>JAMRYA010000100.1:0-41574 GCA_024447215.1 Panagrolaimus sp. LJ2400
GAATTCCAGAGTACCGGAAGAACCCGGTTCTTTTTTGCGTGGAGCTGCTGAAATTCACTCCTGATGAGTGGCAAGCAGAAGTATTGATGGATATAGCGGGAAGTCCACGGGTGTCGGTGCGATCTGGACAAGGTGTTGGTAAGACTGGTCTTGAGGCAGCGGTGGCATTATGGTTCCTATCATGTTTCCCGTTTCCTAAGGTTATCTGTACCGCTCCTACACGTCAGCAGCTACATGATGTACTTTGGGCAGAGATAAGTAAATGGCAAGAGAAGAGTCCTCTGCTCAAGCGAATACTCAAATGGACCAAAACGAAGATTTACATGCGAAATTATGAGGAACGATGGTTTGCTACAGCCCGGACAGCTACCAAGCCTGAGAACATGCAGGGTTTCCATGAAGACTACATGTTGTTCATCGTAGACGAAGCTTCTGGGGTTGAAGATCGTATCATGGAAGCAATCCTGGGTACGCTCTCAGGTGAATACAATAAGCTGCTTATGTGTGGTAACCCAACCCGAACCAGCGGAGTATTTTATGATTCTCACAACCGAGATCGTGCTGATTACAATACACATAAAGTATCCTGTTTGAACAGTCCTCGGACAAGCAAAGAGAATATAGCAATGCTTGAACGTAAATACGGCAAGGGATCTGATGTATGGCGTGTCCGTGTTGAAGGAGAATTCCCTCGTGGAGAGTCGGACACATTCATCGCGTTAGAGGCGGCTGAGTTCGCCAAGAATGAAATTCGGATTGTATCTAACGGACACAAGCTCACTGTAGGTGTGGACGTTGCTCGTTTTGGTGACGATGAAACAACCATATACGGACAGATTGGTGGGAAGGTAGTTAAGAGTCATTTTCATCATAAACAAGACACTATGATCACTACTGGATGGGTTTTAAGGATCGTTGATGATATTAGGTCAGAACATGCTCAAGTGGATGAAATTGAGATCAGAGTCGATGACAGCGGTATAGGTGGAGCTGTTACGGATCGGTTGAACGAAATCAACGATGAGAAGGGGCTTGGTTACACAATCATTGGAGTAAATAACGGATCATCGGCAGAGGATGCGCACTATGGAAATCTCGGTTCTGAAATGTGGGGTCACATTAAATCGTTGCTTGAGGAAAACATGAGTAATTTTATGCTCGGGGTTCCTGGTGTTCTTGAACTGCCGAACGATGAGAAATTGGTAACACAATTAACAAGTCGTAAATGGAGAATGGGCAGTAACGGGAGAATTTATCTTGAAAAGAAAGAAGATATGAAAAAGAGAGGGCTTCAATCTCCTGATAGAGCTGATGGATTTGTATTGGCTTTTGCAAATATTCAAGTTGATGTGGGATTTTATTTTGGTTAATTTATCCTAGGTATAATGAATCATTAATGGATATATGTTACAATGAATCGGGTTTAATTACTCTAAAAATAAACGTACAATTGGAGGGATAGTATTATCGAAATTATTAAGGATTTAGAAGAACGCAGAGATTTTCTGAAGCAAGAACTTTCACTAATGGATGAAATTGAGAAGGAATTAGTAGAACGTATCCAAGAATTGAAAAATCAAAAAGATGCATTTATTAACTCGGAAGTTAAAAGAACCGAAGTCTTAGATCTACTCATTGTAGAGTTGGAAAAAAACGATTAGTTTTGAGATATCGAGACTTGAGTCTTTCCGTTTAGAAAGAAATGAAAGAACTAAGATAATGAGAGAAGCTTTAGAATATGTTGAGAGAGCTTATAATGAAATTGGGAAAGTTTTATCAAGAGCTGCACATGGACTTTCAACTAAGAAATCTGATTTGTAGGGTGGGAAAACTCATTGAAACCTGAGAATAGGATCACTCAATCAGAAGGGATTCTGATATTTATTGGGTTAGCATATTTGGTGTTAGGGGTACTGCGTGTGACCGGGGGGGTTAATATTGATTCTAACCTGATTGCACTACTTACAATAGGTGGTGGGCTCCTTTCATTTTCTGAAGCTGCGAATGCTTTAAGTGAGGATATGAGAATAAAAAAAATATGGGCAAAGAGATTTTTTTACGGACTATCATTAACAACAATGGGTCTTGCTGTTTTATCTCTAATTGTGATGCCATTCCTTTATTTTAGTTTTATGAACGGTGACTATACGATATACGGTGATGGCGTAACGCTTGTTTCTATTGCAATAATCTTCTTCTCGTTTGTAACGAAGAACAATGTCGTAAAAGCGAAGTTGATTCTAGCTGAAAATTTAAAGGCGGAAAACGGAGAATTCATAGAAACACTTGTAATTCCAGTAGGAGATAATAAATACAAAAAGCTTTAAGAAATCCGTAGTAATACCGTAACAACTCAATGATATTATAAATCCATAGAAGTATGACCAAAGAAAGAAGGTAAGGAAACATTTCCTGCCTTCTTTTTGTTTTGTCAGAAAGGAGGTAGGCGATTGGGGGTAAGATCATGGTTTGTTAACTGGCTTGAAGCAGGAAGGACGAAAAACGAGCCTGACCGAATGACAGAGAGTTATCCTTTCCCTTACGGAGTAATGATGCGTAAAGGCAATAACCAGCCAACACCGAAACGTACTCCAACAAACTTGCGAAAGCTATCGGAGTCACCAATCCCGAGAAGAGCAATTAACGTCATCAAGAACGGGATTACAAAACTTAATTGGTCGGTAGCAACCATTGATGAGAATGAGTCTGAGAAGTATCACGAAATATGCAAAATCATTGAGCGAACTCTCTTAAAACCTAACCCGGGTGACACGTTTCGATCTTGGATTGAACAGCTTGTTGAGGACATGCTTGTTTGTAGTGCTGGTTCATCTGAGGTTATCCGGGCAGGAGATCCACTCAGACCATTCAGAATGTATCCTGTTGATACGTTCTCTGTAGATTTGTACCCGGAATGGGATGGGAAACCGACTTCGTACAGGTATGCACAGAGAGTTAACGGTCAACATATCCATCTGAAATCCTCTGAATTAATGTATATTCGGATGAATCCGAGGAGTAATACTCCGTTTGGTCTTTCTCCACTCGAAATTGTGTGGGAGTCTGCGGAGAGTTTTATTTCCGCTCATCGCTCTGCTGGGAGGCAAACGGCTGGTGCAGGGAGGCGTAAGTTAATTAACCTGGGCACAAAAACAAGTGAGAATGCTGTGAAAGCATTTCGTGTTTATTGGGAAAAAGAGGTTATGGGAAGAGGGGTTGACCCGATTATTGGTGGTGAAAATCCTAGTGTTCACGATCTTGGAGCTACTGATGACAAAGCTTTGTTCCTTGAATGGCAGCGTTTCTTGATTGAAATCGTGGCTATTTCCTTTGATATCTCGCCTAAAAAGCTTGGGCAGACCAAAGATGTTAATCGGAGCACTGCTGATAGTGAAGATGAGGATACAGAGGATACCGTACAGTCCATAGCAGAGAACATCGTCGAGCACATCAACAATCATATTATTGACGGTATTTTTGGTATGGGTGGCGTGCTTGAATTCAAATTCCACTATGCGACTTCGTTGAAAGATCGAAAACTCAAGGCGGATATTGATGCAATCTATTTAGATCGTCGAGTCATAACGCCGGATGAGGTTCGTGATGAACAAGCTAAAAAAGCATTGCCTAACGGTCATGGTGAAGTATTGCTTGTTCCAGGCAAGACGACTGTGGTTAACCTGAATGATCCTGTTGTTGCCGAACAGAAAATCAAAGAAACGACGAGTGATCCTCCGCCAAACACAACTGAAGAAGATGAACCTTAACACCGCTTAAACAAGCTGGTGTTTTTTTATTTCATAGAGAGATGGTGGGCAAATGCTTTCGAAGATCGTTTCTAAGCTGGTGAGGATGACTTATCAGCGGTCTGTTCCTACTCCAAGAAATCGGTGGGAAAGACGGGAACTCCAATTCCGTGGGAGGGGGTGAGAATTTAAATGCTCAAAACATTGAAAATGAGCAGGCAAACCATGCGTGTTCAAGACTTCAGTATGTCTGATGCAGGAAGTCATCCCAATAAAGTTCCTTTCAAGTGTGCGTTGTTTGCAGTTGACCAGCCAAGTGATGGCTCGCCTCATGGAGCTGGAGGCAAAAAGATTCGTATTTCATCCAATGTGTGCGATCAATGTTTACATACGTTTGTGGGTATGGCCTTAAACATTGACTATATCAACGGCATGTCTGATCATGACCCACGTTTTAAAGTGGCGGTAATCGAAAAGGCTTACCGTGCAATGGATGGATACGCTTGGATTGAGGGCTATATCTACGGCAAAGACTTTCCAGACGTGGTTGCTACAATCCGTTACTATAACGGGCTAGCTTCGGAGCATAGCTGGAGTGAATATCAATTTGGAGCATCACTTGAAATGGAAGCATCCGTGCAAAATGCTACTGATGCAGATGACGTATTGGATGTTATGGAGTTTTGCGGTACTGGAGCAGCTATTCTGTTTGCCGAAGCCGCTGCTTATAAAACAACGAGTTTTGCAGCTCGTAATTCGAAACAGAACAAGGGGGATGTCGATATGACACCGGAACAAGTAAAAGTGATGGAAGATGCAATGAAGGCGTTGCAAGACAGCATGACGACCATTACAGCAAGTGTGCAAAGTGTTGTGACGGAGGTCGGGTCTATCAAAACCGAAGTTACGAGTATGAAGGCATCGAAAGAAGAGGATGAACAAAAGACAGCAGAGGAACAAGCCGCTGCTGATCTGAAAGCAGCTCAAGACAAAACGGCTGCGTTGGAGAAGGAACTCAAGGAGTTGAAAGCTGCTGGCACTCCTCCAGGAGAACCAGAAAGAAAAACAATCAGTGCGACTTCGTTGCTCTCCAAATATGGTACTAATCTTGCCGGAAGCGATGCTGAGACTGATTACAAAATGTTCTGTGCCTCTGTTGATGCTCTGAACCTTTCTTCATCTGAATCATTCAAACTTAAAATGCAGGCAAAAGCACAATTTGCCGAGAAAGAGAGCGTGTAATTTATGAACAGTCGCGTTGGACAAGCTCAATTCGTTGATATCGCAGCAGCAACTCAATTCCAAGGACCAGGTGCCTTGATCACTGATGATTATCAAAAAGAAATTACGGACATTCTTCGCCGGAAATCGGTTCTGGATGGACGAATCAATTACGTACCGGCTACGGGAGATATTTCGACTTACTATGAACAAAACACTGTAAACGGTGGGGATTTCATTGACCCTCGTAATCCTTCAGCTACACCAACAAGCAATCAACGCACGCCTCATGGTGTGAAGATCAAGGCTTTGACGAATCAGGTTAACTTCGGGCATTACGATGTCACTCTCGGACAACAGCAAAATAACTTCCCGGAACTAAAAGCCAAGGACCTCGATGACATGCTGAATGGAATTGCATTGACACATGGTAAAGCACTATGGCGAGGAAATGACACTGCTTTGGCCGTTCCTACTACTCGACAATACATGGGCATTCCAAGTCAAATCACAAATACGTTCACAGTAGGCGTTGGAGCTTCAATTGTTGCTGCTATTCGCGCAAAAGTTGCGGCTATGGTGGGAAGCGAGAAATATGAAGTACTACCTACAGCGATCTACATTCACCCAATCGGCCATTATCACATGACTGAAGAAGTGCGTTTGGCTGTAGAAAGCGGAAAAATGTCTGATCCTTTTGGCAAAACAGTTGTGGCTGGTCTTGAGGTTCCAACTATCATGACAGCGGCTGGCTTGTTACCAATCATCCCTGAGCCGTTTATGCCTTCTAAAGCAAACGAGACTAACACAGGCAATACGGATTACGGTATCGCCATTGTTACCGAATCCATGATTGAGTATCACTATGTTGGCGAAAAGGGTATGTTCCTGTTCGAACTTGGAACAACAAGCAACCTGCTGGAACAATATGTTGGTGTGAAATATGGAGCACCGGTTGCTAAAGGTCCAAGTTACGCTCACGCATACGGAACTATCGAGCGTCCTACAATTGCTTCTGTAGGCTAATCAAGTTCAAGGCGGCCCAGAAGGGCCGTCTTACAGAAAGGAGAATGACTTCGTGGCAAAATCGAATTTGGACAGATTGAAGGATGCTATTTCTGCTGCTATTGAACTGTTATCCCAAACGAAAGCCGGAGATGATCCGGGGCAGTATCCAATCGCTGCTGTTGAAGCTTTTCAGAGTGCCATCGAAGAAGCTGAATCATTGGCAGCAACTGATGGTGCAGAACCGAGTCAATTTGAAGTTGGGAATAACGCGCTGAATGAAGCACGAGAAGCTTTTATATCCAGCAAGGTTAATGAAACTCCAAAAGAAGAATTTCCGGATGTTGTTGAATTGACTTTGATCGGCACGCCAAGCCAGTGTAAAGGTTCGCATTCCATCCATTTCAACGGAGGAATTGTGACATTCCAGGAAGGAAAGGCATTCGTTCCAAACGCACTAGGAAATACGCTCATAAAGGCTGGTTATGCGAAATGAGCCGTTACCTCGAAGTTACCGATACCGATTATGTTCCTGCCAGTGTAAAACTAACAGAACCTTTGATCATTCGTGCATCTGCCATTATTGATGGCAAGTGTAAGCGTGAGATTGGGGTAAAGGCATACACCGAGCGAATACGACTCACTGATGCGCAGCGAGGACACTTGTCTTACTACCCTGTTGTTGATGTGCTTAGCGCAAAAGGAAGACCTACACAGGGTGTTTTCGGGAATTTCTTCGGTTCTCCTAACTTCGAAACCATTGATGATCTAAGTATCATAGATGTGGACAAGGAGATCGGAACTGTCTGGTGCGGACATTCACCTTTCGGATCAGCCTACGAAGAGTTGGAAGTGAGCTACACAAGCGGGTGGGATATTATACCTGATAAAGTGAAGGTAGCTTGCGGGTTGCTCATTGGTCAAATGGCTACCAATCCTAATTCTAATGTTAAGTCGAAGAAGGATTTCGATTACAGCATTGAGTACTTTGGAAATAACATGATCACACCGGAGATTGCCGACCTGTTGTCAGAGTTCGAGCTCCGGTCGTTTAGGTAGGTGAAGATAAATGTTCTATGAGTTCTCTCACCGTCATACTGCCTGTACAGTGGGCGAAAACGAGGAATCGGTCATTCTGTCTCGTGAAACAAAAGCAACGACTGTAATGGGCAAAGAATACGTGTACAACGGGCTGTTTTCACCAGACTCAATGGTTGAAAGGGGCTCTTTGGTGCGAACGAGTGATTCTTTCTTAGTGCAGACAATCCGAAATACGGTTGATACGGACAAATACTGTTCCTTAATCAAAACGAACGTTACCGTGGAAGTTCAACGGTACATGCAGGAGTTTGATGAGAATGACAATCCAAAGGGCAAACCTGAGTTTACACCCGTTGCCGCGGATATCATCGGTTTCGCTCAACATGTCTCTGCGCAGCTCAAGCAAGAAGACCCTGGTCTTTTATCAACAACATCTCTGGTTCTCCTTTTACAGACGAATGTGGATGTAAGAGAACCAAGTGACCCGGCGCTGATGAGTCCAGACCGTATAGTGATTGCTGGCAAGAAATATCAAGTGGATGCGGTTGATCGGATCAAGTATCCGAATCTTCTGTACATTCAGCTATGCGAGGACCGGCGATGATTACAGGGTATGATGCTGAACGAGCTGCAAAGGATTTGGAGAACAAACTGGCGGTTGAAATCACAGGTTTGACTAAAATCGTTATGCTTACTGCTAAGACTGGCATCCGGTACTACCCGGCTGTACGGGAAAGCTTGGAAATGCAAATGACTGTTCTGGCGAACCAGATGATATCAGGAGACATCACTGCTGATTACTGGCAAGCCTGGCTGGAACAGTTCGGTAAAGGCTCCCTTATGGCTGGACCTAGTCAAAACCCTGGACTAATCAATTACATGAACAGCGAAGCGTGGAACCGACTAAGGTCAAAGGGGAGCCGAGTTGTTGTAGGCCGGGGTAGAGGAAGGTACCGAGCTATTGACGGAACGATTAAGGAGTCCAAAGGCGGATATGCAGGCGTAGATTTGGAGGAGTTGGCAGAACGGGGAGATCTTGATCCTTCGTTCAAAGCCACTCCTCCTACTTATTTTATGCGTATTGCTCTTGAGTCCAATCGTGATCGCATATTGAGCGGAATCAGTCGTATCATTACCGAATTTCCATACCACCGATACTTCCGGGAGGTGAAGAATTGAGTTTGGAATTGTTAGATGCTGTGCAGCATGCGCTTAAAGGTGACGCTGACCTCATGGAAATGCTTAAGCTTAATTCTTCATCTCCTTCAAAGGAGGTCGTGAAGAGATTTACAAAAGGAATGGAACCAGAAATCGTCGTAAGTCATGAAACTGTTCCGCATATCTGCCAATATGTGATGCCAGGCCGTTTCTCTCCCAACCAATTGGTATTCGAAGAAGGGAAATTCTGTCTTGATTTTTATGCGAGTACAGGCTATGACTCCAAGAAATTATTCGAAAGATCATTCCGTGTTTTCCATGATAGGCGGATCACTATGCCGGGATGGGCGACATACCTTTGTGTACTGACGTACGATGCCGATTTTGCAACTGGAATACAAGGGGTCAAGGGATACAAGGCCATTTTTGACGTTGACTATCTCCGAATGAATTGAGGTGAGAAGTATGTCTGTGAAACAGAACGAGTCAGTAGAGGGGCAACAGGAAGCTAAGGAAGAATTTCCTGAGCTAAAGAAGTTGGCTCAAGAAAAGATTCGTCTTGCCAAGAAACTTGGATTGATGGATGGTCAGCAACCTGTCGAAGGATACGAAGATACTAAAGATTACAAACGAATCGAAGAGATTGATGCGCGGCTCTGGGAGCTTGTCTAATCAACTCTATACCCAAGGAGGATAAATATGAGACCACTCGTTTTTGATGGCGTAGGAACAATCGTAGCCCGTAATTTGGATGGAACAATTAAGTATGTTGAGGACAAGGTGACGAAGGTTACTTTGCAACTGCAATTTGACTGGCAGGCGGTCATGGGCGGCGACAGTGGATATGCATTCCACTACACAGCAGGTGATTTACAAGACAAAGTCAGCATTGAAGTACCACGTTACTCAGCGGCAATCGCTGATATGTCTCAAGGCGGTAAAACAGAGAAGAAAGAAATTGTGTTTGACGAAACGGAAACGGCTTTTCTGAAGGGTGGCGAGTACAAACTGGCCTTCGGAGAAACCTTGGTAGTGGACAGTGACGAAGTCTATCTCAAGGATCCGGATACTGATGCCTTGACTCAACTTACCCGTGTGGCATCAACGCCGACCGATAAACAATACACGATCACTGCTGAGGGAGTGATCAAATCTACCACAGCAAATAATGATAAAGAGCTTCTTGTTACCTATAAGTGGTCTAACCAGGGAACGGAAACTTCATTCGATGGGACTCGTCGCCCAACAGCATTTAAATTCACACATAGATTCAAACTGATCGATGACAAAACGAGCAATGAGATTCAGTGCCAGCTCACTATCTACAAAGCCTTGGGTGGTGGTACGCTTGACGTATCCCAAGAACGTAAGAAAGCCAATACGTCCACCATGGATTTGCAAGTCATGGAGCCTGAGCGTACACCAGAAAACCCGAACGGTCATGCAATGACAATCAAATTCGGAATCTAATCAAACATAACCCTGCCGGTTCTCGGTGGGGTTCTTTTTTTGGTAAAAACTATAATTTGAATTCAAAGGAGAATGAACATGAGTGAAGTTGAACAAGCAGTTGAAGGCCAAGAAGAGAAAACGTTGGACCAGACTTTAAACATTGGAAGCACAGTACGTTTAGCTGAAGGCATTCAGAAGACTATTAAAGTGGGAACGATCAAATTGATCCGGGAAGTGCGGCAGCAAGCAAAGAACCTCAAGGGTATTCGTTTCAGCTATGTAATCGGACGTGACCCTATTGAAGCAGCGCAAGTGGGAGAACAAGACATTCCAGCCATTGACTGCCCAGCTATTGAGCAGGCATATCAAAAAGCGTTCGATATGATCTTTGTTGAAGGTCTAACGAATGAAGAATATGAACAGGTAAACATGGAGGGCATCAAGGAACTTGATGATGTCCTAGATCGATTTCTATAAGGAATCATTCCCACAAGACCCGGATGACGAAGACGACGATTCAGAGGATGAGGAAGAATCAGATTATCCGGGTACGGATTGGCTTGGTTTATGGGCACTCTGTATCAGCAACGGAATATCGGATACAGAGTGGCCAAACATGACCATACCTAAAATCCGGGCTTTGATGAATGAGAAACAACGTTCTCGTGAGTTCGAAATTGTATTGCATGGCGGTAAAGTTGAAAACAAAAAGCCGAAGAAAGCAAAATACTTATCCGATCTCGGTTTCATCCAGCCAAGATAGAGAGGAGTTACTATGGCAGAGGGTACAAATAAAGATGTCGTTGCTGCGCGGATTAATTTAGATACAGGAACAGTCTTACAGTCTTTCAAAAACATCGACACTGGAGCGCGAGGGAACGCAGATGCATTTAAAGCCCTGAATGCTGAGTTATCAACGGCTGAGAAGTCATACAAGAATATATCATCAGCAATGGATAAAATGGCTTTAACTGCGGATCAACGGCGCCAAAAGATTGTAGCTGAATACGAAGCTCAACAAAAGCAAAAGCTTGCTCAAACTGCTTTGATCGGTGCCAGAGCTCAACAGATGGAGCAAACCAATCGTTTAATCGACGCAAAAATGCAGGCACAACAAGCCTTGATAAAGAGACGTAACCAGCAGATTGAGCAATCTGAACGTGAGCATCAACAAAAGATGCAAATTCTTCAAAATCGTTCTGTTAAATCTGGGCAGGAGGCTGCAAGGGCAACGGGTGCTGGAACCGATGAACGCACCAGAGAACGTGTTTTGCAAGAGGAACAAAAGATACGCATGGCCTTGACGGAGCGACAACGGAAAGAAGAAGCTCTTAGGGAAAAAGTGTTGCAAGAGGAACAGCGGATTCGAAAAGCATTGTCTCAAACTGAACAGCAAACCAAACAGATGGGGTCCACAATGGATGCTGTCTCTAAAAGTTGGATTGGCAGATTAGGAGACATGGCTACACATGCCGTTGTCTTCCATACGATGTACAAAGCGATGCACGAAGTCACCCAGGCCATGAAAGAAGGCTTGGTTGACATCGAATCAAACATGGCCGGTTACGTGCAGACCAATGAGCATTATTTTGTGCATTTCGAAGATGGCACCAACAAAATGATTATGGACACCCAAAGGTTGAATAAGGAAACTCAACAATTCATCCATACTGCTCATGAGCTAGGTTCGAACATTCTGGATGTAACGGAGTCAGCTCGTCTCTGGGGCCGTATGTACAAAGATGTAAACGTAGTTCAGGAGCTTGTCCGTCAGTCTACAAAATTGTCCACCGTTGATATGGTGGAACTTGAAGATGCAACCAAGTCTATGGAATCGGTTATGTCTCAGTATGGTGTACACATCAGTAATGCGAATGATGCCATGGTAATTGGTAACCGGGTTTTGGACTCTTGGTCTAAAGTTGCCCATGATACGATGGCTCCTGCCCGTGACTTGGGAGCTGCTTTTCAAAGAACCGGTAAAATTGCTGCGGAGACAGGTGTATCGTTCGACGTAATGAACGGTCTGATCTCCTCTGGTGTTCGGAACACTGCCTTATCCGGGGAGAACTTGGGTAACATGTGGAAAACGGTCCTTGGTACAATCCGGACGGATAAAGCCGTGGATGAGATTGAGCGTCTTGGTGTCAAAACCAAAGAGGTTGTCGATGGCGTGGAACAATGGCGCAAAGCGGAAGATATTCTACTGGATCTTTCCATCCAGGTAACAGATAAAAACTATGACCTCACACAATCCTATGCGGATATTTCTCGCGGGGTTTATCAATATGCAAAACTGGCAGCATCTCTAAACGTGGGGGATATACTCCTCGGCACTGCTGCTTCAGTCGGTTCAACCGGATCAACCATGCAGTATCTAACCGTTCAGATGGATACAATCCAGCGGAAGGCTGCACAGACCAAAACCTCTCTCCTTGAGATATTTAACACGGCTGGAGAAGACGGCCTTCGCCAGATGATCAAAGATGTCCTGGACGGTATAGATCAACTCTTGATCGGTTTAACGAAAATACCAACAGGTGTCTATGCAGCCACTGCCGGACTAACCGGTTTGCTTTTGGCATACAAAGCATTACGCGGGCCTGTAATGGCTGTAGTCGCAGCGATTGAAGTATTGAATGCAGCAAAAGCGAAAGAAGCTGCTACGACTGTTGCAGGGACAGCAGCAACCGCGGCAAACAGTGCGGCAAACACAGTAAATATCGTTTCCAGTGAAGGTGTGATTGTCTCTACAGTGCAACAGACTGCTGCTAGAGAAGCCCAAACAGTAGCGACAGGTGCGGCTACAGTGGCGACTAGTTCACTGAGCAAAGCGCAAGCAGTCTCAACCGTTACTATGGCAGCAGCAACCGCAGGGTTATCTCTGCTGGTAGGTGCTATTGCCATTTTCGCTTTTAAAAGCGGAGAAGCAGACAAAGCCGAGCGCGATAGATTACAAAGTCTGAAAGATAACGATTCTGCGAGTCAGCAGATGATCAGTCAATATCAACGGCAGATTGATTTATTACCAAAAATGGTTAATGCGCACAACTCACTGAAAAAAAATGATCGACAGTGGAACTCTCTCCTCAAGTAAACAAGAGCAGGCTAAGAGACAACTTGAGGAAGTTTCTAAAGCTCTTGCGATGACAATTGGTCAAGAGGGGTTGGCTCAGCTCGAAGCGGCAGGCTTCACAGACACAGCGACTAAGCAACAGATAGATAATCTTAATCAGTTGATCGAGAAGCAGAGAGAGGCTAGAAAAAACGTTCTGGAAGATCAAAAGAACTCACTGGGAAATCAGTTAACTGCAAACGTTTCTGCCATTGAAGAAGCGAAGTCTAAAATTGATGCTGTAAATAAAAGCATTACGTCTTTCGGATCAAATATAAACAGGACAGAGCAGCTTAAGACCCTGGAGAATGAACTGGCATCTCTTGAAGCGAAGAACCGTGAACTGCAAGCCGCATTAAGCGATGCTGATGTTCAGATGGGTCAAATGACATTGGAAGCTTTGGACGCACAAAAAGAGATGGATTCTTTAGCAGGTATAAACGGAAAAGTTTCCGAGACCATTGAAGAACTAACTGAAAAATTTAGTGGAACAAACAAAAGCCTTGAGGGAATCAGTTCAAGCGAATATTTCATCCGTTTCTGAACTCAATCAAGTAGCGGAAACACTGGCTGACGGGCAATCTCTCAGCGCTCAAGCAGTAGGAGATTTAATCCTCAAATATCCAGAACTGGCTTCACAAATCAGAAAAAACCACTGACGGTTGGATGTTTGAGGGACAAGTGCTCGAAAAACTTAGACAGGCGAAAATCAAGAAAGCAATAGATGATTTGAAAGCAGAAAGAGATTCAACTCGAACGGTAGCATTGGAAAGCTTAAAACGAATCCAGTTCTACGGAAAAGAATTTGAGGCTATCACAACCTTTGCGGAAGCCAAACAAAAGATTGCCGACATTGAATCAGAAATCACAGAGCAGCAGAAAAAGAATGCTGCAAATCCTCCTTTCGCTAATTTGCCCTCCTCGCTCCCAAGCGGCCTTGCTGATGCTTTAAAAAGCCAGAGCGATATGCTTAATAAGATGTCAGATGATCAGCTTTCTGTAAAAAAACAGCGTGTTCAAGAATTAAATGATGTTATAAAGCAATACGCGGGGCAGTTGCAACTAAGCAATGACCAGATTGAGGCCATGACTAAACTTTTGAATGACAATACATTTGGAATTGACGACAATACAGACTCTACAAAAGATTCAAATAAAGCCCGTAAAGAGACTGTAGACATCATGACTGATTTGCAGAAAGCAATCGAGGGGTATAACAAATCACTTGAAAAATTGGACTCCCAGCAGAAGCGTGTAGCGAAATCGTCCAAAGAGTACCTTGATATTCTCGCACAAAAGCGTGCAGCCTTACTGGAAGAACAAAAGCTTTATGAACAAGGATACAATGATCCATCGCAGCTCGTGTCCTCTCAGATGGAGATAACAACAGGCGGGGCACCATCGACAGATATCGCCAAAATGTTATCCACTGCTGTTGACTTGGCAAACTCAGGCGTGATGAAGTATAAACAAATACCAGGTGAGTTTAATGGTTCGTTCAGTGAGTTTAAAGAACGGGCCTATTCGGATTGTTCGCAGTTTGTGCAGGAGATGTTTGAGACGATTGGCGTACAAGTTCCAAGAACAGCAGCTCAACAAGCTAAAGCCGGAACTGCGGTTTCAAAGAAAAATCTACAAGTTGGAGACCTTGTATTCTTCAATACTAATGGCAAGGACAATTCTCATGTTGGAATTTACATGGGGGACAGTAAGTTCATACAAATGGGTGAATCGGGATTGAAGGTCTCCGATCTAAATAGCAGCTATTGGTCACCCATGTATAACGGAGCAACGCGTATTCCTGGGTTATCCAATGAAAATGCAACTTCTACATCGTTAAACGTTTCTCAAGCGAGCAACAGCAATGTTAAGTATGCCGGGAAATACGCCTCTGAAATTAACGCTGCTGCAAGTCAATTTAACGTTGACCCGTATCTTGTCGCTGCTGTGATCCAACGTGAATCAACTTTTGGAGCCAATGGGGTAACAAACGTCATGCAAGTTAATGGCATGAACAATGCGACAGTAAAACAGAGTATTGATGCAGGCACTAAGATGCTCTCCGAGTTGCTTAAAAAATCCGGTGGAGATGTCGCCATGGCTCTTGGTGGCTACAACATGGGTGCTGGTATCATTGATTGGTTCCAAAAATCAGGCGGGTACAACAAAGCTGATATGCAAGCTTATTCTGACAAGTACAAAAAAGTCTATAACAGCAAGGTATACGGCGATGTTGGGTATGTAGATAAAATCCTGGCTGATTATTCACCACAAAAAACCACTACACCTACACAGAAACAATTAACGGATGCTAAAAACACAGCGGATAGTGAATTGCTACGGATTAGTGATGAGCTTTACAACATTGATGTCTCGGAACTGGAAAGTAAACTCGGCATTAAAGATATGAAAATTTCCGACAAAGAGTTGTCTTTAAAACAATCTGAAGCACGGCAGAAAAACATGAAGAAAGACTCCCAAGAGTACAAATCCGAATATGAGCTTCAGTTGAAACTCAAAACAGAAATTCAGAAACTGATGCAGGAGCAGCGTCAGATGATCGAACAATCCGGGCTGAAATCGGATGAATTGACTAATAAGCGCCGGAGTCTGACTGAGAAAATCGGTGATGTGCAGTCTGAAAAAGAAGACATGAAGGATCAATATGCGAGTGACCAATTCAACACTGCACAGGCCAATATGGAAGCTCGTGTTGAACGGATGCGTCAGCAAGGCCGCTCCGAAATGGAGATGACCAAGACGCAACTTCAGTTTTATCAGGGGCAACTCAAGAATACGGCCCTCACTGAGGAACAACGTGTTGAATCAGCTAAACAAGTGTATGACCTGACAAACAAAGTAACTGATTTGAAATTCAAAAATTCAACCAATTGGATTGAGAAACAGACGGATCAAATGGAGAGACAAGGCAAGTCTGAGGTTGAAATATATCAGATGCAAGCCGAAGCATACAATCGTATGCGTAACGATACAACATTAAAGGCAGAACAAAGAGCAGAAGCAGAAAAAATGTACCAGGATACTTCGAAGAAATTAATTCAGTCTCGTTATGAATTTTCAGAGAAGTGGATGACCAAAGAATCTTTGAAGATGGAAATGGCCGGTAGTCAAAAAGTAGACATCATGAAATGGGAACTACAAGAGTACCTAAAAATGCAGGCTGATAAAACCTTATCTGCTGAACAGCAATGGGATCTCGAACAGAAAATATATAAGCAGCGAAATGATCTGGACAAAGAATACTATTCCGCTGCTGAGAAACGAATTAATCACTTGAAGGCCATCGACGAAATGACTACTGAGCAAGAACTTGCTGAGTATATGAAGCTTCAGGCTGCTTATCTGGTAGGAAGCGATCAACGAATGGATGCGGATGAAAAGGTCTACGATCTAAAGAAAAAACTTATGGACGAAATGACCAAGGCAGTATCTGAATCGGTTACTAAGCAGAAGAAGTTGCTGGACAGCGCTCGGGATGAGGAGATCAAACGTATCCAGGCAGAGAAGGACGCTTTCACCTCAGCTCAAGAAGCAAAAATAAAAGCCATAGATGATTTGATTCAATCTATGGAGCGAACTAATGATCAGGATGACTATGAAAGATTGCGTGCGGAGAAAGTAGCACGTCTGGAAGAACTTCAGTCTGCTGTTGGGCCAGAAGGTGTCAAAGAGAGAGAACGAGTTCAAAAAGACATTGAAGAAATGGATAGAGAACATGGTCGTAAACTCGCAAAGCAAGCGCTCGAAGATCAGAAAACGTCTTTGCAAGAAGAAAAAACGACTCGTGAAAAAGATTTTGACGATAAAATTCAAGATGCTAAATCGCATTACGATAATCTTTCAGCGGCCTTTGATGAATTTTCTTCAAATACTGAATTGTCTGCCGAGAACCTTAAAAACATTCAGATTTTGAAGGAGAGCGAGAAAAATCAAACGATCCTTGGAATGCTTGATGCTTTTGTTTTGGAGTATCAGAGTCGCCTTGATCAGATTGCAGTGGCAAGTGCTGCGATTGGAGTGTCTGATGTCTCTGGGGGAGCTTTGGCTCCTGGAACTGCATCGAAGGACTCTTCATATCAGAAGGAAATTGATCTGTACACATATAACGCCAACAAGGATGCCTGGGATGCAGCTAAAGCTCGTGGTGATGTAGAGACTATGCGACTCCTTCAAGAACAAAACGATGCGATTCGTAAGAAATATGGAATCGATAAAGATACGGGCAAACTCCAGCATTTCTCCAAAGGCGGGATTGTCAAAGGTCCACGCGGTGCAGCCGTACCAGTAATCGCACACGCTGGAGAGGTTATTCTTAATGATCCACAACAAGACAATTTGTTTGATTTACTGAACCTACGGATGAACAGATTGCGCTTCGCAATGCCTGAATTTTCAGTTTCGCAGGTTTCAAACGTAGAAAATCCGGAGAGAACCGGTAATCAAATCGTAATTAAATCAGGAGATACTTATATCGCGGACGAATCGGCAGCGAAAGTCTTCTGGAGCGAACGCGACAATCTGATGAGAAGATTTCAGGCAAGAGGTGGTAAGAGATAATGATAAATGCTACTGCTAATGGGAAGTCCTTTCGCGAGATCGGACTCGGGCTGAAAAAACATAATATTCCGGTGTTGCCACCGACGAGGGACTACAGTCTTGAAATTGCAGGTCGGGATGGAGAAATAGATTTTGGAAGCACCTACGGCCCAAGAGAGTATTTAATTTGGAGTGTATCGTCATGGCTGATGATACTACCCTTGACTACCACAGGAGAGTCGCCCAAGTGGCGGCTCTTTTTAATGCTAAAAAAGGGGATATCGTATTCACATTTGATGATTTACCAGGAAGAAGATACATCGGAAGATATGCCGGAACGCTTGATATTGAAAAGATTCTTTTTGATGGGGAACTGACAATCCCGATCAAGATGGGTGAACATCCATTTCCTGAAAGTGACGAGAAAATGCTGGAGGAAACAATAGTTAACTCACCAGAAACTATAAAAGTCATGTCATCGGGGGATGAACGTGCTAGTCCGGTAATTGTTTTGACCAACACAGGCTCCACAACGATTCAAAAGTTCAGGCTTCAGAATGAATACTTGTTAGAGGGGTGATCAAAATTGAATATCAGTAAATTTCTAGCGACCAAACAACTGAATGTATCAGCAAGAGGGGAGAAATTCACTTTTCCCGATAAACTTTACATTGCTCTATATACATCGAATCCCACATGGAATGATACGGGGCAGGAAGTTACAGGGGGAGGCTACGCTCGTCAGGCTATGACATTCTCAGAACCTGTTCAAACAACGGTACGGGAATTTCATCCGATAACAGGTGCGTTAAGTGATGTTCAGAAGATAGTCATTAAATCTGCTGCTGACGTTCCTTATGCAGCAGCTTCCGCTGATTGGGGCACCATTACACACTTTGGACTGCGAGACGCTGTTACGGGTGGGAACCTTTATTATTTCGGAACAATCGAAACGCCTCGAAGCATCCTGAATAATGACATTTTTAAATTCCTGACGGGCCAAGTTGAGATCCGTTTGAACTAAGGAGGGAACAGTCACGATGGCGATGCGAGAAATGTATCCTGGGTCTGTCAATAGCAGGCAAACAGAGTTAGCCCAGGCTATAAACGAGACACAAACAAGTTTTACTGTTTTGGATGGAACCGTCTTGCCTCCTGCGCCCAATGTGTTGACGCTGGGTACGGATGAATCGTCCGAGACAGTCCTATATACGGGGTTATCTGGAAATACAGTATCGGGAGTCATTAGGGGATTTGAGGGCACAGCTAAATCATGGGCGGTTGGGACGAAATTGGCGAGGTATTTTACTGCATACGACCATAACGCTTTTTTAAATAACATTCTTGAGGCAAAAACAGTTGCAGATGCGAGTTTACCAAAAGCAGGCGGAGCAATTACCGGGCCGTTGCGCATAAACAGCTGGGGAGAGATTAGCGCAAGTAGCGGTGGATACGTGTTGTATGGACATAACTGTTATCTGGATGCGACTGGCGTTGTATATCGTTACCGTAACACTCACACCAACATGGGCGCACGAGGTATCGTATTCCGGCTTGGAGCGGGTTTACAAGGCGCTTGGATGTTTGATATGGGGGCAATCGCGACAACAGCAGGGGTATCCTTTACGCCTGTCCTAAAGCGTCTGCTCAATACAGACGACTTTAACAGTTTGACGGGATCGATTGGTAATCTGGCAGACTTACAGACAACAGACAAGGACAACCTGGTTGATGCGCTCAACGAGGTTTTTACACATGTCGATGAGGGGAAAGAGCTTGTCAAAACCGCCGTCATCGTCAAAGGGGGAACGGTAGCAGGAACTTCCCCGCACTCATTCGAAGAGTTGGCGGACGGCATCAATACAATCGAGACGGCCACGGTGATTAATGGCCAGCAGCAAGTGACGCGGACTTACGCGGAAACAATCGCGGCTAATGATCCAGTGTATACCTTAATGAAACTCGCGAATGAAACAACATTTAATACCCCTGTTCCAGCAGATGCAATTGTATACGGAAATTGTTGGAGTCCTGATGGGGTTTACCTAATTTTAGGTATACATGTGTCGCCTTATCTCTTGATCTATAAAAAAACAGGCAACACGCTAACTCTACTTCCAAATCCTACGGTGGTTCCTGGTGGTACTGTATTTGGGGCATCGTGGAGTCCTGACGGCATATATTTGGCAGTAGCGCATAGTATTTCTCCGTTTTTTACTGTCTACAAAAGATCAGGGGATTCATTCATTAAATTGAGCAATTCTAGTGTAATTCCGTCTACTGCCGGGCGTAGTGTTTCTTGGAGTTCCGATGGGACGTATTTAGCGGTGATGAGCGAAACGACACCTTATTTATATGTATACAAACGAACGAATGATGTATTATACAAACTTGCTGATCCTGCTTACAGACCTTCGAACACCGGGTATATCGCAGTGTGGAGTCCTGACACGACGTACCTTGCTGTGGGTACGAATACGCAGTCGCCTTCATTGCTCGTGTATCGCAGGGATGGAGATACACTTACTAAATTAGCTACACCAGCTAACATAAATACAGCTATAAATTCGTTATCATGGAGTCCTGATGGCACTTATTTAGCAGTTGGAACATCTGTTAGTCCTTTTTTACTTTTTTATATAAGATCAGGAGATACGTTTTTTTTGCTAAGTGATGCTCCGGTATTAGTATCCAGTGCGACAAACTCTGTTTCGTGGGATTTACAAGGAAAGTACATCTTCACAGCCAACGCAGCTGATCCTTATTTTAGTGTTATACGCAGACGAGGTTATAAATTCAGAAGGTTGCCGACTGTTTTTTCTATTGGAAGAGCTGGTAGGTCAATATCCATATACAACAATTTAATATCATTAGGAGGTACTTATGAATCGATAGTTGCGACAATTTACTATGATCAGGTTTATAAAGCATCTAATGATTTAATGGTTACGGATATCGGGCACTTATCGGAGATGGGGTATGCGCTGGAGAGCGGGAACGCAGGCGAAACAAAAGAGATTATGACGATATGGAGGTAGTGACATGAAATTTTATTTTCAACTAGACGGCGATGTTATTCGTGATGCAATAACATATCCGTATGAGGGTTATAAAGAAGTGGAACTGGAAAAAAACTTTTTGCCTATCGGCATCACCGCAGGTTTCTACCGTTTGCAGGGTGGCGACCTGGTGTTGGATCAGACGCTCAAGGATGAGGTAGACAAAGCCAGTCGTCCGGCTGATTACGTTGAGTTGGAACGCAGGCTTGCAGCATCGGAAGCACTAAACAAGCAACTGGCCGAGGAAAGCAATGCGAACCAATTGGCACTCATGGAACTACACATGCTTGTGTTGAGTGTGTTACCTGATGAGGGTTAAGCTTGCTCGGTTGCTGATCCGCTGGGCCGTAGCACTCCTGAGGGGAGGTGAGACTATGTTAGCAGTATACGTAATGATGATTCATAAAGGATTGATCAAACTGGAGCAAGTGCCAGCAGGCAGCCGCGAGAAAGTAGCTGAAGTATTGGAAGCGGCAGAAATGGACCAAAACGGAAATATCATCTAACCATCACGCCCAATAATGGAGCGTGTTTTTATTTTGTCCAAAAAGGGGTGAAGGTCATGTTTAACAGAGGGGCTTTTAACCGCATGGCCTTTAACCGCCAAATATCCGTATTCGTCTTTGGCCGGGCAGTTGCTGACATATCAGGATCTGCTGTAGCTGCTGCAACGATGGAAATGACGGGTTCGGCGGTTATGGATGTCAATGCGGGAGCGACAGGGGATTTTGTCCGTGAAATCTCATTTGCGGCCGTTATGGATGTGGCTGCTGGTACAAAGGCGGATTTCATTCGAGAGATTACCAAAAGGGCTGTGATGGATGTTGGTTTTGGAGCAGTCGCCAAAGGCAGTCGGTACCATGTGGAATTCCTTGAATTCACAGGACCGTTCAAACCAGGTGATCAAGTTGTTATCGATGCCAATTCGTACAACATAACTCAAAATGGAGTTAATGCTTCACATTTACTTGAAGGTGATTTTTTTGATTTAAACCTTGGAGAAAACAATCTCACATGGACGGACCCTGAAACAGGTAGAAATGTTCTGATCCGTGTTACACATAGAGACAAATTCCTGTATTAATTGAGGTGTGATATGCCTAACCCAACAATGAAAGTGTTTGATAAGAACATCCGGCGTGTAGGAACGTTAATTGATAGTTTAGATATACAACGAAGAAGAAGAATTAACAGTGATTACGAGGTAACATTTATGGTCCCAATGACTTCAGATGATTACCGAGAAAAAATTGCAATCAAAGGCCACGTTCAAGATGAGCGTGGTCAATTTTATGTTATACAGTCCCGGAGCCGATCCCGTGAAGGTCGTAAACTCATGGCTTCAATCTATTGTAATCATGTCATGTTCAAGCTGAATGACTTCAAATTTCCTTATGCCTCATATATCGATGAAGCATATGGCGTGCATCTCAACGAACTTACAGACTTAATTACAAAAGCTACTGGCGGGAGATTTACTTTTGTTATCCACGATACGTTTGATTTACATGACGTTAAGGACTTTGGGCGGGGAACCTGTCTGGAAGCTTTGAATAAGATCGTCGATATGTATGAATGTGAGGTTGAACCTGATAATTTCGTCATTAATCTCAAGAAGAGGATAGGATCAGACCACGGTTTGCAGTACCGGCTTAAAAAGAATATCGTATCCAGCTCATTCAAAGACAAAGGCGAATCTCTTGTTACCCGGATGCATGCACAAATGAAAGATGGACGGACATTTATCGGCATGGACGCTTCCCTACTGACGGATTTGGAGAGAAGTCTATTGTCGAGCATACCAGGGACAATTGTTAATGGTAAACTCGCGGTCAACTACCTCATATCACCATTTGCACAGTACTGGGCAAGCGATTCGGTTCCATTTTACGATGGAGAAATTATTGAGCAGGATATTGAAGAAGCAGAGGACTTACTGAAGGCCACACGGAAGGCTTTGCTTGAGCAGGAAGTCGTTTCTCTTGAAGCGACTATATCCACAGCAGACCTGTTCAAGATCGATAACACGGAACCTAGACCCCATCTAGGTGATGATGTAATGTGCATTGACCCGGATATGGGAATGAACCGATTGAAAGCTCGCATCACCGAACTCACTGAGTACCCATACAGTATGGACAAACATGCTGAACCGACCATCTCCAATCTCAACTTAAGAGATTACGCTGATATTATTAGTGATTTGGAGCGAAACAAGAATATCACCAATAACCTGTTCAGTAATGGGAAGATCCGAACTGAAGTCTTTGAATCGTTTGCGAAACAAGCCATCATTGATATTAATAACAGCAAAACAGAACTGATCTATCCACCAGAAGGCGGGATATTAGCCCAAGAAAAGACGAATCCTTTGGAACAAGTCAGACTGACTTCGAAAGGGGTCGGGATATCTACAGACGGTTGGAATTCTATAAGAGCTGCAATTACAGCGCGGGGTGTTGTGGCGGAGCAAGTTATAGGTCAACTTGGTAACTTTGTCTCCATGCTGATTGGTAGCCGTGAAGACGTTGTACAGATCAATACAAATGGTATTGCAGCAGGAGCGTCCTCGTTTAATAGCGCACCTTTCCGACTTAACATGAAAGGCGATTTGATTGCGAACAGTTTAACTGCGAACTACGCTAATATTGAATACTCCAACTTTAAAAATGGAGCAATCGTAGGTTCCTCAATAAACGTAGGCAATGGGATGTTCACAGTAACTTCAGGCGGGATAATGTCGGCTGTAGGAGCAAACTTCTCTGGATCAATTACTGCTTCAACAATAACAGGGACAAATATCAATGGTGGTACAATTACAGGGGCTTTGATCCGTACAGCAGCAACAGGCAGACGTGTGGAGCAAGATGCAAGTGGATTTCGAACATATGACTCCAATGATAGGAACAGGATTAGAATCAATACTGATTCAGATGATGGAATAGCAGCGATGTCTTTCTTTGGATCAGGAGGAGCGTTCGCTGGGGAGATAAACACATATCAAAATAGCGGCGGTCTGACTATTTTCAGTAATGACGTTTTTATAGGATCGAATAACACTGCCAACCCTATTCGTTTGCAAGGAAGAGTGATCTTTGGTGGGGCAGTCACTGGACTAGTAGTACCTATTGAAAACGTTTCTGGATTGCAGTCATTATTGTTTAATCTCCGAATCTGACATCAGTGATTTAACTAGAAGGTTCAACAATCATAGCCACAGCGTTACTTTGCCAACCCATAACCACGGACTTCAAAATGCTACAAATTGGGGAGGAACCTTCCCAACTTCAACCCCGTAATGTATCATAATAGGAAAATAGCACCAATACGGAGGTTGAATTATGAAGAAAGTTGCACATAAAGTAGCTTATATTGCAGGCGGTATTATCATCGGCGTGGTATTTTCGACATCAGCAGGAGCGTTTGCGGATACGGTTAAAAGTGTGGTCGGTAAGAAAGTAACTGGAGAATATAACATTATAGTGAATAGTAAAACTTTATCGGAAAAAGGAGCAGTTATTGATTCAAAAGCGAACGTGCCTGCACGGGCCTTATCAGAAGCACTAGGAGCTGATGTTAAAGTGGAAGGGGAAAACAATTTATATTACATCCAGTAAAACTGAGGAACAAATTGAGAGCGAAACTGTGTCAAACTCATCATCAAACAAGTATATAGGTAGTACGCGTAGTAGTTTAGAAGAGTCGAAGAGTAGCATTTCAAATAAAATTTTGACTCCTGCATATGAAGGGAAAAAGAAGTTGGAAGCACAAATTGCTGAACTGAAATCTTTAAATGCGGCCGATGCTGCTACAAACTTAGAGAAGCAATTAGCTCAGTATGACGTTGACATCGCGAAATACGAAGCAGAATTAAAACTAATTGATGAAGCATTACTTACTGCTAAATAGAATAAGTCTCTGAGGGTCCGTTATTGACGGACTCTTTTTTTTGTTTTGTGACTATAAATCCGTAGCCATTACGAATCAAAATTAAATGATAATAAACACATGAAGCCCTATTCCTTAATTGGAAGGGGCTTATTTTCGTATAGAGAGGAGGAATAGACTTGGCTCAGATATCTCACGTATTAAAAGTTGAATTGGATATCAATAGACCAGTTGAAGAACTGACACAGGTAATTAGTGCTGTTCTTAGCGCACACCCTCAGAATCAAAAGGAAATTCTTGCTGCCTTGGATTTGGAAATCGGGAATGCACGTGCAGCAATTGAGATTCAAGAACAAAAAGAGAATACGGAAGCTATTGAATAGGGCAGGAAATATTTCCTGAACAGAGAGATGGGGGATTCAATTGAGCGACACAACTATAAGTGAGGTGAACAGTGTTGTGGAAGAAACTACGAAAGTTCTTATGGGTATCCAAGTTCAACTGGCACGTATGGAAAAGACACTTGAAGGAGTGCCGGCTATGGCTGCCACGTTGGAAGCTACACGTGATCTGGCAAAGGAAGCTATGCAGTCCACCAAATCGGCCCATCATAGACTGGATAAGATTGAGAATGCTCAGACCTGGTTGTGGCGAACTATTGCTACAACGTTGATTGGTATCGCCATTGGGGCCATTGTTCTGATTTTGAAAACGGGGGGCGTATAGGATATGGATTGGAGTACTGTCTTTTCACTTATTGATCCAAGGTTGTTTGTTGTATTGGTTGCATGTTGGGCACTCGGTATCGGGATTAAACGAATTCCAAAGATTCCGGACTGGACCATCATTTTTGTTATAACAGTCTTTGCAATTGTGGTGACAAGTTGGTTGCTTGGGTGGTCTCCTGAATCGTTGATTCAAGGCATATTGGTAGGGGCGTTTTCCGTTTTCGGGAATGAAGCACTTAAACAGGCGAAGAAAGGAATTATCCAGTCATGATCTCAAAGGGAAATTTCTTGTTACTTGAGCCATCCGAATTTAAAGGGTGGCTCGATAAACAGACAATAACCAGAAAGATAGACAAGCTCCAGGTCCATCATACGGCTGCACCCAATTATTCTACCCGTCAGATGATTAACGGAGTAGCCAAACAGGATGTCTGGAAATGTCTTGAGGGAATGAGGACGTACCATTTATTACAGGGATGGTCCGGTACAGGACAAAACATAACTGTACTTGAGGATGGACGTATCGCTATCAGTCTGGATCGCGATCTAAACCAAACACCGGCTGGAATCAAGGGAGCAAATACAGGCGCTTTGTGTATTGAGATCATAGGTAACTTTGATAATGGTGGAGACACGATGACAGTAGCTCAGAAACAATCTTTAGTCCACCTGTACGCCTGTCTCGCACTCAAACTAAACATACCTATAGATACATCTCATATCGTCTATCACGCCTGGTATGCATCATCTGGCGCATGGATAGGTGATTATGAGAAAGGTAAGTCCAGCAAGACTTGTCCAGGAACCAAATTCTTTGGTGATGGGAATACACGATTTGCTGCTGAGCGAGGATTCATTCCAGCCATTAAAGCTGAACTCAAGCAAATAAAAGAAGGGGATGGAGATCCAATGACATCAGAAGAAAAGAAACAAATGGAGGAACTGAAGGCAACTTTGGAGTCTCAGGCTAAGTGGATAGCAGCTCAGAAAGCCAAGGAGAACATGGAATGTCCAAAATGGGCAGAAGAAGCTTATGAATATTATGAAGAGTGTATAACTGATAATAAAGGATCTTATGATTTCTGGCGGCAAATCGTCATTATGTACAGAAATGAGAATAATATTAGAAAATAAGTGTTTTTTAATTACGTTCCTAACTCTTAAAAATAGGAACGTAATTGATACATAAAGAGTCTTTTAGACCTATTTTGGTTATTCTTTAGGTATAAAGAATTAGATTTGAATAATGTTTTATTAAGTGTATAATGGATTTATTTACAATCAATATCCGCTAGGAGTGAATATCATGGATCCCATGGGAAAGATATTCTTTGACCACCTCAACGTCATACAAACTCGATCAGAATGACATAAGTAATGACATAGCTTTTTCAAAACAAAAATACGTCATAATATCTTATGATTATGTTTCGCCTAAAGGTTATACAAAGATGCTAAATGAAACCTTCTCTTCAGGATTAAAGCAGGTAATTTTTACACCATTTAAATTCCAAAAAGTAATCGAGAGATTAAACAACATGAATCTGAGAGTAAATTCGTTTGAATTTGACCCTCCGTTGGGAGACGAAGATCAGCAATATATTAACGATTTACTTAGGGGGGACGACTATAACAGAAAGGACCTTGGAGGTTTATTCAAAGAGATTGAAAATTTCGATGAAAAAATGAGTATTATACCAAAAAAAATATCTTTTTCTAACCAACTAGGCAACCACTGTTCTATTTACAACAATGGTACTGTTTTAGTAGAAGATGTTCAGGATTATGAAGCTATAGATCCTATAATTAGTTCGGCTATAGGTGTTTGAATGAAGAAAACAATTAACATACTGAAATATATTCTCTCTATTAGTGGATCTCCAGCGACACTTGCTATAATGTGGTTTTTCGATATAAGACCATTCACTTATATTTATGAGTCTTTTAAAATTAGCAAGGATATCCCTGATAATGGAATGATTGCACTTGACCTCGCGTTGCTACTTCTAATTTATAATCTTCTCATAAAATGTTTTGAATGGATTTTAACTAGGATAGAAAAGCCAATATCAATTTCTTTTACAATCATTGACCAATCGCATCCAGATAAAAATAATTCAATAACAATTTATGCAAATGAGCAAAAGTTACACAAGCTCACATTGAAAGTTCAGGTCAATTATAAACATCTATATATGAAAAAACTGACGAAACCTTACTTAGAAATACACTGGAGCAGATGGATCACACTAGAAATAAACGAAAGTAAATCTGCCCAAATGGGTGGATCAATGAATGAGAATGATTGGAAGGCACCCTTATTGTACTCAATTGGAGAAATGGAGCATGAGATGCATTTTGATGTTCCTATGTATATTACACCAAGCGCAACTTTTTCTAAAAAGGCATATATTATTCCAAAATTGAAGTTCGATGACAATAAAGCCTTTTCATTTCTTGTCAAGTTACTTATGATAGAAGTGAAAGAAAAAAAGTTTGAAATTATTTTAAAAGAAGGGTAGTGTATGAATGTTTACAGCACAGATTGTGAAACTTAATGAGATTGATAGCTTAGAACAGGCTGCAATAATCTTAGAAAGCAATTCAATTTTAGATGACACTGTAGATCACGATGATTGGCCTGCGCATGAACCTTTGACTAAACGATGGTTAGGTGTAGATCAATTTGATTTGGGGATTAGCGAGCTAATGGCTGGAACTAGAGAGACTGTTAGATTTATAATTGCTCATGGTCATAATGAACGTGCTAAAAGAGAAAACGGTTGGTATGATGGTGATGTGTTTATAGAAGATAAGTCAGAACGTATTAATACTGCTAAATTTAATTCCATTTTTTTTGAGATGGGAGACTTTGTTTATGTGGCAGTTTTGATGCCGTTAAGCGCCAATTTAAATACATACATAAATGATTTGCTTCCTGAAGAACTTTGGGGTTCTAAGACTAGAGAACCCATAGATTATAAACTCCATCAAGATTTTTATTATTGGTTATTGAATGCCTTTACTAGGAATAATAGAGTAGCTTCCAGCAATCCTGTAATCTATATTCGTTCTTGGACTGGATTCCATGGGACTACTCAAGACACAATTCATAGAATGTCAGGTGAAGGAGAGAGGATATCCGCAATTCTAAGTACTTTGGCATTCTTATTTTCAGACGATCCTTTTAAATCGCTCAGCTTGGCTATACAATACGAGAATGAAAGGATTCCTGTCCATTTAGGAGAGACCGGCTATCTTACTATTAGCAATTACGAGTACGAAGGAATGTTCTCAAATGCTTATCATGGAACTTCTAGAGAAATTCTCTTAACAATATTAATGTACACAAAAGTATTGCCTGACTTGTTCAGATCATATGAACTGTCAAAAGAAGAAGGACGTTGGAACGAGACGACTAAAGAAGAGTTTAGGAACTCAATTGGAGACCAAATTATCAGTAGAGTAAGATCTGAATTGGAAATTTCAGTTTGATTGCATTGTACACCCTAACAGAAAGCAAAAGGAAGTAATAAAAAGTCTCTCTTGTCAAATGATAAGAGAGACTTTTTATTTACCGTGGTAGATTACCTGAACCTACATACTTACCTTTCTTGCTGTCCCATTTATAGTTTGCAACAGCGATCTCCCATCCACCTTCTGGGTAGTGGCTCTTCCACAGTTGCATTATTTCCCCGGTTTTCGAAATATTTATACCAACATCCCCCATAACAGATAACTTCTTTTTAAGAGTACCATTCTGATACTTGTAAACAAGGAGTTCTGTATTTGATGGTAAATAATCCAAAGTAACAGCTACATGCTTTTCTTTAGCGGAAATATTGAGGATATGGATTGTTGGCTCCTCATCGCTATAGTAATTTGTGTCTATAAGTACTATAACGCCTTTAGAGTTGATGAAATAAAAGTTGCCTGAGTCAGTGATCAATAAGTGTTCCTTCTTGTTATCACCGTTCAGATCGATGGACTTACTGACAGTAACACGTTCTCTAGGATATTTTTTCTCTAACAATGTTTTGGGGTTCACTGAAGCGGCATTCAATGTTGGTGCAATTAAACTAAATAAAATCGATAATGTACAGAACAAAGTAGTTACTTTACGCAATGCAATTCCTCCTGATATAGTAATAATTAACAACATGAATAGTCTATCAGGACTAGGTATATTTTGCCATGAAAAATGCTTGGGTATGAAGCGATGAATTATTCTAAAGGATTAAAATGAAAAAGACTCCCTGCGTGAAGCTGGGGAGCCTTTTTTTTGAATTTGGACTATAATATTGTTTAGTTGTATTTTGTAAATTGAATTGTATAAGGTTGGTTGTAGTTGTTAATGCCGTTATCCAAAATCCTGAAGTAAACTTTCTCACCAGGTTTAGCACTCATACCAATTGCCTCGGCGTATCCAGGCCCATTCCAGTTATCCGTTTTAATGAACTCTATTCCACCGCTTGCATTCATTTTATAAACAATCATAACAATATCGAAATTAGGTGGAGGGGTAGCAATAACGCCAAATGTGATTACAGAAGATCCATTTGTATTGTCTACAAGATAATAATCATTATCACTCATGCTGTCTAAATACTGTGTAGCGCTGAATCCAGAAGTTGGACTAATACTTGTATACATTACTTCCGCGGTTTCAGGAGTATCTGCCCAACCCGTTGCTGCAAAAGCAGAACTTGACCCGAAAGCCATCAAACATGCCGTTGCCATAACAGAAATAGAGAATTTTCTTAATCTTTTCATATTCAAACCTCCCAAATATACTAGAACCAATAAAGTAAGATTCTGTTTTAAGTTGTTATTTGAAATTAAAGATATTGAAGAGCTCTCACATAATTAGGTCGGCCAACCATGGATAAATATACCATATGAAATAGACATTTGTAAATCATAATATTGTAAAATGTTGGCTGTATAAATATTATTTTGGAATGTCTTGTTTGTAGAATTGATGGAAATGAGTTATTTGTGCAGGAAAAACATGCCTTTTGTCGAATTGATAGATTGGTGATGAGATGAATTATACATATAAGATATTATCCACAGATATAGACTTCCTCGCAGCAGCATTAACCCAGGTCCGCGTATCAGTCTGGCATGTTCTAGGTGAACGTGAACACATTATTGACTATGGTGGTCCGGTGGAGGAGTATAGCCCAGTATCCATTAAGATCATGGGGAAGAGATACTTCCGTGATACGTTTGAGTTTAGGGTACAAAAATAGAGCAGGAGGGATAAAACCTCACTGCTCTTTTCTTTTTATTTGGTTGTATATTCACTTACTTCAAACGTTAAAATCTTATCGAATATCACGTAATCTGTACGTTTGCTGAATGGACCTTTATTGTTGCTGTATTTATTGATGGCGAACTTAGCTGGGCCAGTTCCTGCATCTCGAGCATCGTACCAGTTGAGGAATGCATTTACATCACTCATTGGAAGGTCGTATTCTTTCTCCAAGCCAGTTGTCATTGTTACAACAAGGATGGCACGATCTCCAGATGGTTGCTCAGGCTGTGGATCTGGATTAGTGGGTTGGTCTGGTTCAGGGTCAACTGGATCAGGTTCAGTTGGTGTTGGGGCAGGAGTTACTGGTTGGTAAGAGCTTAAAGCTCCATCCGTTTCTACTGAGTAAAGAAATAAATAATTTTTAGTATTATTTATAAATTCTACCGAGTGTTCTCCTTGAGACAATTCCAACTTTTCGTACATCATGCGCTGGCCTTTTATATCGGAACCTTTAAGAGATATGTTATCAACTTTTATCCCATCTATAATGACATCAATATCGTCGGAACCGGACCACCAAGTTGTAGAAATCAGACGTAGTTTAGTACCGGTGAAGTTAAATTTAAAATTTGTTCCTGACACTTGCCACGGAGAATTCCAAAAGAGTGGGCCTGAAGAATCTCGAAACCACTTTCCTCCGCCATATGTAATATTTTTATTATCAAATTCATAACGAGTCCAACCTTCCTCAGGTGTATTAAGTGGATCACCGACAGATGCTGCAAAAATAGTGCTTTGGCCTACACCTAGAATCAATAAGAAGCTTAGTAATGCTAGTATCGAAACTTTTTTAAAACTATTCATATGTATTCTCCTCCAGAATGTATTTGCACAATCGATAATATAATTTAATTTAATCCATGTCTAAACAAATATGTCTATATATTCAAGTAAGTGTTAGAAATAATAAAAAAAGCTTTACCGACCTTTCTAAGTCGATAAAGCTGATCATTTTCTATCCTATTTCTTTTAGCAATCCTTCATTGTTATTCCGCACATTACCGACTTCCTTTGGTACCTCGTATGCTCGCATCTCAGACGCTTGATACGGTTTTAGCAGACCAAGAAGAGACTGAACATCTTCATTATCTCTTCCGAGCCATTCCGATTCATCCTCAGGCCGAAGGATAACCGGCATACGATTATGGATGTCTTCCATCAGTTCATTAGGTTCTGTCGTGATAATTGTACAGGTACTCAGTTTATTTCCTTCTGGATCTGTCCAGGTGTCATACAGACCAGCTAAAGAGAACAAGCGGTCATCCTTCATAAGAATACGCATTGGCTGCTTTGTCGATCCTTCCTTACGCCACTCATAAAATCCGTTTGTTGGGATGATGCATCGCTTGGAACTGATCAAACGTTTAAAAGCTGGCTTTTCGGCTACTGTCTCAGCTCTAGCGTTAATCATTTTGCTTCCTATCTTATCATCCTTGGCCCAAACGGGTACCAGACCCCATCGGAGTGAGCCCAGTCTATTTCCATCTTTGCTCCCTATAATGGTGGGGATGTACTGCATAGGTGCAGCGTTGTAATTAGGTTTGTACTCAAATCCTTCAGCAATGGAAGCATAGTACCTGTCCATTATCGCGTCTAAGGGGTCAGTGATTGTAAATCTACCGCACATACAAAGCACCTCCTGTATTGTCCTTACAATATATAATCACACAATAAATTGATCAAACACGGGTATACGTAGCAAGCCGGACTTTGTCCAGTTCCGCATCTTGACCCTGGCTTGTATCTTCGGTTCCAGGTACACATAATCCTTATCCTGGCCTGTTACGAGCTGCTGGCATACACCGCGAAATGACTGCTTATGCTTTTGATTTGGGCCATGCTCAATTATTCCTGCTGGTCGCAGCCTGCCGGACAGATCGGGCACAGCAGCAAGCCATCCGAATTCAGTTTTTCGATACCCAGTGATATAAACATCAGCATAAGACCAGTTAATGACCTTTTGCCAGTCCCTGGACCGTCTGCTAACGTACTGGCTGTCCTTGCGTTTGCCAACTACACCTTCCATACCCATGGCTTCAATCTGAGCGAATAGATCCTCTCCAGCGCCTTCTATATGGGGCACAACTCCAAAGTTAGAGGAAGGAAGAGATAGACTGTGTAGGATCATCTTGCGTTCCATAAGAGGTAGCTTACGTAGATCCCGGCCTTGGTAAAAAAGAATATCAAATATGGCAAACGTTGCAGGCAGCTTCTTGAGGAGCTGCTGAACCTTAGAGTGCTGACGTGTGCTAAATCGGCTCATCACAGCCTCGAAGTCATTCAGTCCGGTTTCGGGATCAGTACAAGCAACCTCGCCGTCCAGGATAATATCAGAGTCAAACGGCTGAAGCAATTCAGGGTACTGACGAGTACAATCGTTATTGTGACGTGTGTATAACCGGACATTGCCGGACTGTTGCGAATATATCAACCGGTGCCCATCAACTTTAGGTTCATATATAAAATTCGAGTGACTAAATGGACCCGGAGCTGTTGCGAGTAACATTGGACTGATAAACATAAAAACACCTCAACCCAATTATATCGTTTGCCATAAAGGATTGAGGCGGTAAGTTATGGGATAAAATATTCTATTGAAAATATTTGTATTTATTAAACTATAAAATAAAAAAATGTCGAATAATTACTACTTTTGAATTATAGATAAATTAATAATACGCCATTATGTATTTTTTTTATTATATTATTTGTGACATATTGTTTATGTTTTAACTAATATTAATATGGTAAGATTACACTTCAATTTTAAAAAAATAGGAGATGAGAGAATGGTTTTAAGAAAGTTTATGGGTGCAATGCTATCATTATCATTATTTGCAGGTGTAGCAGGTGTTCAAGTTTTTGCTGATGCGTCAGATGAAAGCATTAAAGTAGAACAATCAGTTATAGCGGACACAAATTCCGAGCAGGAAACAGCAACAACAGATGCATATCAAGATTTCTATGTAGTTCCTGTTGATGATCTATCTGGAGGTCAATTACCAGCCGACCAATTAGCGGTATCAAATATTGGATTGGCAGCCGGTGTTTATTTCATACCAGGAGTTGGTGAAGTCGCGTTGCTAGCTACTGGAGTTATTGTTGTAGGAGGTGTTACATACTACGCGGGTTCAACGATATATAATAAAGTTAAAGCTTATTTTGCGGAAAAGGATGCAGCCGAAGCAGAAATTGCAGCAGAAAAGGCTTATCAGGACGCTAAGAAAAATGGTACTAAAGCAGGTACACATACGGATAGACGCCCACCATATAAAAATACTCTTGAAAGAACCGGCAAACCACGTTCTACCGAAGATCTGTACGATTCGAAGGGGTTGAAACAACGTAGATACTATGATAAAAATGGTAATGCAGACGAAGATATCGACTACGACCATTCAAATGCGGATGGATCACATACGTTTCCGCATAGACATAAATGGATCAATGGTCAAAGATTCTAGGTGGTGATGATATGAGTGAAAAGTTTACTTACGAAGAAATTCTTCAGTTTATTTGGGAGCATAGAGAAATAGAATTTGTCTTTGATAACAAACAGTATGCATTCCTTTCTCATAAAGATGGCTTTGCTTTTGTGTGTGAAAACAAAACGCAAGGTCCAATCTTTACAACTTATGAAGAAATGATTAAGGAGAGCAAACTTAACGGGAAAACATTTTTAGAGCTATTTAAAAATGATGAGTTAACTATCACGGCTGTATTCTAATTGGACTGTATCAGTTAAAGAAAACAAGAAAATGCCCAGTCTTCGGACTGGGTATTTTTTTCTGTTGAATAACGAACGTATATTCGCATATAATAATAAAAAAAGCAAACAGATGTTCTTGTTATTGGAGGGATGAACATGCCAGTGAAATACTTGGGTTGGTTGGTTGAAATTATCTATGAGGATCAAAGTGGAAAGATAACCAAACGACGTATCCAGGTCAAGAGCATACGATCGGGAATGATTAAAGCTGATGATCTATTGTCGGGAAAGCCACGTACGTTTAGGGAATCCGGTTTACTGGCATGCCGTCCAATAAGAACGACAGCATAGGGGGACTTAAAATGTTGACGGATTTTCAACGCAAGATACTGAGGATCTTGTACAACTACAAAGGTGGGCGGCGTAGGTTTCCCACAATTCACGAGCTAACGGTTAAAACAGGGAAGCATAAGCCAGATGTCATGGCTGCTTTAGACGCTCTTATAGCCGCGGAATACATACATTGGGATGACAAGAAGGATACGTCTGACATAGTCATTCTGGAAGGTTGGGAGCGTGAGGGTGAACGACCTAAGGTTGACCACACACCACCTCCGGGGAACACCGACTATTGGACTGAATATTAGGGGAGGCGCTTGTCATGCGTAGTAGACTGAAGGGTAACGGATTGTACGAGTCATCCAGAATGATAATGCCTGAACACAGGGAGGCATGGATGACACAACAAGAACAGTTGTTAGAGAAGGAAAAGCCGATTTTGGATGAGCAGGAATTGCAGCTTATTTACGGCCTGCTGAATAACTCCTTTCACCAGCGCATACGTGTTCGAGTCACAGTCTTTAACCCTGTTGAGGATGAGGTCTATGAGGGGATTGTATCGGTGGTAAATACGTTTCTCAAGGAGATCAAGCTGGTGTTTGCTGATGGTGATTGGAAATATATCAAGTTAGCTAATATCATGTCAGTATCTATGTAGTCATTCTGTAAACAATGGATTTGTATGAATTTGGCTATGGAATTGCCATTTCGTCCTTTATAATAACTAAAATAGTTATTTTAATTAGGGATGGTGCCAAGTTGACGTGGTTATTTATATTACCCTTGGAATTTTTGATGCTTTAGCAATGTTGTTATTAATACTAAAACTGTACATGTTACCATTCAGAGAGTATGGAGTGAAAATTACCTTTTTTGTTTTCTTTATTGCTACATTTTCTTATATGATGCGCATTACGTTAGAGTCTCCAAAACTGGATTTACCTTTACAGTACATTTTTTTCGTACTGTTCTTACGCTTTGGAATGGAGTTGAAAATACATTTGTCATCCTTCATTGCTGGCGCAGGAATATCAGCATATGCAGCCATTCAAATGGGGATTTATCACCTCTTCAATTTCTTTGATGTAATGCATGTGAATGTGATCCAACAGAATGCAGGAAGCCTGGTTTATCTTCTTCAATCATCATCAATACTTGTCGCTTATGTAATCTGCTTTTTTCTATCAATGTTTGATTATGGATTCTCGTTTATTATAAGACCGCCTCACGACTTTTTGACGAAGGAAAATTACTTATCCAGTGTTAATCTACCATACTTAATAGGAACAATAATTTCTGCATTTACGATTTGTATGACTCTGGTCTTGTTGTATAACTCTGATCCGACATGGCTTTTAGTCCTAGCAATATTAACATTTGGCGTTTCCTATCTCTTTTCTATAAGGAGGGAGCGAGGTGATATTAGAGCGGCTGTCGAGGCGTATCGCAATAAGCATAAAAAAGGCTGATCCAGATGGTCCGGGAACGGTTGAGATATTGGAATATGAATTAGGGCTGCGTCTTAATTGGTATACTGGTTTGTTACTTACAGTGATTCTAAGTTTGGCATTTGGTACTTTTTTTGGATCTCTGATTACTTTGTTTTCATTCGTAATTTTGAGGAAGTTTTCAGGCGGAGTGCACTTGCCAATAACGATATGCTCTATTGTAACGGGGGTTGTAGCAGCTCTTATTCCGTTGATAAATTTAGATTTCGAAACAATTCTACTTTTGAATACAATAAGTCTCATTATTGTATTACTGTATGCGCCGAATGAATTTGAGTATGTAAATCCTACATCCTGGGACCGATGGCTAAAATGGATTTCTGCTGCGCTGGTAGCAATGAATTTTGTAGTGAAGTCACCTGAAATTACATTGGCATTCTTTATTCAAGCAATTCTAATTCTTCCAGTATGGACAAAACATGAAGGAGGTGGTTAAATTGAATAAAAAAATAGCAAGAGCGCTTTCTATTGACCTAACAATAGGGGCAAAGAAGTCTTCTAAGAAACGCAAAAGCATTGTTGGAGCGATGAAAATGCCAGAAGAATTGAAGAAGAAGTGAAGAAGAAGTGATCCTTAATGAATGATCGATTAATAATAGGTGTTCAAGTCCAAAGCGATGGCTCTTACGGGCCTCGCTTTTCCTTTTCTGAGAATGATATCATGGGAATCGAAATGTGGAAGCCTTCGAAAAACTATAATGTCCCATTTTTTTATACAAGAGCAGGGAACTTTACCGTGCTTACAACGTTGAGTGCATGCGAAATGGCTTTCCCTAATTTTAAATTCCTTGATGGTTCAAACCTGGTGAACGTCGATAACATAGAGCGTGTTTTGACCGGTTCATATGGCGGAATTGCATACTTTAAAGACGATATACATACCGGAATCAACCAGAAGAATCTCAAGGTTTGGAAAGATATCGTTGATGAAGTGAAGCAGTTAAAGAAGGACAGCAGGCAGATTTTTGGTGTAGAAATAGTGGAGAACGGGCAGCTATCAACAAGTAGATTCTTTAACGTTTGTGATATTTACTATATAGATATGTGGGAGCCGAAAGCCAACTATTATGTACCTCGGTTCCACACAAGTACAGGCCTCTTCACGGTTGGGCTTACATACAAAGCTTGTGCTGAGGCTATGCCATATCTATACCCTGCGCATAATGGTAACCTGGTCAATCCTTATTGGATCGAGAGAATTGATGAGCAAATATTTGGTTCTACAGCAATCTTTAAAGATTCTGAGTATAAAGTTACTGTAGCGAGAAGTAAACTTAAAGCTCTAAAAGGACTTATCAATTAATCAAGCCCGGGGTAACCGGGTTTTTGTTTATCACTAAATACATTCATTGTCAAGATAAATCGATACTAGGTAACAAGGGAAAGTTTCGACAACCATCGACAAGTTACACGGCTGCGACATGTTATTATTAAATTGGAAAAAACAAGAATTGAGTATTGGAGGGGGATAAATATAGGGTAACATTCAAAGCTGAATAGATATGTAGCTTGAGAGGGGTGTGTGGATCGCGAATTTTGAGTACTATACTAGTACTCATTCGGCCGGGGAGAGCGGAATACTCCGCGACTTACTTCGTAAGTACTTCCCACTCATACAGTTGTTCCATTTGAATATCCAAGATCATCGCCGCCAGGTACATAGCTTCTACATTCATAGGGCGTTGACTTGTGGCGAAAAACGAGATCATTCTTTTGGACCAACCTGTACGACGCGAGAATTCGGCTTGGGTCATTTGGCGGTGATCAAGCCAGTACTGAAGTAAGCATCTCCCTCGGGTAACTTCCACCAAGAGGACTCCTTCAATCAAATTTCGATAGTTAGTATAACATGCGATGCGGAATTAATTAAACCTGTACTAATGACATCTTTAGCTCCTCTTAAGGAATTATTAGATTACATTTACATTTTATCTTTTAGCAAATGAATGAGAGCAAAGGAAGTGCAACATGCGATTACACCAAATTGATATTAACCATACAATAACACAAAAATCAGCAAAAGCCCTTGCGCAGATTTTAATTTCAGTAAAAGGGATCAAAACTCCGGTTGTAGTAAAAGTTGTCTCGTCGTCTTCAGAATACACGGTTTTACTTGAATAATCTCAGGGGACAATCTGGGGACGAACTGGGGACAGACTGTAATACAAGTTGTAGAGTGTAGGGTAAATCATAGAAGGCATTAAAGAGATAAACCCTTTCTGGTTGCGGTTCAGCTTCTATGAGGGTATTATAGTTTAAAGACCCCATGCCTTTGACAGGGTAGGGGTCAGTGGTTCGAGCCCACTACAGATCATACGCGAGAAGCCTTGCAGAGCAAGGCTTCTTTTCCTTATAGAAGAATCTTCACTATAATTTTTGTGTTCATTAGAGAGAAATGGTCAATTTTTGGTCAAGATTATGTTTTTTTGCTAAGTTTCTCGTTAATTAAATTGCTTTCTACAAGTTCTGTTATTGATTATCGTTAAAAAACACCAACGTCACATTAACTGTGAGTTGGTATTTTTTACGTTAACCGAAAGAATACTGTTTAACTTACAGCTGTTTCTTTAGCGTGCTTGGAAGCAAATGACTGTAACATCTAATCTTATTTTTACTGTAGGGTGTCCTAACCGTTCTGAAGCAATTTTTGGGTTAACACTCTGTGATAATAGGAGATTTGCACGGGTAAGTCGCATTCCGTGAAATTTAATTATTGGAATGCTCCAACAGCAGCCAAAAGTATTTATTCACTTGGCAGAAATAATTATATCGACTGTTTGCCGTCAAAAGCCTCCATAATGAGAAAGTAACTGCTTATGATGTAGCGGTCGAGCACCGACAGAAATACAACGAACAGTTGCAGAACTGCTGGAGTTCTGATTTTAAATAAAAAGTTTTCTCACTGTGTAACATTCCCTGCTTGTAAGTGTTCATTTATATATAAGCTAATTTAAATTACAAACAAAAATTTAAGTACTTTCACAAGTAAAGTTCAGAATGCATTTTCAAACTCCAAAAATAACTTGAATAAAACAACACTAATGATTCAACTTTAGGAGGATATTCTTATGAGAACGAAATCACTAAAATTAATTACAGTTGGAGTGACTCTTGCTTTAGGGGTTGGAATAGGTGTCTATGGCTGGGGAGCTGCATCTGCTGATACTAGTCCCTCTGAAGATCAAATGGAAATAAAAATCAATGATAAAGGTCAAACATATGGTTCATTTGTTTATCATGGTGAAACACAATTAGATCTAGTTAAGGCTATAGGTGTAGACGGAACTGAAGGTTACATCAAGACTTCAGATATGAATCAAGATTTGCCAAAAACTCCCGAAGAAGCAATTCAGAGTATGGATGAACCAAAAGTCGATAAGTACATAAACTTGTACGATAGCAACGAGAATGTTATCGGGAAATTTCTACTCGAAAGTTCAGAAGATTAAAACTACACTACTCCTCCAAAAGATGCTCTCTATACTGATCGAGATCACTTTAAAATCCCAACAAGTAAATTCCAGTTCACGTACTACTCGACTTGTAGTATTCTACTGAAAATATAAAGACAAAGAGTATTCTACTTTTGGCGGTAATTGTGGATACTCTGTAGGGATAATTAATTTCGGCTTCTAGTTCCTTCAGTTGAGAGCTTAACATTTTATGTGTAATTCCATCCAAAGCTCTTTTCAGTTCTCCATATCGCAATGTTTCTTTTATCCATAACCAAAACAAGATATGCATTTTCCATTTTCCACATAATTTCTTGCAGCCTTATACATTACCAATGGTTTTACGCTGAAAATTATAGTGGAATGGCGCTTAGCAACAAGTTTCGTTTCGGTTTCGGAAGGTCATGCACTTTACTACCGACAGTCAGGAGGGAACGGACTACCAGAATTCGCTTGCACCGATGGAGAGCTTTGAGAAGAAGATGTAAAAGTAAATATATATTACTTGAATCTAACTTTTGGATCATTAATACATATGCATCTATTACGGAGCAACCATTTCCTTGCATTACATGAGGGAGTGGTTGTTTTTTATTTTATAATAATGATTTACAAACACAATTTAATTGTGTACAATGTAATTGTTAGCAATACAAAAGAGAAATTATCTTTAAAAAATAAAATCTAAACATACAGAGGAGCCAACACGCATGAAAACATTATATGAAACTACAGTTATTAATACAGGTGGACGTCAAGGGATTGTGCAATCGCCGGATAATGTATTTATGCTTGATGTCGCTGCCCCGCCTGAACTGGGAGGCAAAGTGACGACAGCTACGAATCCAGAGCAATTGTTTGCAGCAGGCTACAGTGCTTGCTTTAATTCGGCGCTGGAGTTTCAGTTGAAGAAACACAAAGTGGAAATTGAGAGAAGCACGGTTTCGGCTACGGTTATGCTTGTGACAGACCCTACGGATAATGGTGTGAAACTGGAAGTGGAACTTGAAGTTAAAATTGAAGGTCTGGATGAGGAGACTGCACAGAAATTTGTCAAACTTGCTCATGACTACTGCCCATATTCCAAAGGCATCAAAGGGAACGTCAATGTTACCGTTGGGCTAGCTTAATCATTGAGCCAAGTCAATTCAACCGTTAGTTTGGACTTCATTGTTGAAGTCTGAAGCACGTACTTAAAATACGGTCTAGACTACCTGAAAGCCTCCGAGAAATCGGAGGTTTTTTTGATATGCCCTTTAAACTCTGCAGTGATAACCAGTAAATAGGTAATGAAATCAATGATGATTGAAATATACCCATATGGGGTATATTATAAGAGTAGAAATCGAAAGTTCAAAGGAGTGCAACTCATGAAAAAGTATGCAATGATATTGCTGACTACGGTGATTACGAGCAGTCTGGTGTTAAGTGGATGTGGCAAGAATGCTGAGCAGAATAATAGCACTAGTGACAGTCATGCAATGAGTACAGGAGTGATGCACCACTCGGATTCGGGAGAATTACCGGAAGGGCTGCAGGAAAAGAAAAATCCTACATATCCAGTGGGCAGCCAGGCGGTGATGAGTACGGACCATATGGCTGGAATGAAGGGTGCAGAAGCGACCATTGTGGGGGCCTATGAGACGACAGTGTATGCAGTCTCGTACACACCCACCACAGGGGGAGACATTGTGAAAAATCATAAATGGGTGATCCAAGAGGAAATTCAGGACCATACAGATCAACCGTATGCAGCAGGAGCAGAGGTTGTGCTGAATGCTGATCACATGCCAGGAATGAAAGGTGCCAAGGCAACGATTGACTCCGCTGAGCAAACGACGGTATACATGGTTGATTATAACCCGACCACAGGCGGAGATCCGGTGAAGAATCATAAATGGGTCACGGAAGAAGAATTGTCTATTCAATAATATATTTTAATGAATAAACAAATTTTCACTCAATTATGGGTTATACTGGAACTATAAGATTAAAGTTGCTGGAAAGGGGAATGTATATGATGGACTTTAGCAAGCCGCCCCATGCTTCGGAATCACATACACACAAAACAGCGCCATGAAGAAAATGAAAAACAGCTTTTAGCCGGAGGAAAAAGCATTTGGTGGGAAATCAGCAACTGGCTCATTCTCGCTGGCATACTTGCGGTGATCTTCGTATTGTTTAAGTTCGTTTTCTAGAAAAAAACATTAAAACTTTGGATAAGGGCCATATTATATGGGCTCTTTTTTTACGCTCATACATATAAATCATCAACG
>JAMRYA010000101.1:0-23437 GCA_024447215.1 Panagrolaimus sp. LJ2400
GGCCTGCAGGTTCACCTACGGCCACCTTGTTACGACTTTTGCCCCGGTTCAAGCCAATGCGATCAAATTGATTTTCATCTGTTAAAGCCTTCGTAAAAAAGACTTAAACAAACAATCCTCAATCTTCTCGAATTAACCCAGTTCCGGGCAGCGACGGGGCGGTGTGTCGTACAAAGGACAGGGACGTAATCAGCGTAAGCTGATGACTTACACTTACTTGAAGTTCCTCGTTCACGAATAATAATTACAATATTCGATCCCAAATACGGAATAATTTGACTCGTTTACCAAATTCTTTCGAATATGGTCACACGCGCTGCAATTTTCATTGTAGCGCGCGTGCAGCCCCAGACATCTTAGGGCATCACAGACCTGTTATTGCTGGGTTTCTTACGACTGGAACGCCGCAAATCCCATTAAGAAGAAAAGAATCACTTATTTCTTTTGACGGAAATAATAAAGAATGATCTTTCTATTTAATTAAGCTCCAATCTCGTTCGTTATCGGAATTAACCAGACAAATCAATCCACGAACTAAGAACGGCCATGCACCACCATCCACCAAATCATGAAAAAGCTATCAATCTGTCAATCCTTATAGTGTCTAGACCGGGTGAGTTTTCCCGTGTTGAGTCAAATTAAGCCGCAGGCTCCACTTCTGGTGGTGACCTTCCGTCAATTCCTTTAAGTTTTCAACTTTGCAACCATACTTCCCCCGGAACCGAAAGACTTTCGTTTCCGGGAAGCTCGTTTCAAGGGGCAAATATAAAATATCCACCCGAAACTCGCTAGATGGCATAGTTTACGGTCAGAACTAGGGCGGTATCTGATCGCCTTCGATCCTCTGACTTTCGTTCTTGATTAATGAAAACATTCTTGGCAAATGCCTTCGCTGTAGTTCGTCTCGCAAGGGTCCACGAATTTCACCTCTCGCCCTGCGATACGGATGCCCCCGTTTGTTCCTTTTAATCATTACTATGGTAAGTAAAACCAATAAAACATGAACCATAGTCATGTTCTATTATTCCATGCAAAACCATACAAGCTTACGCCTGTTTTGAGCACTCTGATTTTATTCAAAGTAAACTCATATGACATATTTCCTCCTTACGGAAAAAATAAAATCATATAAAAAATATTTAGTATTAGTTACAATCCAAAAGGATGAACTAACCTATCATATACAGATCCAACTACGAGCTTTTTAACCGCAACAACAATTCAATGCAGTATGAGAGCTGGAATTACCCGCGGCTGCTGGCACCAGACTTGCCCTCTCATTGATACTCTTTAATGATTTTAAAATCAAAACCATTCCAATGATCCATCCCCGAAGGAATAGATCTTGTCATTTCTCGTCACTACCTCCTCGTACTGAGAGTGGGTAATTTTCGCGCCTGCTGCCTTCCTTGGATGTAAACGCCGTTTCTCAGGCATTTTTCTCCGGAGTCGTACCCTAATACTCCGTTATCCGTCAAAACCATATAAGTACTATATACTTATATAGAAAGTTGATAGATCAGACACTTGAATGATATATCGTCGGTACAAGACCATACGATTAGCAGATATATTCAGTTTTCAACAGCAAAACATTCCGAAGAATGCTTGGTTTTTAATACTAATATACGCAAGATCTCTTTTGACAGAAATCTCTTTTATGCATGTATTAGCTCCAGAATTACCACAGTTATCCATGTAGGATAAAAGTCAAAATCAAGTAAATTTTAGCTGTTATAATGAGCCATACGCGGTTTCGTGTTAAATACACATGTACTTAGACATGCATGGCTTAATCTTTGAAATGACCACATCAATCAGACAGGATCAATCAGATATATGTTTTTATATAAAACAAATATCATTTATTTATTTATTTTAAGAAATATATCTCGAAAGAGATATATAACTCGACTTTCAAAGTCACATCGCTTTAATTAGAAATATCTACAGAAATAGATATAAGCTAATTTCCTTTGACATATAGTCAGCATATTATAAAACCATTAAAATGGAATTATACAAACGTTTAATCTCTATATAAAAAACCATTAAAATGGAATTATATAAACGTATAATCTCAAATTCATAGATAACAGATGTTACAAATTTATGTAATCTCACCCATTACCATGTTATGTCGTCAAAGGGGTACATATAAGTAGCTAGCATATATGTAGGAAAAAATCGTAAAAAGAAACAATATGAGCAAAGAGCTTTTATCTCGAATATAACATCGATTCAAGCTTTTAATATACAAAAGGCCTAATATACCTTTCAATTATACCATTAGAACCATAACAGAACTAATGAATATATATCATGTTATATAAATAACACGAACTTTACTCTATTATTTCTTCTTACTTTCTTTTCCCCCTTCACGAAGCATGTTCGACACACCAAACATATCATATATAATACTGGATAACTGTTTTTTTGGGTAAAGCAACATCGAAAAACACGAAAAAATGGGTTTCTGAACCTCCTATTGGGGTCTAGGGGTCACATTGGGGTACCAGAATGTCAAAAATTTTCAAAATTTTTTTACTTTAAAATGGTCAAAAATGACCCAGAAACACCCAAAAAGTGATTATTATTTAATAATATTACTGTATTAACACAAAAATATCATTTTTACAAACTTTAAAATTTTTGATTATGACCCCTTTTCACTGTGGTCAAAAGTTGGCTTATATGGTCTTTCATATAGTACAACCCTGAGTTATAGGGATAAGCCTATAACCCAAAAAAATTGTGAAGCTTAAGTTTAATAATGCTGAAACCTATAATTCTAGCTTCCCGTAACAAACAAAAAAGATTTACACCACAAGCATTTTCTCACGACGTTGATTTAAGCTTAAGCTTAAGGCTCAAATTTGGAACACATCAACCTCAGAAAATGGGTCCCTGGATTGAGCTAGCTATATCTTAAGCCCAAGCCTAAGAATTGGCTATTTTAACCTGAGAAAATGAGTCCTTTTCTTCAGCCTAAGCCCAAGGCTTAGAATCAAACATTTTAAGCTAAAAAACAATAATATAAAGCTGAGAAAATGGGTCCATGGCTTGAGCTATATCCTAAGATAAAGGGTGGTAAAACATATTAAGCCCAAGGCAAAAAATTCTGTGAAACTGAGAAAAAAGTGGATCTTGGCTTGAGATATAGCTCAAGGCTATAAATTAAACCTTTTAAGCTGAGAAAATGAGTCCCTGGCTTGAGCTATTACCTAAGATAAGGACTACTGGGTAAGCCAAAGTATATTTATGTCAAGCAAAGCTTTTGGCATTATGCGATCATAATTTATTATGCATGTTGCAAAAAAAAGAGAAAAAATGTGGGCAAAAAATTATCAAAAAGTTATTTGAACCGGGTACCCCCCAACCTGAATAAAAATGTTCCCCCCGGGGTTTTTAAGGTTTTGGGGGTGGGTTTTAACGTTTCCAAAAAACATTAGATCGATTGGACCCCTCCAACTACCCGAATGACGCACCCCCCTATTTTCCCCGACCTTTTTCACCCCCTTAAAATGACCCTATCAAAAATTTTTTTACAAATTATCAAATCCGCCATCATCGAAAACCTATTCCCAAATTTTCAAGTCCCCCCTATATCCCAATCCCGAAATCCTATTTTCATGTTTAACATTCATCCACTTATAACACTAATAAAGCCGCAGCCTTCTTTTCAAGAATGGCTGCGGTGTCTTCTTCTTTTAAACTATATGAGACATGGGCTTAGACTTAGGCTTAGAACTAAGCCTAAGTCCAGGGCTTAGAAGTAAGCCTAAGGCTAAGCCTAAGGCTAATTTTTAAAAACATAACAGCAATGTACAAAATTTATCACAAAAATAAAGCAAATAGCTTCTGAAACAAGAATAAATGAAAAATGCATAGTTTTTTGTATTCCTTAACTTAAAAATAACCGATTCTAAGCTATTTGACGGCTATACTAAATGCTATGACATCTATTCTAAATAAAATGACGGTTATACTAAATCAGGTGACAGCTTCACTAAATGAGGTATGAAATCGACTTTTTCAATTCCCTGAGATCTTAGAACCTGAGACCTGAGGCCTAAGACCTAAGACTAAGCCTAACGCTCGGCCTTCGGCCTCGCGCGCCCATGCCTAGCTTGGGGTTGAAATGACAACTTTACTAAGCCAAATATGCTAGAGGGCTGAGAAATATGACGGCTATACTAAGTGAGGTATAAATCAGGGCTTAAAAATGAGATTGTTACTGAGAAAATGAGAAATTGGGCCATCAATTTGAGTTTAACAAAAGTTTTAAAACAAGCAAGCTATGCTTTAAAAAAATAAAGCCCTTTGGCCCAAGGCTAAAAATTAATGCATTTTAAGCTGAAAGAAAAGTAGATCTTGGCCTGAGCTATATCCCAACAAAAAGCTGAGAGAAAAGTGGGTTTGATAAAATGAAAATAAATATGCATAAATGTGAGAATGGTCACCCCCTAATAGGAAAGGTGAGCTGAGTTTAGACCGTCGCGTGACAGGTTAGTTTTACCCTACTGCACAAAAATTCACGAAATAAAAATCATCCAAAAAACAAAAAATTGTTCCCTCCAAGTTTAAAGCCATTATCTTGGATTTATCTCATAACGTTTGCATGACAAAAGCTAAAACTAGCCCAAGGCCAAAAAAGTCATTAAACTGAGGAAAAAAGGGATAAATTGCTTAATAAAGGGATTATTTAAATATACCAAGGGAGGATAAGGTAACAAAATTTTGAAAAAAAGTACAATAAAGTAGATGGCGGCATTTTATATTTTTCTCAGCCCAAGGCTAAAAAATATGCAAAATGATGCCAAATAAATATGCCATGAAAAATGGCGAAAAAAAAGGGCAAACTCCAAGTCAATTGCCATTTAAAAATAAGCATTAAGTAATAGAAATGTGTATGAAACACAAATATATATCTATCAATTAATGCCCATTTTTAAAGGCAACTAACTCGAAGTTCGCCCAAGAAAAAAGTTGACATGAAACACAAATCATGTCAAGCCAAAGTCAATATGAAACACAAATATTTATGTTATCAAAAAATGAGCTCTAATCATTTGGCTACGGCAATGAAAAATGCAAGATTATATGGGCTAATATATGAACGAAAAAATGCTCAAGTCAATGCATAAAGCATATGACTAAAACATGACATATATCAACACCCATATAACATGGATTTATTCATTGACAAAAGCCAAAGATCAAAGTCAATATGAAACACAAATAATTTCATATAAAACAGATTATCCGATCTTCAGCTAAGTCTCAACAGATCGCAGCATAAACGCTGCTCTACTGAGAACAACACTGAGATCAGTAATCAAGTCGTTTGCAAGAAATCTTACACCCCGGCACTTAACCTTAGTAATAAGGCTTTGTCAAAGGAACCAGATTTACCCAGTTCCTTCGGGACATATAATGGGGCAATACTACTTTCAATAAAGAAAGCATTTATAAGCCATCTCGACACCGAGATGCAAAAGTATTATTGCTTTGTCTAGGATGGATTCTGACTTAGAGGCTTTCAGTCATAAGCCACCAGACGTAGCATCACGCCATTATTCTATCGAATAAGCGTATATACCAAATGTCTGGACCTGCGGTTCCTCTCGTACTAAGCAGGACTACTATCGCAATAACTATCATGTACAGTAGGGTAAAACTAACCTGTCTCGCGACGGTCTAAACCCAGCTCACGTTCCCTATTAGTGGGTGAACAATCCAACGCTTTACGAATTCTGCTTCGTAATGATAGGAAGAGCCGACATCGAAGGATCAAAAAGCAACGTCGCTATGGACGCTTGGCTGCCACAAGCCAGTTATCCCTATGGTAACTTTTCTGACACCTCTTGTTATAAACTTTATAAAATCCAAAAGGATCGATAGGCCACGCTTTAACGGTCTGTATTCGTACTGAGAATCAAGATCAAGAATACTTTTCTCCTTTTAGTCTACGTGAGGTTTCTGTCCTCACTGAGTATTCCTTAGGACACCTGCGTTACTATTTGACAGATGTACCGCCCCAGTCAAACTCCCCGCCTGACAATGTCATCAGTGCGGATCATACATTTCTCAAAGAAATATATTTAAATCAAAAAGAAAATCCGAAGATAATCTCCGTATTACTGAATAAGTAAAGAGTCGATAAAAGTAGGGGTATTTCACCGTTGACCGAAGTCTCCCCCTTATACTACACCTCTTATGACTCTTCACAAAGTCAGACTAGAGTCAAGCTCAATAGGGTCTTCTTTCCCCGCTGTATTTACCAAGCCCGTTCCCTTGGCTGTGATTTCGCTAGATAGTAGATAGGGACAGTGGGAATCTCGTTAATCCATTCGTGCGCGTCAGGACTTATCTGACGAGGCATTTGGCTACCTTAAGAGAGTCATAGTTACTCCCGCCGTTTACCCGCGCTTATATAAATTTCTTTAGATTAACATTCAGAGCACTGGGCAGAAATCACAAATAGTCAACGCACATAAACGCCTTCTATTTGCTCTGTTTTAATTAGACAGTCGGATTCCCCGAGTCCGTGTCAGTTCTAAGCTAATTGTTAAGTGTATATTGACGTTTAACCGTAAAGCTAAACAAGTTTAAGAATTCCACAATTAAGGATAAACACTAGTCCAAGTTCATTCCGTAGAAATCCCTCAAACATGATCTATCCTCAAAAGTTTCATTCAAAAACCCAATATACTCAATTCTTAGAGCCAATCCTTTTCCCGAAGTTACGGATCTAATTTGCCGACTTCCCTTACCTACATTATTCTATCGACCAGAGGCTATTCACCTTGAAAACCTGATGCGGAATAAGGTACGGCTATGGAATACATTATTAGGGATCCCTCATATTTTCAAGGGCCATATAAAGCAATCAGAACATAACAAAAACCGTTATGCTTTTCAATACCTTTATCCATATCTCGAGATGATCTCATTCCATGGACAAAATATCTTAAATAGAGAAGAGATCTCTATTCTGAACTTTATATGACGTATATGAGTTCATATAACGTTACCGCCCCTTATATAATTACCGAGATAAAAATATAATCGTATTCTCATAGTGTAGAAATATTAATCTACTTCCCTTTCGGAAAACATGCGAATCCATATAAATATGAAAACACACATAATACAAATAGCATGCGCTATTTCCTTAGGACCGACTGACCCACATTCAAATACTGTTCACGTGGAAACCTTTTTCACTTCGGCCTTCAAGGATCTCACTTGAATGTTTGCTACTATCACCAAGATCTGCACTAGTAGAAGCTCCAGTCCATTTTACAATGAAAACCTTCAACGCTAACTACTACACCCTCCTACATGTTATACTTTGTTTTCAACATAGTATAACAGTAAAGTATAGGTCTTTCGCTAGAGCGCCATCCATTTTCAGGGCTAGTTGATTCGGCAGGTGAGTTGTTACACACTCCTTAGCGGTTTACAACTTCCATGTCCACCGTCCTGCTGTCAATATCAACTAACACCTTTTATGGGGTCTCATGAGCAAAAAGTTAGGCACCTTAACTTTACTTGCGGTTCATCCCGCATCGCCAGTTCTGCTTACCAAAAATGGCCCACTTTCAACTATTATATTCAATGCATATGTTCAATTAAGAAACATATACATCATACCCATTAAGAGTATGAGAATAGGTTGAGAACATTTCGTTCCCAAGACCTCTAATCGTTCGCTTTACCGAGTATAACTATTAAAATTTAGTTGAAGCTATCCTAAGGGAAACTTCGGAGGGAACCAGCTACTAGATGGTTCGATTAGTCTTTCGCCCCTATACCCAAGTCAGACGATCGATTTGCACGTCAGAACCGCTTCGGACTTCCATCAGAGTTTCCTCTGACTTCATCCTGCTCAGGCATAGTTCACCATCTTTCGGGTCTCATTGCATATGCTCTATCTCCACCCATTTGTAAACAAATTAGATGGGACTATACTACTTGCATTCCATATAGAAATACAATCATATATCATATTCATAAAGAATACTTTACTTTCATTACGCCAATGAGTTTTATTCACTCAATGACTCGCATATACAATAAACTCCTTGGTCCGTGTTTCAAGACGGGACATATAGGTGATTGTCTTTTATACTGATAAATAATGAATATCATAAAGCATAAAATATAATCAAGTAAAAAAGCCAACGCATGCGTTAACTTTAATACAAAACCATATTTACACCATCTTTTATCCATTAAAGGACAATTAACTAAGAATTTTATCCATTACACCAGGATACACATCCGAAGATATGCCCTCTAATATAATTTCAAAAATCTCAATCAATTGTATCAGCACAATGGCAACAAGTGCATCATATACGAATAAACTGCAACCAAAAAATGATTCATACGAAAACATTCTTACGATCCGTTCCACTCATATATAACTTATTATTACCATCTTTCGACAACTCTATACGCTTCCACTCATTCAGTTTCACGTACTATTTAACTCTCTCTTCAGAGTTCTTTTCAACTTTCCCTCACGGTACTTGTTTGCTATCGGATTCATACATATATTTAGCTTTAGGTGAAGTTTACCACCTACTTTGGGCTGTGTTTCCAAACAACCCGACTCAAAGCATAAATCAAATATAATACATAAAATATCTTAACAGGTCTATCACCTTCTATGGAACTCTAGTCAAAGAGAACTTAAGATATTATATATCATATAATGAAAAATGCTATACGCTACAGTTCGCTTTACCATTACAGTAAAGAGATTCAGCGCTGAGCTTATCCCGTTTCACTCGCAGTTACTAAGGGAATCCTTTTTAGTTTCTTTTCCTCCGCTTACTGATATGCTTAAGTTCAGCGGGTAGTCACACTTGATTTGAGATCATAAAGAGCGAAATATTATATACCATTATATATAAACAATGTAATATCAAGGATAAAGTTAAACTTTTATCTCGAACAATAATCAAATTGTCGATTCAAGTACTTATCCATACAATATTACATGTATGTATAATGCTTATCCAAAAAGGATAAATGTATAAATATTTCTATAGAAATAAAGTAAAGCTATATAGTTTATCCATTAAAGGAAAACCAAAAACTCTTTACTTTTCCTATACGAAAGGCCTAATATACCTTTCAAATGTCATATCATATCTTTTTTACGGATATAATATAATATAGATATATGATTCTCAAACAAATGTGCCATTAGTTAAAAACTAACGGCGCAATTTGCATTCGAAACTTTTTCATTCATGTAGTTTGCAAGTCATGAAAAGTAACGCATTTTGCTGCGTTCTTCATCGATGTATGAACCGAGTGATCCACTGAATAAGCTTATTTTACTTATTTTTATATGACTTTGTTTATATATATCAAATAAAACAATATCTGGCGGATTCAATAAAGAAGCCTCATTAATTCTATATCTCGCATAAAATGCAAAACACTATCCATAAAAGCTAATATAAGCACGGCAATCACGCTTATACTTTTATGATAGAAACCAGAAAAAAAGCCGTTCATTTTTATAAGCTCCAATATATATAGTTCTTTACTGAATTATAATTTTATAATTCTTGTAATGATCCGGCCTGCAGGTTCACCTACGGCCACCTTGTTACGACTTTTGCCCGGTTCAAGCCAATGCGATCAAATTGATTTTCATCTGTTAAAGCCTTCGTAAAAAGACTTAAACAAACAATCCTCAATCTTCTCGAATTAACCCAGTTCCGGGCAGCGACGGGCGGTGTGTACAAAGGACAGGGACGTAATCAGCGTAAGCTGATGACTTACACTTACTTGAAGTTCCTCGTTCACGAATAATAATTACAATATTCGATCCCAAATACGGAATAATTTGACTCGTTTACCAAATTCTTTCGAATATGGTCACACGCGCTGCAATTTTCATTGTAGCGCGCGTGCAGCCCCAGACATCTTAGGGCATCACAGACCTGTTATTGCTGGGTTTCTTACGACTGGAACGCCGCAAATCCCATTAAGAAGAAAAGAATCACTTATTTCTTTTGACGGAAATAATAAAGAATGATCTTTCTATTTAATTAAGCTCCAATCTCGTTCGTTATCGGAATTAACCAGACAAATCAATCCACGAACTAAGAACGGCCATGCACCACCATCCACCAAATCATGAAAAAGCTATCAATCTGTCAATCCTTATAGTGTCTAGACCGGGTGAGTTTTCCCGTGTTGAGTCAAATTAAGCCGCAGGCTCCACTTCTGGTGGTGACCTTCCGTCAATTCCTTTAAGTTTCAACTTTGCAACCATACTTCCCCCGGAACCGAAAGACTTTCGTTTCCGGGAAGCTCGTTTCAAGGGCAAATATAAAATATCCACCCGAAACTCGCTAGATGGCATAGTTTACGGTCAGAACTAGGGCGGTATCTGATCGCCTTCGATCCTCTGACTTTCGTTCTTGATTAATGAAAACATTCTTGGCAAATGCCTTCGCTGTAGTTCGTCTCGCAAGGGTCCACGAATTTCACCTCTCGCCCTGCGATACGGATGCCCCCGTTTGTTCCTTTTAATCATTACTATGGTAAGTAAAACCAATAAAACATGAACCATAGTCATGTTCTATTATTCCATGCAAAACCATACAAGCTTACGCCTGTTTTGAGCACTCTGATTTATTCAAAGTAAACTCATATGACATATTTCCTCCTTACGGAAAAAATAAAATCATATAAAAAATATTTAGTATTAGTTACAATCCAAAGGATGAACTAACCTATCATATACAGATCCAACTACGAGCTTTTTAACCGCAACAACAATTCAATGCAGTATGAGAGCTGGAATTACCGCGGCTGCTGGCACCAGACTTGCCCTCTCATTGATACTCTTTAATGATTTTAAAATCAAACCATTCCAATGATCCATCCCCGAAGGAATAGATCTTGTCATTTCTCGTCACTACCTCCTCGTACTGAGAGTGGGTAATTTTCGCGCCTGCTGCCTTCCTTGGATGTAAACGCCGTTTCTCAGGCATTTTCTCCGGAGTCGTACCCTAATACTCCGTTATCCGTCAAAACCATATAAGTACTATATACTTATATAGAAAGTTGATAGATCAGACACTTGAATGATATATCGTCGGTACAAGACCATACGATTAGCAGATATATTCAGTTTCAACACAAAACATTCCGAAGAATGCTTGGTTTTAATACTAATATACGCAAGATCTCTTTTGACAGAAATCTCTTTTATGCATGTATTAGCTCCAGAATTACCACAGTTATCCATGTAGGATAAAAGTCAAAATCAAGTAAATTTTAGCTGTTATAATGAGCCATACGCGGTTTCGTGTTAAATACACATGTACTTAGACATGCATGGCTTAATCTTTGAAATGACCACATCAATCAGACAGGATCAATCAGATATATGTTTTTATATAAAACAAATATCATTTATTTATTTATTTTAAGAAATATATCTCGAAAGAGATATATAACTCGACTTTCAAAGTCACATCGCTTTAATTAGAAATATCTACAGAAATAGATATAAGCTAATTTCCTTTGACATATAGTCAGCATATTATAAAACCATTAAAATGGAATTATACAAACGTTTAATCTCTATATAAAAACCATTAAAATGGAATTATATAAACGTATAATCTCAAATTCATAGATAACAGATGTTACAAATTTATGTAATCTCACCCATTACCATGTTATGTCGTCAAAGGGTACATATAAGTAGCTAGCATATATGTAGGAAAAAATCGTAAAAAGAAACAATATGAGCAAAGAGCTTTTATCTCGAATATAACATCGATTCAAGCTTTTAATATACAAAAGGCCTAATATACCTTTCAATTATACCATTAGAACCATAACAGAACTAATGAATATATATCATGTTATATAAATAACACGAACTTTACTCTATTATTTCTTTTACTTTCTTTTCCCCCTTCACGAAGCATGTTCGACACACCAAACATATCATATATAATACTGGATAACTGTTTTTTGGGTAAAGCAACATCGAAAAACACGAAAAAATGGGTTTCTGAACCTCCTATTGGGGTCTAGGGGTCACATTGGGGTACCAGAATGTCAAAAATTTTCAAAATTTTTTTACTTTAAAATGGTCAAAAATGACCCAGAAACACCCAAAAAGTGATTATTATTTAATAATATTACTGTATTAACACAAAAATATCATTTTTACAAACTTTAAAATTTTTGATTATGACCCCTTTTCACTGTGGTCAAAAGTTGGCTTATATGGTCTTTCATATAGTACAACCCTGAGTTATAGGGATAAGCCTATAACCCAAAAAAATTGTGAAGCTTAAGTTTAATAATGCTGAAACCTATAATTCTAGCTTCCCGTAACAAACAAAAAAGATTTACACCACAAGCATTTTCTCACGACGTTGATTTAAGCTTAAGCTTAAGGCTCAAATTTGGAACACATCAACCTCAGAAAATGGGTCCCTGGATTGAGCTAGCTATATCTTAAGCCCAAGCCTAAGAATTGGCTATTTTAACCTGAGAAAATGAGTCCTTTTCTTCAGCCTAAGCCCAAGGCTTAGAATCAAACATTTTAAGCTAAAAAACAATAATATAAAGCTGAGAAAATGGGTCCATGGCTTGAGCTATATCCTAAGATAAAGGGTGGTAAAACATATTAAGCCCAAGGCAAAAAATTCTGTGAAACTGAGAAAAAAGTGGATCTTGGCTTGAGATATAGCTCAAGGCTATAAATTAAACCTTTTAAGCTGAGAAAATGAGTCCCTGGCTTGAGCTATTACCTAAGATAAGGACTACTGGGTAAGCCAAAGTATATTTATGTCAAGCAAAGCTTTTGGCATTATGCGATCATAATTTATTATGCATGTTGCAAAAAAAAGAGAGAAAAAATGTGGGCAAAAAATTATCAAAAAGTTATTTGAACCGGGTACCCCCCAACCTGAATAAAAATGTTCCCCCCGGGGTTTTTAAGGTTTTGGGGGTGGGTTTTAACGTTTCCAAAAAACATTAGATCGATTGGACCCCTCCAACTACCCGAATGACGCACCCCCCTATTTTCCCCGACCTTTTTCACCCCCTTAAAATGACCCTATCAAAAATTTTTTTACAAATTATCAAATCCGCCATCATCGAAAACCTATTCCCAAATTTTCAAGTCCCCCCTATATCCCAATCCCGAAATCCTATTTTCATGTTTAACATTCATCCACTTATAACACTAATAAAGCCGCAGCCTTCTTTTCAAGAATGGCTGCGGTGTCTTCTTCTTTTAAACTATATGAGACATGGGCTTAGACTTAGGCTTAGAACTAAGCCTAAGTCCAGGGCTTAGAAGTAAGCCTAAGGCTAAGCCTAAGGCTAATTTTTAAAAACATAACAGCAATGTACAAAATTTATCACAAAAATAAAGCAAATAGCTTCTGAAACAAGAATAAATGAAAAATGCATAGTTTTTTGTATTCCTTAACTTAAAAATAACCGATTCTAAGCTATTTGACGGCTATACTAAATGCTATGACATCTATTCTAAATAAAATGACGGTTATACTAAATCAGGTGACAGCTTCACTAAATGAGGTATGAAATCGACTTTTTCAATTCCCTGAGATCTTAGAACCTGAGACCTGAGGCCTAAGACCTAAGACTAAGCCTAACGCTCGGCCTTCGGCCTCGCGCGCCCATGCCTAGCTTGGGGTTGAAATGACAACTTTACTAAGCCAAATATGCTAGAGGGCTGAGAAATATGACGGCTATACTAAGTGAGGTATAAATCAGGGCTTAAAAATGAGATTGTTACTGAGAAAATGAGAAATTGGGCCATCAATTTGAGTTTAACAAAAGTTTTAAAACAAGCAAGCTATGCTTTAAAAAAATAAAGCCCTTTGGCCCAAGGCTAAAAATTAATGCATTTTAAGCTGAAAGAAAAGTAGATCTTGGCCTGAGCTATATCCCAACAAAAAGCTGAGAGAAAAGTGGGTTTGATAAAATGAAAATAAATATGCATAAATGTGAGAATGGTCACCCCCTAATAGGAAAGGTGAGCTGAGTTTAGACCGTCGCGTGACAGGTTAGTTTTACCCTACTGCACAAAAATTCACGAAATAAAAATCATCCAAAAAACAAAAAATTGTTCCCTCCAAGTTTAAAGCCATTATCTTGGATTTATCTCATAACGTTTGCATGACAAAAGCTAAAACTAGCCCAAGGCCAAAAAAGTCATTAAACTGAGGAAAAAAGGGATAAATTGCTTAATAAAGGGATTATTTAAATATACCAAGGGAGGATAAGGTAACAAAATTTTGAAAAAAAGTACAATAAAGTAGATGGCGGCATTTTATATTTTTCTCAGCCCAAGGCTAAAAAATATGCAAAATGATGCCAAATAAATATGCCATGAAAAATGGCGAAAAAAAAGGGCAAACTCCAAGTCAATTGCCATTTAAAAATAAGCATTAAGTAATAGAAATGTGTATGAAACACAAATATATATCTATCAATTAATGCCCATTTTTAAAGGCAACTAACTCGAAGTTCGCCCAAGAAAAAAGTTGACATGAAACACAAATCATGTCAAGCCAAAGTCAATATGAAACACAAATATTTATGTTATCAAAAAATGAGCTCTAATCATTTGGCTACGGCAATGAAAAATGCAAGATTATATGGGCTAATATATGAACGAAAAAATGCTCAAGTCAATGCATAAAGCATATGACTAAAACATGACATATATCAACACCCATATAACATGGATTTATTCATTGACAAAAGCCAAAGATCAAAGTCAATATGAAACACAAATAATTTCATATAAAACAGATTATCCGATCTTCAGCTAAGTCTCAACAGATCGCAGCATAAACGCTGCTCTACTGAGAACAACACTGAGATCAGTAATCAAGTCGTTTGCAAGAAATCTTACACCCCGGCACTTAACCTTAGTAATAAGGCTTTGTCAAAGGAACCAGATTTACCCAGTTCCTTCGGGACATATAATGGGGCAATACTACTTTCAATAAAGAAAGCATTTATAAGCCATCTCGACACCGAGATGCAAAAGTATTATTGCTTTGTCTAGGATGGATTCTGACTTAGAGGCTTTCAGTCATAAGCCACCAGACGTAGCATCACGCCATTATTCTATCGAATAAGCGTATATACCAAATGTCTGGACCTGCGGTTCCTCTCGTACTAAGCAGGACTACTATCGCAATAACTATCATGTACAGTAGGGTAAAACTAACCTGTCTCGCGACGGTCTAAACCCAGCTCACGTTCCCTATTAGTGGGTGAACAATCCAACGCTTTACGAATTCTGCTTCGTAATGATAGGAAGAGCCGACATCGAAGGATCAAAAAGCAACGTCGCTATGGACGCTTGGCTGCCACAAGCCAGTTATCCCTATGGTAACTTTTCTGACACCTCTTGTTATAAACTTTATAAAATCCAAAAGGATCGATAGGCCACGCTTTAACGGTCTGTATTCGTACTGAGAATCAAGATCAAGAATACTTTTCTCCTTTTAGTCTACGTGAGGTTTCTGTCCTCACTGAGTATTCCTTAGGACACCTGCGTTACTATTTGACAGATGTACCGCCCCAGTCAAACTCCCCGCCTGACAATGTCATCAGTGCGGATCATACATTTCTCAAAGAAATATATTTAAATCAAAAAGAAAATCCGAAGATAATCTCCGTATTACTGAATAAGTAAAGAGTCGATAAAAGTAGGGGTATTTCACCGTTGACCGAAGTCTCCCCCTTATACTACACCTCTTATGACTCTTCACAAAGTCAGACTAGAGTCAAGCTCAATAGGGTCTTCTTTCCCCGCTGTATTTACCAAGCCCGTTCCCTTGGCTGTGATTTCGCTAGATAGTAGATAGGGACAGTGGGAATCTCGTTAATCCATTCGTGCGCGTCAGGACTTATCTGACGAGGCATTTGGCTACCTTAAGAGAGTCATAGTTACTCCCGCCGTTTACCCGCGCTTATATAAATTTCTTTAGATTAACATTCAGAGCACTGGGCAGAAATCACAAATAGTCAACGCACATAAACGCCTTCTATTTGCTCTGTTTTAATTAGACAGTCGGATTCCCCGAGTCCGTGTCAGTTCTAAGCTAATTGTTAAGTGTATATTGACGTTTAACCGTAAAGCTAAACAAGTTTAAGAATTCCACAATTAAGGATAAACACTAGTCCAAGTTCATTCCGTAGAAATCCCTCAAACATGATCTATCCTCAAAAGTTTCATTCAAAAACCCAATATACTCAATTCTTAGAGCCAATCCTTTTCCCGAAGTTACGGATCTAATTTGCCGACTTCCCTTACCTACATTATTCTATCGACCAGAGGCTATTCACCTTGAAAACCTGATGCGGAATAAGGTACGGCTATGGAATACATTATTAGGGATCCCTCATATTTTCAAGGGCCATATAAAGCAATCAGAACATAACAAAAACCGTTATGCTTTTCAATACCTTTATCCATATCTCGAGATGATCTCATTCCATGGACAAAATATCTTAAATAGAGAAGAGATCTCTATTCTGAACTTTATATGACGTATATGAGTTCATATAACGTTACCGCCCCTTATATAATTACCGAGATAAAAATATAATCGTATTCTCATAGTGTAGAAATATTAATCTACTTCCCTTTCGGAAAACATGCGAATCCATATAAATATGAAAACACACATAATACAAATAGCATGCGCTATTTCCTTAGGACCGACTGACCCACATTCAAATACTGTTCACGTGGAAACCTTTTTCACTTCGGCCTTCAAGGATCTCACTTGAATGTTTGCTACTATCACCAAGATCTGCACTAGTAGAAGCTCCAGTCCATTTTACAATGAAAACCTTCAACGCTAACTACTACACCCTCCTACATGTTATACTTTGTTTTCAACATAGTATAACAGTAAAGTATAGGTCTTTCGCTAGAGCGCCATCCATTTTCAGGGCTAGTTGATTCGGCAGGTGAGTTGTTACACACTCCTTAGCGGTTTACAACTTCCATGTCCACCGTCCTGCTGTCAATATCAACTAACACCTTTTATGGGGTCTCATGAGCAAAAAGTTAGGCACCTTAACTTTACTTGCGGTTCATCCCGCATCGCCAGTTCTGCTTACCAAAAATGGCCCACTTTCAACTATTATATTCAATGCATATGTTCAATTAAGAAACATATACATCATACCCATTAAGAGTATGAGAATAGGTTGAGAACATTTCGTTCCCAAGACCTCTAATCGTTCGCTTTACCGAGTATAACTATTAAAATTTAGTTGAAGCTATCCTAAGGGAAACTTCGGAGGGAACCAGCTACTAGATGGTTCGATTAGTCTTTCGCCCCTATACCCAAGTCAGACGATCGATTTGCACGTCAGAACCGCTTCGGACTTCCATCAGAGTTTCCTCTGACTTCATCCTGCTCAGGCATAGTTCACCATCTTTCGGGTCTCATTGCATATGCTCTATCTCCACCCATTTGTAAACAAATTAGATGGGACTATACTACTTGCATTCCATATAGAAATACAATCATATATCATATTCATAAAGAATACTTTACTTTCATTACGCCAATGAGTTTTATTCACTCAATGACTCGCATATACAATAAACTCCTTGGTCCGTGTTTCAAGACGGGACATATAGGTGATTGTCTTTTATACTGATAAATAATGAATATCATAAAGCATAAAATATAATCAAGTAAAAAAGCCAACGCATGCGTTAACTTTAATACAAAACCATATTTACACCATCTTTTATCCATTAAAGGACAATTAACTAAGAATTTTATCCATTACACCAGGATACACATCCGAAGATATGCCCTCTAATATAATTTCAAAAATCTCAATCAATTGTATCAGCACAATGGCAACAAGTGCATCATATACGAATAAACTGCAACCAAAAAATGATTCATACGAAAACATTCTTACGATCCGTTCCACTCATATATAACTTATTATTACCATCTTTCGACAACTCTATACGCTTCCACTCATTCAGTTTCACGTACTATTTAACTCTCTCTTCAGAGTTCTTTTCAACTTTCCCTCACGGTACTTGTTTGCTATCGGATTCATACATATATTTAGCTTTAGGTGAAGTTTACCACCTACTTTGGGCTGTGTTTCCAAACAACCCGACTCAAAGCATAAATCAAATATAATACATAAAATATCTTAACAGGTCTATCACCTTCTATGGAACTCTAGTCAAAGAGAACTTAAGATATTATATATCATATAATGAAAAATGCTATACGCTACAGTTCGCTTTACCATTACAGTAAAGAGATTCAGCGCTGAGCTTATCCCGTTTCACTCGCAGTTACTAAGGGAATCCTTTTTAGTTTCTTTTCCTCCGCTTACTGATATGCTTAAGTTCAGCGGGTAGTCACACTTGATTTGAGATCATAAAGAGCGAAATATTATATACCATTATATATAAACAATGTAATATCAAGGATAAAGTTAAACTTTTATCTCGAACAATAATCAAATTGTCGATTCAAGTACTTATCCATACAATATTACATGTATGTATAATGCTTATCCAAAAAGGATAAATGTATAAATATTTCTATAGAAATAAAGTAAAGCTATATAGTTTATCCATTAAAGGAAAACCAAAAACTCTTTACTTTTCCTATACGAAAGGCCTAATATACCTTTCAAATGTCATATCATATCTTTTTTACGGATATAATATAATATAGATATATGATTCTCAAACAAATGTGCCATTAGTTAAAAACTAACGGCGCAATTTGCATTCGAAACTTTTTCATTCATGTAGTTTGCAAGTCATGAAAAGTAACGCATTTTGCTGCGTTCTTCATCGATGTATGAACCGAGTGATCCACTGAATAAGCTTATTTTACTTATTTTTATATGACTTTGTTTATATATATCAAATAAAACAATATCTGGCGGATTCAATAAAGAAGCCTCATTAATTCTATATCTCGCATAAAATGCAAAACACTATCCATAAAAGCTAATATAAGCACGGCAATCACGCTTATACTTTTATGATAGAAACCAGAAAAAAAGCCGTTCATTTTTATAAGCTCCAATATATATAGTTCTTTACTGAATTATAATTTTATAATTCTTGTAATGATCCGGCCTGCAGGTTCACCTACGGCCACCTTGTTACGACTTTTGCCCGGTTCAAGCCAATGCGATCAAATTGATTTTCATCTGTTAAAGCCTTCGTAAAAAGACTTAAACAAACAATCCTCAATCTTCTCGAATTAACCCAGTTCCGGGCAGCGACGGGCGGTGTGTACAAAGGACAGGGACGTAATCACGGTAAGCTGATGACTTACACTTACTTGAAGTTCCTCGTTCACGAATAATAATTACAATATTCGATCCCAAATACGGAATAATTTGACTCGTTTACCAATTCTTTCGAATATGGTCACACGCGCTGCAATTTTCATTGTAGCGCGCGTGCAGCCCCAGACATCTTAGGGCATCACAGACCTGTTATTGCTGGGTTTCTTACGACTGGAACGCCGCAAATCCCATTAAGAAGAAAAGAATCACTTATTTCTTTTGACGGAAATAATAAAGAATGATCTTTCTATTTAATTAAGCTCCAATCTCGTTCGTTATCGGAATTAACCAGACAAATCAATCCACGAACTAAGAACGGCCATGCACCACCATCCACCAAATCATGAAAAAGCTATCAATCTGTCAATCCTTATAGTGTCTAGACCGGGTGAGTTTTCCCGTGTTGAGTCAAATTAAGCCGCAGGCTCCACTTCTGGTGGTGACCTTCCGTCAATTCCTTTAAGTTTCAACTTTGCAACCATACTTCCCCCGGAACCGAAAGACTTTCGTTTCCGGGAAGCTCGTTTCAAGGGCAAATATAAATATCCACCCGAAACTCGCTAGATGGCATAGTTTACGGTCAGAACTAGGGCGGTATCTGATCGCCTTCGATCCTCTGACTTTCGTTCTTGATTAATGAAAACATTCTTGGCAAATGCCTTCGCTGTAGTTCGTCTCGCAAGGGTCCACGAATTTCACCTCTCGCCCTGCGATACGGATGCCCCGTTTGTTCCTTTTAATCATTACTATGGTAAGTAAAACCAATAAAACATGAACCATAGTCATGTTCTATTATTCCATGCAAAACCATACAAGCTTACGCCTGTTTTGAGCACTCTGATTTATTCAAAGTAAACTCATATGACATATTTCCTCCTTACGGAAAAAATAAAATCATATAAAAAATATTTAGTATTAGTTACAATCCAAAGGATGAACTAACCTATCATATACAGATCCAACTACGAGCTTTTTAACCGCAACAACAATTCAATGCAGTATGAGAGCTGGAATTACCGCGGCTGCTGGCACCAGACTTGCCCTCTCATTGATACTCTTTAATGATTTTAAAATCAAACCATTCCAATGATCCATCCCGAAGGAATAGATCTTGTCATTTCTCGTCACTACCTCCTCGTACTGAGAGTGGGTAATTTTCGCGCCTGCTGCCTTCCTTGGATGTAAACGCCGTTTCTCAGGCATTTTCTCCGGAGTCGTACCCTAATACTCCGTTATCCGTCAAAACCATATAAGTACTATATACTTATATAGAAAGTTGATAGATCAGACACTTGAATGATATATCGTCGGTACAAGACCATACGATTAGCAGATATATTCAGTTTCAACACAAAACATTCCGAAGAATGCTTGGTTTTAATACTAATATACGCAAGATCTCTTTTGACAGAAATCTCTTTTATGCATGTATTAGCTCCAGAATTACCACAGTTATCCATGTAGGATAAAAGTCAAAATCAAGTAAATTTTAGCTGTTATAATGAGCCATACGCGGTTTCGTGTTAAATACACATGTACTTAGACATGCATGGCTTAATCTTTGAAATGACCACATCAATCAGACAGGATCAATCAGATATATGTTTTTATATAAAACAAATATCATTTATTTATTTATTTTAAGAAATATATCTCGAAAGAGATATATAACTCGACTTTCAAAGTCACATCGCTTTAATTAGAAATATCTACAGAAATAGATATAAGCTAATTTCCTTTGACATATAGTCAGCATATTATAAAACCATTAAAATGGAATTATACAAACGTTTAATCTCTATATAAAAACCATTAAAATGGAATTATATAAACGTATAATCTCAAATTCATAGATAACAGATGTTACAAATTTATGTAATCTCACCCATTACCATGTTATGTCGTCAAAGGGTACATATAAGTAGCTAGCATATATGTAGGAAAAAATCGTAAAAAGAAACAATATGAGCAAAGAGCTTTTATCTCGAATATAACATCGATTCAAGCTTTTAATATACAAAAGGCCTAATATACCTTTCAATTATACCATTAGAACCATAACAGAACTAATGAATATATATCATGTTATATAAATAACACGAACTTTACTCTATTATTTCTTTTACTTTCTTTTCCCCCTTCACGAAGCATGTTCGACACACCAAACATATCATATATAATACTGGATAACTGTTTTTTGGGTAAAGCAACATCGAAAAACACGAAAAAATGGGTTTCTGAACTCCTATTGGGGTCTAGGGGTCACATTGGGGTACCAGAATGTCAAAAATTTTCAAAATTTTTTTACTTTAAAATGGTCAAAAATGACCCAGAAACACCCAAAAAGTGATTATTATTTAATAATATTACTGTATTAACACAAAAATATCATTTTTACAAACTTTAAAATTTTTGATTATGACCCCTTTTCACTGTGGTCAAAAGTTGGCTTATATGGTCTTTCATATAGTACAACCCTGAGTTATAGGGATAAGCCTATAACCCAAAAAAATTGTGAAGCTTAAGTTTAATAATGCTGAAACCTATAATTCTAGCTTCCCGTAACAAACAAAAAGATTTACACCACAAGCATTTTCTCACGACGTTGATTTAAGCTTAAGCTTAAGGCTCAAATTTGGAACACATCAACCTCAGAAAATGGGTCCCTGGATTGAGCTAGCTATATCTTAAGCCCAAGCCTAAGAATTGGCTATTTTAACCTGAGAAAATGAGTCCTTTTCTTCAGCCTAAGCCCAAGGCTTAGAATCAAACATTTTAAGCTAAAAAACAATAATATAAAGCTGAGAAAATGGGTCCATGGCTTGAGCTATATCCTAAGATAAAGGGTGGTAAAACATATTAAGCCAAGGCAAAAATTCTGTGAAACTGAGAAAAAAGTGGATCTTGGCTTGAGATATAGCTCAAGGCTATAAATTAAACCTTTTAAGCTGAGAAAATGAGTCCCTGGCTTGAGCTATTACCTAAGATAAGGACTACTGGGTAAGCCAAAGTATATTTATGTCAAGCAAAGCTTTTGGCATTATGCGATCATAATTTATTATGCATGTTGCAAAAAAAAGAGAAAAATGTGGGCAAAAAATTATCAAAAAGTTATTTGAACCGGGTACCCCCCAACCTGAATAAAAATGTTCCCCCCGGGGTTTTTTAAGGTTTTGGGGGTGGGTTTTAACGTTTCCAAAAAACATTAGATCGATTGGACCCCTCCAACTACCCGAATGACGCACCCCCCTATTTTCCCCGACCTTTTTCACCCCCTTAAAATGACCCTATCAAAAATTTTTTTTACAATTATCAAATCCGCCATCATCGAAAACCTATTCCCAAATTTTCAAGTCCCCCTATATCCCAATCCCGAATCCTATTTCATGTTTAACATTCATCCACTTATAACACTAATAAAGCCGCAGCCTTCTTTTCAAGAATGGCTGCGGTGTCTTCTTCTTTTAAACTATATGAGACATGGGCTTAGACTTAGGCTTAGAACTAAGCCTAAGTCCAGGGCTTAGAAGTAAGCCTAAGGCTAAGCCTAAGGCTAATTTTTAAAAACATAACAGCAATGTACAAAATTTATCACAAAAATAAAGCAAATAGCTTCTGAAACAAGAATAAATGAAAAATGCATAGTTTTTTGTATTCCTTAACTTAAAATAACCGATTCTAAGCTATTTGACGGCTATACTAAATGCTATGACATCTATTCTAAATAAAATGACGGTTATACTAAATCAGGTGACAGCTTCACTAAATGAGGTATGAAATCGACTTTTTCAATTCCCTGAGATCTTAGAACCTGAGACCTGAGGCCTAAGACCTAAGACTAAGCCTAACGCTCGGCCTTCGGCCTCGCGCGCCCATGCCTAGCTTGGGGTTGAAATGACAACTTTACTAAGCCAAATATGCTAGAGGGCTGAGAAATATGACGGCTATACTAAGTGAGGTATAAATCAGGGCTTAAAAATGAGATTGTTACTGAGAAAATGAGAAATTGGGCCATCAATTT
>JAMRYA010000102.1:0-19077 GCA_024447215.1 Panagrolaimus sp. LJ2400
CGCCACGATGAGAACATCGGGCCGGGGCAAGGCGCCGCCCGGCTGCAGGGTATTGAAGCCATTGACGGCGGCGGCCACTTCCGCGCCGGAGGTTTCGCCCTGCACGCGCACCGGCCAGACCAGCACGTGCAGCGGAAAGCGGTCGGTAATGCGGTGAATGATATCGCGGATAACCGCGCCGGTGGGCGAGGTGACCACACCGATGACGCGCGGCATGAAGGGCAGCAATTGCTTGGCGGCCGGATCGAACAGGCCTTCCGCGCCGAGCTTGCGCTTGCGTTCCTCCAGAAGCGCCATCAAAGCCCCGGCACCGGCCGGTTCCATCTGCTCGATGACGATCTGGTATTTCGACGAGCCGGGATAGGTGGTCAGCTTGCCCGTCGCGATGACTTCCATGCCCTCTTCGGGCTGGAATTTCAGCCGGCTCATGCTGCCGCGCCAGACGACAGCCTCGATACGGGCCTTGTCGTCTTTCAGGGAAAAATAGGCATGGCCCGAGGAATGGGGGCCGCGATAACCGGAAATTTCGCCGCGCACGCGCACATGGCCGAACGTGTCCTCAACAGTGCGCTTTAGCGCTCCCGAGATTTCGGATACGGAATATTCGGCAACGTTGGACGTCGATTCGGACTTTTCGGTCATTCCCTATTCCTAACGGGGTGATGAATGGCGTCAAGTGTTGGAGGCCTGTGTTGCAGGGCCGGGGGATGAAAAGGGGAATGCTCATGACGCAACGTCTCAGTCTGCGCCATTATCTGATGATCGGCACCGCGATGATCGCTCTGACCGCCATCATCCTGCTGTGGATGGGCCGCAATCCCATCTGCACCTGCGGAACCGTCAAGCTCTGGGTGGGCGAAGTCAACTCGTCCGACAATTCCCAGCATATTTCCGACTGGTATTCCCTGTCGCACATCATCCATGGTTTTCTGTTCTACGGCCTTTGTGGCTGGTTGCGCGCAGCAAGCCGGTGGGCTTCCGCCTGCTCCTTGCCATCGTGGTGGAAGCAGCGTGGGAGATTTTCGAGAACACCGACATGGTCATCAATCGCTACCGCGAGGCGACCATTGCGCTCGGTTATACCGGGGACAGCGTGCTGAACTCGGTGTGCGATATCCTGTTCATGGTGATCGGCTTTTTCTTTGCCTCCCGCGCGCCGCTCTGGCTGACGATCATCATCGCCATCGTCTTCGAATTGCTGGCGGGATATGTCATTCGTGACAATCTCACCCTCAATGTCTTGATGCTGGTCTATCCGCTCGATGCCATCAAGGCGTGGCAGGGCGGGCTGTAACCGCCTACCAGCCTGGAACCAGCTCTGTCGAGCGCACCTGCCGCAGGCGCTGGTTGACCTGGTTCGGCGCGGCCGCCGGGGCCATGCTGACCGGGGTTGGCATCGACAGGTTGTCGAGGCTTTCGACGATATGCTGCGCCAGCGCATCCACGATGGCGGAGGGCTTGGTGGTGGCCGCGCATGATGCCGATGCCGAATTCCGGCAGGCGGCCAAAGCCGTCGGCTTCGCTAAGCACACGCATGCCGGGGCGCAGGGCGCATTCCGGCAGGATCGAGACCGCAAGGCCGGCAAGCACCGCTGCTGCCAGGACCGTCGCCGACCAGCTGGTGAACAGGATGCGATAGTCGTGATGCATGGTGTCGAGCACGTCGATTGCCGCGGCGCGCCAGATGCAGGTCGGTCGGCCAACGGCAAGCGGCAGCACCTTCTCCTCATGCACCGTATGGTGCGCCGAGGTGACCCAGAGCAATTGCTCGCTTCGCACCACTTCCGAACGGCGCATGTCGTCGCACTGGGTGACCAGCGCCAGATCGAGCTGCCCCTTGCGGATCATCTCGTCGAGATTGACCGTGGGTTCGCACACCACCGAAAGTTCGACACGCGGGTTGGAGCGGGAAAAGCGCGCCATGATTTCCGGCAGGAAGCGATCGGCATAATCGTCGGGCGTGCCGATGCGGATATGGCCCTGCAGCTGCGTATCGTCAAAGGCGGCGATGGTTTCGCCGTTGAGCTGCATCATGCGCCGTGCATAGGCCAGCAGACGTTCGCCGTCTTCGGTCAGCTTGTTGGTGCGGCCATCGCGCTCAAACAGGGCCTTGGAAACCCGCTCTTCCAGCCGGCGCATCTGCATGGAGACCGCTGACTGAGTCTTGTTGACCGCATCAGCCGCTCTGGTGAAGCTGCCGCTGTCGGCAATGGCGATAAATGTCTGCAATTGGTCAAGATCAAGAGGCGCACTCATGGCTTTGCTCCCGGACGGTTCAATCCATCATTATTATTGAACGTTTACATGAAAAACATTCGTTTGAATAATCAATTTTTGTGGATCATTCTACGGATGTTCAGGAGACGCCTGTGTTGAAACGATACCGGGCGTAATGCGTAGAAAATGGTTTCCACGCGATTCAACCCTTCTTGATCAGCGCCATTCAAAAAAGGAGTAGGGCGATGACGACGACAACGAGAACGACTGAAGTAAATGGATTGGTGCCCGCGATCACTTTCGCGCTGGCTCAGGCCTTTGGCTTTGTCACCCGAATGATCGTCGCCCGCCGCAATCGCAAAACGATTTTGAGCCTCGGTGAGTGGAACGATCAAATGCTGCATGACATCGGTGTCACGCGCGGTGATCTGCATTCGGCCCTTGGCACGTCGCTGCTTGAAGATCCGAGCGAAAAACTGGGCGCATTGGCCGATGTACGGGCCCGTTTGCGCGCAGCACGCTCGATCAGCTGAGCATCGATTTTGACGGTTTAGCAGGCGTCCCATTCACACCGGAATCCCCTCCCGGTGCCCCGCCTGCCCACTGCCCGGCCTTCTGGCCGGGCTTTTTCTTTATGGGGCAGGCTATTTGTTGCGATCCATGCCGCGCAGATACTGGTCGAAAATCGATTCCACACCCTTCTGATACTGCTCATTGTTTTCCGGCCCGTTCGAACATCTGGTCGAGGACATCCTTGAACGGATTGTTGGCAGCGGGCGGCTGGTCCGGCTGCCGGGGCTGAGGCTCCGGTGCCGTGCGGCTGTTGCGCGCCGCCGCCGAGCATATCGCCGAAGATTTTCCGAGGGGATTGTCGCCGAACGGGTTCTGCGCGTTTCCTGCGGGTTGCTGCCCTTGCGGCGTGGCGCCGGGAAACCCGCCGCGCGTCATCTGTTCGAGGATTTGGCCAAGCGGATTGTTGCCCCACGGATTGGCCTGGCCCTGCGGCTGCTGCGGCGCTCCGGCAGCGCCGCCGCCGAGCATGCTTTCCAGAATCTGGCCCCAGGGGTTGGCGGCGCCCGGCTGGTTGGGAGCGGTCTGGCCGCCGATGCCACCGCTTTGCCGCAATCATCTGCTCGATGAAATCGCCAATGACATTGCCGCCGCCGAGCCCGGCCGCCGCAAACTGGCCCGTCGACTGCTTGTAGAGCCCGCCCATCGTCATCGATGCGAGCACGGGCAGCATCTGCTGCAGCGTGCTGACGGCGATCCCGGTCATTCGCGCGGCATGATCGGCGACGGCGCGTGACAACTCCTTCGAGCCGAACAGATTGTTCAAAATGGCATTGCCGTCGGCAATGCCTGCCGGATTGAAGGCCGCCTGCGGATTATCAAAATAATTGACGTGCTGGCCAGACGACAGCGACTGGATGAAGGCGCCGACACCCATGGGATCGGCGGTATTGCGCTGCAAGCCCTGCGAAAAGGCGGGCATCAATGCCTCGATGGCGGCGATTGTCTGTTGTTGCGAAAGCTGAAACTGGCGGGACAATGCCTCCACGGCCTGCCCACCCTGTCCCTTCAGGAACATGTCTACGAGATTCATGGCGCCGATCCTCCTTCGGGCTGATGCACGAGGGAAGAGTAGCCCTGCCGATAAGCAAAGTTCAATCTTTTTATCGGGTTAGAGTGCGTGGTTCGACAGGCTCACCATGAGGGGAGTGGTTTGACGCAACACCAATCGCGAAGGTTGCAGAATAAGGCTCCCTGCAATCCTCACCCTCCCTCATGGTGAGCCTGTCGAACCACGCCCGGCGCAGATGCAGTCAGGTCGGTTCAGGGATATGAATCCGGCCATTAAACCTTAAAAATACTGCGCCAGATTCTTGCGGATACGTTCCAGCGGATCAATAGCGGGATCGCCGGGCGTGAATGTTGCACCGGTAATCGTTTCATAGGCCTGGATATAGACCTTGGTCGTAGCGTCGATCATATCCTGCGGAATCTCGGGGATATCGTCCTTGTAGGGATCGCAGCGCTCGACCACCCAGGTGCGGATGAAATCCTTGTCGAAACTGACCGGGCGCTTGCCCGGCGCATAGCTGTCGGCAAACCAGTAGCGGCTGGAATCCGATGTGTGGATTTCGTCGGCCAGCACGATGTTGCCATCCACATCCGTGCCGAACTCATACTTGGTATCGGCCAGGATAAGGCCGCGGCTGGCGGCGATTTCCTGTCCGCGCGCGAAAAGCTTGAACGCATAGGCGGAAATTGTATCCCACTGCTCCTGCGTCAGCAGCTTCTGGTCGAGTATTTCCTTGGCGGTCAGCGGTTCGTCGTGGCCGCCATCGAACGCCTTGGATGTCGGCGTGATGATCGGGGCGGGAAGCTTTTCATTGTCCTGCAGGCCATCGGGGAAGGTCGTGCCATACATCTCCCGCTTGCCGGCCTTGTAGAGTGTCAGGATCGATGTGCCGGTGGTTCCGGCGAGATAGCCGCGCACGATGATTTCGACCGGCAGGATATCGAGGCGGCGGGCAACCACGACGTTCGGGTCGGGATAGTCGAGCACATGGTTGGGACAGATATCCTTGGTCTGCTCGAATTGGTAGCGCGCGGTCTGCGTCAGCACTTCGCCCTTCAGCGGAATGCAGGCAAGAATCCGGTCAAACGCGCTGATGCGGTCCGTGGCGATAATGATGCGCCGTCCATCCGCCAGATCATAATTCTCCCGAACCTTGCCGCGGTAATAGTTCGGCAATTCGGGAATGAAGGCTTCAGTAAGCGCTTTGTGTGTGGGCATGGTGTGAAGAATCCGCGTCAGACAATCTGGCTTCCGCATAACACATAAGTCGGGGAACGGGAGTCAAATTCTGTCGCTAGCGGCCGCCGGTGACATCGAGAAGCGCCCCGGTCACGTAGGATGCGGCATCGCTGAGCAGCCAGACGATGGATTCGCCGACTTCATCAGCCGTGCCCGGCCGCCCGAGCGGTGCCATCACGCCGAGGCGCTGGGCCCGGTCCGGCTGGCCGCCGCTGGCGTGGATGTCGGTCTCGATCAGACCGGGGCGGACGGCATTGACGCGGATACCTTCGGGGCCGACTTCCTTGGAAAGGCCGATGGTCAAGGTATCCATTGCGCCTTTTGAACCGGCGTAGTCGACATATTCCGACGGCCCGCCAAGACGGGCGGCGGCGGATGACAGGATGACGATTGATCCACCCTTGCCGCCGCGAGACCGCGCCATTCGCCGGACACCCTCGCGGGCGCAGACATAGGCGCCGAGAATGTTCACATCGAACATGCGCTTGAGACGTTCGGTATCGATATCCATCAGCTTGGATGCGGGCGCTACGATACCGGCATTGACGACAAGTCCGTCGAGCTGGCCGAGTTCTTCGGTCTGCCTGAACATGGCTATGACGTCGGCCTCACTGGCGACGTCACCCTGTATGGCCTTGGCCTTGCCGCCCGCTGCCATGACTGCCGCAACGACGTCGTCAGCAGCGGCCTTGTTACCGATGTAATTGACGCCGACCGACCATCCCTTCTGACCCGCAAGAATGGCCGCCGCGCGGCCAATGCCACGGCTCGCGCCTGTTATCAGGATGGTCTTGCTCATCGCATGTCTCCCAAAGGGCGGAATTAGTAGGCATACTCCAGAAAAGCGGGTTCAACCGAGCCGCCCCAGACCGTGTTGTACTGGCTGAGCATCTGCTCGGCGGAGGTCGTGCCGCGTGCGACAACTTCCTCCAACGAGGCGAGATAATGTGTCTCGTCAAAGCCTTCGCTGTTCAGCAGCGCGCGGTTTTTCAGGCCAAGGCGCGAAATCGCCAGCACGTCGCGGGAAATGTCGTGCACTGAACGGTTGCGCAGCGTGGCGCGCAGACCCTTTGCCGGCACCTCGTCGCGCAGGGCCTGCACTTCCGGGTAGGTCCAGTCGCGGGTGAGGGCTTCCGCGGCATCCAGTGCCTCGGCGTCGTAGAGAATGCCGACCCAGAATGCCGGCAGCGCGCAGATACGCCGCCACGGGCCGCCGTCGGCGCCGCGCATTTCAAGGAAGCGCTTCAGCCGCACTTCCGGAAACAGCGTTGAAAGGTGGTTCGTCCAGTCGCCCATGTTGGGCGTGGCGTCCGGAATGGAATCCTTCAGCGCGCCGTTCATGAACTGGCGGAAGGTCACATGCGTGCAGTCGTGGTAACGGCCATGGCGCAGGACAAAATACATCGGCACGTCGAGCGCCCATTCCACGTAATCGGTAAAGCCGAAATTTTCATTGAAGATGAATGGCAGCACACCGGAGCGGTTGTTGTCCGTATCGCGCCAGATATTGGAGCGCCAGGACAACAGGCCGTTCGGCTTGCCCTCGGTGAACGGCGACATGGCGAACAGCGCCGTGGCGATGGATTGCAGTTTCACCGAAACCTGCATCTTGCGGCGCATGTCGGTTTCCGAGGCGAAGTCGAGATTCACCTGGATGGTACAGGTGCGGTACATCATGTTCAGCCCGTCCTTGCCGACCTTCGGCATATAGTTGGACATGATGTTGTAGCGGGATTTCGGCATGCGCGGCGTTTCGGCCAGGGACCATTTCGGACTGCCGCCAAGACCCAGGAAACGGATGCCGAGCGGCTCGGCTATCTCGCGCACCTGCGCCAGATGCGCATTGGTTTCGCGGCAGGTCTGGTGGATGGTGGACAGCGGTGCGCCCGACAGTTCGAACTGGCCGCCCGGCTCCAGCGAAATCGCGCCCTGTCCGGTCGGTTCGACGAGGCCGATGATATTGCCTTCGTCTATGATCGGTTCCCAGCCCAGCTTCGACTGCATGCCTTCCAGAATGGCGCGGATGCCGCGCGGACCGTCATAGGGAACCGGGCTGTTGTCTTCGGTATAGAACGGGAATTTTTCGTGCTCTGTGCCGATGCGCCATGCGGATTGCGGCTTGGAGCCCTGGGCGAGGTAGGTCGCCAGTTCTTCCGTGCCGGAAAGGGGCGTCTCGTCTGTTGTATCGCGCGCCATGGATGGTGCTTCCCCACTAGAATTTTTGAACTTGCGGCGTGATTGGCTGTTTTCGGAAACGAGCGCAAGCAAATTTCGCTGATGCACTCATCAAGAGAATTTGTAACTCACCAATCGCCGATCGTCGCCTGAATAAGCGCGAGTGCGGCAACGGCGGCAGTGTCGGCGCGCAGGATGCGTTGACCCAGCGGAATGGCGGTGACGAACGGCAGATTGCGCAGGGTTTCGCGCTCCGCATCCGAGAACCCGCCTTCCGGCCCGATGAGAACGCCAAGCGGCCCGCGCGGCAGACTTTGTAGCAGCGGCAGCGGGTTATGGGTATCATGACCTTCGTCGCAGAAGATCAGGCGCCGGTCCGGATCCCAGCCATCCAGCAGTTTCTCGAGCCTGACCGGCTCGCGCGTTTCCGGGATGGCCAGAACGCCGCATTGCTCCGCCGCTTCGATGGCGTTGGCCTCGATCCGATCCACGCCGATTCTGGCGACCTGCGTGTGCTGGGTAATCACCGGTTGCAAAATGCCAGCACCCATTTCGACGGCCTTTTGCACGAGGTAGTCGAGTCGTCCCTGTTTGAGCGGGGCAAAGCAGTAGATGAGATCGGGTGATTCCGGCTGCACCCGCGTCAGTTCAAGCGGCTCCAGCGCCAGCCTCTTCCTGCTTTCAAAGCGCAGGGCAGCGCGCCATTCGCCATCCCGACCGTTGAAAACGAGGATTTCATCGCCATCCTTCATCCGCAGCACATTGGCGAGATAGTTGACGGCCTCCGCCGGGGCGTCCGCCCGCCTGCCGGCCGCCAGATCCGCGGTAATATAAAGCCGTTGCATTCTGTAATTTGCGCGCATGGGAGATGGATGCCAGAGAGGGGATGGGGCGGTCAAGCAGGCGATGTCAGCCGAGAGGCGGCAGGCGCCGTTTCACCGGCGAGGATTTGACGATGGAGGTGTTGGTTTCGGCCTTTTCCGCCAGCCGGTCGAGCAGCGTATCCAGCTGTTCCATGGTGCGGAAATGCAGCTTGCCGACAAAGCAATCGTCGCCCGTCACCTTGTCGCATTCGGTAATTTCAGGCATCTCCTGAATCAGCCGCTCGACAATATGCAGCATGCCAGGCAAGGGCCTGACCCGCACGATGGCTGTCAGATTATAGCCGAGCGCCGCCGGGTCGATATCGACGGTGAAGGCGCGGATCACCTTCTTTTCCTCGAGCCGCCGCAACCTCTCGGACACGCTGGGAGACGAGAGCCCGACTTTCTGGCTCAGTTCCTTCAGCGAGATTCGCGCATCTTCGATCAGGATACCGAGGATGGTCTTGTCCATTTCATCGAGCATAGCAACCTCGTAAGGCAGATCAGGTGTTTTGCCTGCATTAAACAGGTCAAGCGAACCTTACGCCTTTTTCCATATATATCAAATTGCCATTGCTCCGAATAGTCTCGTGGTGCGAGACGAAAGGACAAGTGGCATGGAACGGGATATAGCGAGAGGCAGCGTGGAAATGACCGCTGCGATGATGATTTCGGGTACGATCGGCTGGTTTGTGCTGATGTCCGGTCAGCCGGTCTTATCAGTCGTGTTCTGGCGCTGCGCCTTTGGTGCACTGACATTGCTCGGCGTTTGCGTCGCACTCGGTCTGCTGCGTCCGAATGTTATTTCTTTGAAGCTGTTCGGCCTTGCTGTTCTTGGCGGCATCGCCATTGTCCTCAACTGGGTTTTGCTCTTTGCCGCCTATTCCCGTGCGTCCATTGCCATTGCGACGACGGTCTACAACGTGCAGCCGTTCATGCTCGTCGTGTTGGGCGCCCTGATCTTCAAGGAGAAGCTGACATTCACCAAGCTGTTCTGGCTGGCGGTCGCATTTGCCGGCATGCTGCTGATCGTTCAGGCCAAGCCCGGCGGCGGTTACACGGGCACGAACTACATGGCCGGTATCGGCCTGTCGCTGGGTGCAGCCTTCCTCTACGCCATCGCATCCATCGTGGCCAAGCGGCTGAAGGGCACGCCGCCGCATCTGATTGCGCTGATTCAGGTCTGTGTCGGCATCGTGCTGATGGCGCCGCTTGCTGATTTCAGTGTCATGCCGAAAGGCGCAGCCGAATGGGGCAGCATCGTCACGATCGGTGTCGTTCATACGGGATTGATGTACATTCTGCTCTATAGCGCCATCCAGAAATTGCCGACCCATCTCACGGGATCGCTGTCCTTCATCTATCCCATCGCTGCCATTCTGGTTGACTATTTTGCCTTCGGGCATCAGCTGCAACCGATACAGTTTCTGGGTTCCGCAGCCATTCTCGTCGCAGCGGCCGGCACCAGCCTTGGATGGAAGCTGGGCCGGTCGGTGCCGGCCAGTGTCAAAATCTGATCGCGGATACCACTTGATTGCCACACTGTATTTGTTCTATATGCGACTAAAGAGCATATTGTGTCTGACGGATATAGAGCAGGAACATGGAACTCCGCGCACTGAAACGCAGCGAGATCGAACAGGTCTGGACCATCGATCGCCGCGAGATCATTGAAAACCTTTATACGCTGCGGGGCGGCAAGCTCGTCCTGCACGCGGAATATTTTGATGTTCCCGGCTGGGAAGAAGGCGAGGCGGAGAAATACACGCCCCTGCTGCAGGAAAGTTTCGATCGCGGTGGAAAATTCTTCGGCTTTTTCGACGGCGATACACTGGCGGGCGTTGGGGCCGTGGATACCATCTGGCGTGGCCCCGGGAAGGATCTCCTGCAGTTGAGTTTCCTCCATGTCGGCAATGACTATCGCGGCCGGCGCCTGGGTATGCAGCTCTTTGAGCATTGCAAGGATGTTGCCAGGGAGATAGGCGCCAGGGGGCTGTACGTTTCTGCGATACCATCCGAAAATACGGTCAATTTTTACCGGCGTCTCGGGTGCGTCGTCACGGAAGCGCCAGATGCGGAGCTGGCGGCCCTGGAGCCGGATGACATCCAATTGGAATGCATTTTCAAATAGAATAATGCATATCTGTTACATCCCCAGAACGACCGGGATATAACCGGCGGCCAAAGCCCGCACTGTCGAGGGTGGAGTCAGCAGGCTGATATCCTTTGTGGGCGGCGGACAGGCCGCATAGCCATCCCACGACCAGAGATAGGTCTGGCCCCGATGCACCAGATAGGCATTGTCGCCGGAGGCGATCATGCTGCCGTCCGGCAGGTCCAGGATCGCCGTTGCAAGCGGGTGGTGTTTCTTGCCGCCGTTCGCCTCGAGGCGCTCCCCGTGCAGCACGCGATCCATTTCCGGTGCCGATGGTTTGGCCATGCCATCGGCCCATGCCGCCTGAAAAGCCTTCGCCCGTTGCCGCTGGCAATAGAAGCATGGGCGGTGTCCGGCGCTGAGCGCCGTCGCTTCATCGAGGAAGAACAGTTCGGTCCAGCTTTGCCGGGCCATGACTGCACGCCGGACGTTCTTGAATTCGCAGACGCAGATGATCCACGCTCTCGTCGACCAGCGCCGTTTCAGCAGGGTGCGGGTGGACGGGTCGTGGATGATGCCGCGATTGCCCATGAAGGTCCCGCGCTGGGGAACGGCGATGATATCGCCGAAGGGTGTGACACGGTTTTGCAGGGGCATTTGATGGCTTCCGGCTGTGAGGGGTCCATGCTATCGCAGGATCATCGTCAATGCGATCATCAGGCAGGTAGAATGCGCGTTCTCGTTGTACAGAATTATCAGAATACCGGATTGGGACTGGTTGGACAGGCCTTGGCGGAGGCGGGTGCACAGATTGATCTGGTGCAGGCCCATACCGGTGAACCGCTGCCTGCCGATGATGCGGGTTACGATGCACTGATCTCGCTCGGCGGCGATCAGAATGCCCTTGCCGATGACCAGTTTCCCTATCTTCCCGCGCTTGCCAGGTTGATCCGCCGCTTTGGCGATGCGGACAAGGCGGTGCTTGGCATCTGCCTGGGCAGTCAGCTTGTCGCACGCGGCTATGATGCCGAAAACATTCTCGGACGCCCGCAGGAATTCGGCTGGCATGCCGTCACGGCGACGGCCGAAGCGGCAGCCGATCCCCTGCTGTCCGCTGTTCCTCACACCTTTCCGATCTTCCATTGGCACAGGGATACATTTTCCCTGCCGGAAGGCGCCGTGCATCTCGCCTCGAGCGCGATGACCCGCAATCAGGCCTTCCGCATCGGGCGGGCGGTGTACGGCATCCAGTTCCACTTCGAGGCGGACACTGCACTGGTCGAGGAATGGCGGCATGTTTTTCACGACGAGATCATGAGGGACAACCCGGCCTGGCTTGAAAACTATCCGGCGCGGGTCGCGGAAAGTGGCGCTGCAGCCGATGCCGCGGGTCTTGCTTTGGCGCGCGCCTGGGTCGCGCTGATCTAGCGGCGGGCGATTCAGTTGCATCTGTGCAACAGGCAAAATTTGAATCAAATTGCCCCGTCGGTATTCATGGGGAGCGTGGCTTTCGTTCACTTGCTGGAAAGAATTGTGCGCTGTAGTTGCCGGGCCGGTTAGCTGGCATGAAGCCAGGCCGTAGAGACTGATGGAAACGCCCGAATGACTATGAAAAGTGCCGCCCTTTTGACCGCAATGATGCTTGCATCGATCCTTTTCATGGGCGCCGAACTGGTATCGGTTGATGCCGGAGGCCGCACCGTATCGAGCGACGGCTACGGAATCAGCTCCGCTTCGCGTTAAGACTTGTTCTAGACAATCGCTTCCAGAAAAGACTTGCCTTCAGCGTCGATCTTGATGGCGCTGAGGCGCCCGCTGGCATAGGCGCCGGTATCGAGATTGACCCGGTTCTGCCGCACTTCCACATCGCTGGCCGGTGTATGGCCATGCACGACAACCTTGGAATGCAACCGGGGATCGTCGAGAAATTCCCAGCGAATCCAGATCAGATCTTCGGGATTTTGCCGGTCGAGATCAACGCCGGGTCTGATGCCGGCGTGACAGAAGAAAAAATCGCCCAGTGTCATCGAGCGCCGCAAACCGCGCAGAAACTCCACATGGGTTGCCGGCACGGCGCGCAGCAGGGCGGAGCGTCCCGCCGATACCGAGGCCGGATCGTCAAAATCGATCGTCACGCCATAGGAGCGGGCTGTCTGCCTGCCGCCGTGCCGGGCGAAGATTCCATTGATGTCGCCGGTGGCCAGAAAATCCAGAAATCCGATATCGTGATTGCCCGCCAGCGTCAGCATGCGGTGATTCTTCCTCTGGGCATTGACCAGATAGTCCAGCACCCCCCTGGAATCCGGGCCCCGATCCACATAGTCGCCAAGATGCACCACCACCCAGTCGAACGGCGGCGACTTGGCGTTTTCAGCCAGAATGCGCCGGTGCATCTCCTGCAGCAGATCGAGGCGGCCATGCACGTCGCCGATGGCATAAACCCGCAGGCGGTCGGGACCGCGCGCATGCTTGAAGTCGACTGTCTTCATGGGCGGTCCAGCTCCCTCTGCCTGCGCCGCAGCCGCGACGTTTCCTGCCAGGCATTGCTGCGTGCCGCGTCCTTTTGTGCCTGCTCGATAAAGTCGATGTGCCTGTGCACGGCAGCCCGCGCGCCCTCGGGGTCTGACACCATGATGGCATTGGCGATGGACGTGTGCTGTTGCAGCAGCTTTTCCCGGGCGCCGGGAAAACCGTAGATGATCGTACGATTGTAGAACACATCGTCGGCGAGCAGCCGGTAGCACGACCGCAGCGTGTGCAGCAGAATGATGTTGTGGGCGCATTCTCCGATGGTGCTGTGCAGTTCGACATCCAGCTCGGCTTCCCTTTTGAAGTCATCGGTCTCGTAGGCGCGCTGCATCGCGTCAACAATCCCGCGCAAAAGCAGGCGGTCATCATCCGTTGCCCGGCGGGCGGCATAATCCGCTGCGATGCTTTCAATCTCCCGGCGATATTCGAGATAGTCCGCCGCGGCCTTCGGATGGCTCGAGATCAGGTCCATGACGGGCTTGGAAAAGACCTCGCCGATGACATCGGCAACAAATGTTCCGCCGCCGTGGCGAACGACAAGCAATCCCTTGGCCTCCAGCACCTTGAATGCGCTGCGCAGGATCGGGCGGGAGACATCGAATTGTACGGCAAGGTCCCGTTCGCCGGGCAAACGGTCGCCCACGCGCAGAACACCCTCAAGGATCAATGTTTCGATCTGGCTGACGATGTCGTCGGCCGTTCGGGAAGAATGGATGCGGGCAAAGACCGGGCTGCTCATGTTGAAAGTCGTCCGCAGGAGTGATGTGTCGTGCCAGCGTATCGGCAAATCACGAAACTGGTCAATTCTTTGATCCAGTGGGCAAGCGTCGCATAGCCGCAGCCTTCCGGCGTAAAGGAGCATTGAAAGGACCGGCCATTGCGTTCACCATCTTGTGAACAGTCTATACCAAGGGGCCGATATGAAGGGGAAAAGACTGAAAACCGCAGCGGCGTTTTCAAATTCCGCCACGAGTCCGGGTGTGATGGGCTTTCCGGGGCATGCGGAGCGTTCCGTGGCGCTGGGAGAAGTGCATGCGCGGCCCTATCCATTGATCGATACGCCGCGCATTCTTATCCAGCTTGCATTCATGACCGAGGGTGGGTCCACTGTCGATCATGCGGTTCTGGCGGAACTCAGCCGCAGCATAGGTGTAGCCTCTCCGGCGCGCGATGCCCGTCACCACATCATGCCCTGGGGCAATGGCACGCTGCGCTGGGAGCGGCACACGGAATTCTCGACCTATCTGTGGGAAGGCCCGCTGCCGCGCACCGGCCAGGCTGCACAGCATCCCTTTGGGGAAGGCTTCAATCCGCCCGGCACGGTGATCGACGGTGTGCGGCTGGAGATCATCCGCAAGGATGCCGGCGCCGCGGCTTTGATTGAGGCATTCGATCCGACAAGCCTCTGCTACAGCGATGTCGAGAACGGGCTTGCCTCCATCGTGACGGATTTCCGGCAGGACGGCGACGGGATGACCCGCATTCTCATCCTCGACAACGGCCTGTCGCCCGCCCGCGCCGGTGCCTTGTCGCAGCGTGTGATCGAAATCGAGACCTACCGTACCCTCGCCATGCTCGGACTGCCGCTGGCGCATTCCCTGTCGCCGCGCATTCGCCGCATCGAAGACCGCCTGGCTGGCCTGACGACGGAAATGCGCGCGCCGGATGCCGACAATCACAAACTGTTGGACGAGTTGACATCCCTTGCGGCGGAACTCGAAGCCGATGCGGCCTCGAGCCTCTACCGGTTCGGAGCGAGCCGGGCTTACAATGGCATCGTGCTGGAACGGCTGGCCGCGCTGCAGGAAGAGCCGGTGACCGGTTATGAAACCTGGGCGGCGTTTATCCAGCGGCGCATGGCACCGGCCATGCGCACATGCCATTCCGTCAGCGGACGGCAGGAAAACCTGTCGGAAAAGCTGTCGCGCGCCGCCACGCTGCTGCGCACGTCGGTTGATGTGGAACTGGAACGGCAGAATCGCGATCTCTTGAGCTCGATGGACCGGCGCGCGCAACTGCAATTGCGCCTGCAACGGACGGTGGAAGGCCTGTCGGTGGCCGCGATTTCGTACTATGTCGTTGGCCTGTTCTATTATCTAGCCAAGGGTGCCGAGGCCTATATGCCGGAACTGCACTCGTCGGTTGTCACCGCGGCGTTCGTTCCCATAGCGATCCTCGCCATGTGGTTCGTGGTGAAATCGATCCGCAGATCGCACAAGGATGAATGATCAGACCCGGTCCCACGGCGCCACGGGGCCGTAAAGGCCCGCGAGATAGTCGATGAACACCCGCACCTTTGCCGGGAGAAACTGCCGCGAGGGATAAATCGCATAAATCGCGATATTATGTGAAGCGGCATAGTCGGTCAGCACACGGACAAGCTGGCCGGCGGCAAGCTCCGGGCCGATGTCCCAGGTGGAGCGCAGGGCTATGCCAAGCCCGCCAAGCACTGCGGCGCGCACCACCTCGCTGGAATTGGTCAGGATCGGCCCGGTCGGGCGCAGGGATACGCTGCCATCCGGTCCGTTCAACCGCCAGGGGTCGCCGTTGTGCGCCGCAAGGCAGATGTGATTGTCGAGATCGGCAATGGAGCGCGGGGCTCCGTGTTCTGCGATATAGCGCGGCGAGGCGACAAGATACCGTTGCACCGGTGCGAGCTTGCGCGCCACTAGGCTGGAATCGGACAGTTCGGCAATGCGGATGGCAAGATCATAGCCTTCCCCGACGATATCGACGAATTCATCCGTCAGCACGAGATTGATGGACAGATCGGGATTGGCCCGCATGAAGGGTTCGAGATGCGGCGCAATATGCATGCGCCCGAACGTGGTGGGCGCCGAGACTTTCAGCAGGCCATGTGCCTGTTCGGAACGGCGCGATACGAAAGCTTCCGCTTCCTCGACGCCCGACAGGATCGCCAGGACCCGCTCGTAATAGCCTTGCCCCGTTTCGGTCAGGGCAATCTGCCGGGTGGTGCGCTGCAGGAGGCGCGTGCCCAGCCGTTCCTCAAGCCGCCGCAGCCGCTTGGAAATGACGGCGGGCGATACGCCGAGCTCCCGTCCTGCCGCGGACATGCTGCCGGATGAAACCACGCGCGCAAAAATTTGCATGTCATTCAGATGATCCATCGGCGCACTCTTTCCGCGGGATCAGCACAAGGTCAAGCCCCTGAAGGGCCTGCCGCCCGGCGATAGGCGATGGCGCGCAGCAACGGAACGCAGGGAATGTACAGCATCGCGCCGGAAATCCAGACAAAGCCGGCCCAGTCGGTCCGGGTGGCGGCGTAGATGGCGGTAAACGCCACCGGTCCGATGATGCCGGTCAGGCTTGTGGCGCTGGTGAGGATGCCCTGGACTTCGCCGAGCCTGGTTTCATCCGCCTGCCTCGTGATGATCGACTGGAGCGCGGGGCTGGCGATGCCGCCCATGGACAGGAAGACAAGGATCGGCAGGACCATCCAGCTCTGGCTGGCAAAGGCCATCAGCACATAGCCGATGCCATCCATGCCCATTCCAAGGATCAGCGTGCGCCTTTCGCCGAGCTTTTCAGTGATGGGACCGGTAAGCAGCCCCTGGACGAGCGCATGGCACAGGCCGAATGCGGCGAGTGAGAGACCGACAGTCGAAACGCTCCAGGCGAACCGGTCCTGCGTGTAGATGATCCACAGCGCTGCAGGCACCTGACCGACGAGCTGCATGAGGGTGAACACGACAATGAGCGGCGTCAGGCTTTTGATGCCGGTCGCCCAGCGGAAACCACCCAGCGGATTGAAGTTTTGGGCCGCAAGCGGCATTTTCACACCTTTGCTGGTTTCCGGCAGGCAGAAAAGCGCGAGCAGGAAGTTGACGTCGTTGAGCGCCATGGCCAGCAGAAACGGGTAGTGGATGCCGAATCCTCCGGCAATGCCGCCGAGCAGGGGACCGGCGATGAAACCGAGGCCGAAACAGGCGCCGATCATGCCGAAGCGCTGCGCGCGGCCGTCTTCCGGGGTGATATCCGCGATGGCAGCGCTTGCGACGGACATGGTTGCGCCGGTGACCCCTGAAATGATGCGGCCGATATAGAGCAGCGGCAGTACCATGGCCGACGCCATGACCAGATAATCCAGCGTCGCCCCGGCCAGGGAGACAAGGATCACCGGCCGCCGGCCGAAGCGGTCGCTCAGCGCCCCCAGGAGCGGCGCGCACAGAAACTGCATCAGCGCATAGAGAGCGAGGAGAATGCCGTAATGCGCGGCAACGTTGTCCGCATGCGTCAGCCCCGTCAGCAGTTCCGGCAGGACGGGCATGATCATGCCCACGCCGACAGCATCAAGGGTAACAGTCGTCAGAATCACGATCAGGGATTTGTCGAAAGTCATGGATAACTCTTATTTATCATTGATAAGTAACTGGACGCATATCACTTATCGATGATAAATTGTCAAGCATGGCAAAACGAAGTGATATCAAATTGCAGCGCGAGGCGGTCATCAGGGCCGCTCTGGATCTGCTCGGCGAAACCGGGGTCGACGGCCTGACCACAAGACGCATTGCGGCAGCTCTGGGGGTTCAGCAGCCGGCATTGTACTGGCACTTCAAGGACAAGGCCGCTTTGCTCGATGCGCTGGCCGAGGCCATCCTGATTGAAAACCACAGCCGCTCCCTGCCGCTGCCGGATGAAGACTGGCGGCATTTCCTGATCGAGAATGCGCGCAGCTTCCGGCGCGCCCTGCTCGCCTACCGCGACGGGGCCAGGGTCCATGCCGGGTCGCGGCCCAGTCCGGCACTCTATCCCGCCGCGGAAGCGCAGCTCCGTTTCATGGTTGCCGCGGGATTTGATAGTGTGGCGGCCGGGTACATCCTGCAGGCGGCCGGGCATTATGTCGTCGGTTCGGTGCTCGAACAGCAGGCCGCCATGGCAGCAAACGGTCTGCCGGACCACGGGACAGGGGCCGATCTGGCATCGGAAATAGGCACGCAGTTTCCGCTGCTCGGTCAAGCCTTCCGGAAGCTCGAAAATGTCTCGCCGGATGAAGGTTTTGAATTCGGGCTTGTCGCGCTTGTTGCGGGTTTTGAAAGTCTGCTGTGAGACGCGTCACTTTGGCTGTGTGCCACCTCCGTTCAACAGTTTAGACTGTTTACAAACTCGAATGGACACTGGTAAACATAATTTACCAGTTGATGGAGTTTGCTGGGAGGAGGTTTCATGTCCGGATTGGTGATGCCGAAGGCCGATGCGGCGACCATGTCGCGCCGCAAGGAGATCGTTGCTGCCTTGCAGGCCATCGTTCCGGGTGAAGGCGTTGTCGACGTTACCAACGAAATGCGCGCATTCGAATCCGATGCACTGACCGCCTATCGCCAGCTTCCGCTCGTCGTCGTGCTGCCGCAGACCGTGCGGCAGGTTTCGCAAATCCTGAAATATTGCCACGACAACAATGTGAAGGTCGTGCCGCGCGGGTCGGGAACATCGCTGTCCGGCGGCGCCCTGCCGCTCGAAGACGCGGTGCTGCTGGTCATGTCGCGTTTCAACCGCATCCTTGAAATCGATTATCCCAATCGCGTCGCTGTCGTGCAGCCGGGCGTGACCAATCTCGGCATCACCAAGGCGGTGGAACACGAAGGTTTCTATTACGCGCCGGACCCCTCATCGCAGATCGCCTGTTCGATCGGCGGCAATGTCGCGGAAAATTCCGGTGGCGTGCATTGCCTGAAATACGGGCTCACGGCCAACAATGTCCTCGGGCTGGAGATGGTTCTGATCAGCGGCGAGGTCGTGCGGCTTGGCGGCAAGCATCTCGATTCGGAGGGCTATGACCTGCTCGGCCTGATGACCGGCTCGGAAGGGCTGCTCGGCGTGGTGACGGAAGTCACCGTCCGCATCCTGCAAAAGCCCGCAACGGCGCGGGCCTTGATGGTCGGTTTCCCCTCAAGCGAAACCGCCGGGCAATGCGTTGCCGATATTATCGCTGCGGGCATCATTCCGGGGGGCATGGAAATGATGGATCGTCCGGCGATCCATGCTGCCGAGGATTTCGTTCATGCAGGCTATCCGCTTGATGTGGAAGCGCTGCTGATCATCGAACTCGACGGTCCGGCGGTGGAGGTCAACCACCTGATCGACATGGTCGAGAAGATCGCCGGCAGGAACCGCGCGTCCTCCTGCATCATATCGCAGAGTGAAGAGGAAAGGATGACGTTCTGGGCGGGCCGCAAGGCGGCCTTTCCGGCCGTCGGGCGCATTTCACCGGATTACCTCTGCATGGACGGCACGATTCCGCGCAAGGAACTGCCGCAGGTTCTGGCGGGCATGCGCGCGCTTTCGGAAAAATACGGGCTGCGCGTCGCCAATGTCTTCCATGCGGGGGACGGCAATCTGCATCCGCTCATCCTGTA
>JAMRYA010000103.1:0-39768 GCA_024447215.1 Panagrolaimus sp. LJ2400
AGCATAAATCAAATATAATACATAAAATATCTTAACAGGTCTATCACCTTCTATGGAACTCTAGTCAAAGAGAACTTAAGATATTATATATCATATAATGAAAAATGCTATACGCTACAGTTCGCTTTACCATTACAGTAAAGAGATTCAGCGCTGAGCTTATCCCGTTTCACTCGCAGTTACTAAGGGAATCCTTTTTAGTTTCTTTTCCTCCGCTTACTGATATGCTTAAGTTCAGCGGGTAGTCACACTTGATTTGAGATCATAAAGAGCGAAATATTATATACCATTATATATAAACAATGTAATATCAAGGATAAAGTTAAACTTTTATCTCGAACAATAATCAAATTGTCGATTCAAGTACTTATCCATACAATATTACATGTATGTATAATGCTTATCCAAAAAGGATAAATGTATAAATATTTCTATAGAAATAAAGTAAAGCTATATAGTTTATCCATTAAAGGAAAACCAAAAACTCTTTACTTTTCCTATACGAAAGGCCTAATATACCTTTCAAATGTCATATCATATCTTTTTTACGGATATAATATAATATAGATATATGATTCTCAAACAAATGTGCCATTAGTTAAAAACTAACGGCGCAATTTGCATTCGAAACTTTTTCATTCATGTAGTTTGCAAGTCATGAAAAGTAACGCATTTTGCTGCGTTCTTCATCGATGTATGAACCGAGTGATCCACTGAATAAGCTTATTTTACTTATTTTTATATGACTTTGTTTATATATATCAAATAAAACAATATCTGGCGGATTCAATAAAGAAGCCTCATTAATTCTATATCTCGCATAAAATGCAAAACACTATCCATAAAAGCTAATATAAGCACGGCAATCACGCTTATACTTTTATGATAGAAACCAGAAAAAAAGCCGTTCATTTTTATAAGCTCCAATATATATAGTTCTTTACTGAATTATAATTTTATAATTCTTGTAATGATCCGGCCTGCAGGTTCACCTACGGCCACCTTGTTACGACTTTTGCCCGGTTCAAGCCAATGCGATCAAATTGATTTTCATCTGTTAAAGCCTTCGTAAAAAGACTTAAACAAACAATCCTCAATCTTCTCGAATTAACCCAGTTCCGGGCAGCGACGGGCGGTGTGTACAAAGGACAGGGACGTAATCAGCGTAAGCTGATGACTTACACTTACTTGAAGTTCCTCGTTCACGAATAATAATTACAATATTCGATCCCAAATACGGAATAATTTGACTCGTTTACCAAATTCTTTCGAATATGGTCACACGCGCTGCAATTTTCATTGTAGCGCGCGTGCAGCCCCAGACATCTTAGGGCATCACAGACCTGTTATTGCTGGGTTTCTTACGACTGGAACGCCGCAAATCCCATTAAGAAGAAAAGAATCACTTATTTCTTTTGACGGAAATAATAAAGAATGATCTTTCTATTTAATTAAGCTCCAATCTCGTTCGTTATCGGAATTAACCAGACAAATCAATCCACGAACTAAGAACGGCCATGCACCACCATCCACCAAATCATGAAAAAGCTATCAATCTGTCAATCCTTATAGTGTCTAGACCGGGTGAGTTTTCCCGTGTTGAGTCAAATTAAGCCGCAGGCTCCACTTCTGGTGGTGACCTTCCGTCAATTCCTTTAAGTTTCAACTTTGCAACCATACTTCCCCCGGAACCGAAAGACTTTCGTTTCCGGGAAGCTCGTTTCAAGGGCAAATATAAAATATCCACCCGAAACTCGCTAGATGGCATAGTTTACGGTCAGAACTAGGGCGGTATCTGATCGCCTTCGATCCTCTGACTTTCGTTCTTGATTAATGAAAACATTCTTGGCAAATGCCTTCGCTGTAGTTCGTCTCGCAAGGGTCCACGAATTTCACCTCTCGCCCTGCGATACGGATGCCCCCGTTTGTTCCTTTTAATCATTACTATGGTAAGTAAAACCAATAAAACATGAACCATAGTCATGTTCTATTATTCCATGCAAAACCATACAAGCTTACGCCTGTTTTGAGCACTCTGATTTATTCAAAGTAAACTCATATGACATATTTCCTCCTTACGGAAAAAATAAAATCATATAAAAAATATTTAGTATTAGTTACAATCCAAAGGATGAACTAACCTATCATATACAGATCCAACTACGAGCTTTTTAACCGCAACAACAATTCAATGCAGTATGAGAGCTGGAATTACCGCGGCTGCTGGCACCAGACTTGCCCTCTCATTGATACTCTTTAATGATTTTAAAATCAAACCATTCCAATGATCCATCCCCGAAGGAATAGATCTTGTCATTTCTCGTCACTACCTCCTCGTACTGAGAGTGGGTAATTTTCGCGCCTGCTGCCTTCCTTGGATGTAAACGCCGTTTCTCAGGCATTTTCTCCGGAGTCGTACCCTAATACTCCGTTATCCGTCAAAACCATATAAGTACTATATACTTATATAGAAAGTTGATAGATCAGACACTTGAATGATATATCGTCGGTACAAGACCATACGATTAGCAGATATATTCAGTTTCAACACAAAACATTCCGAAGAATGCTTGGTTTTAATACTAATATACGCAAGATCTCTTTTGACAGAAATCTCTTTTATGCATGTATTAGCTCCAGAATTACCACAGTTATCCATGTAGGATAAAAGTCAAAATCAAGTAAATTTTAGCTGTTATAATGAGCCATACGCGGTTTCGTGTTAAATACACATGTACTTAGACATGCATGGCTTAATCTTTGAAATGACCACATCAATCAGACAGGATCAATCAGATATATGTTTTTATATAAAACAAATATCATTTATTTATTTATTTTAAGAAATATATCTCGAAAGAGATATATAACTCGACTTTCAAAGTCACATCGCTTTAATTAGAAATATCTACAGAAATAGATATAAGCTAATTTCCTTTGACATATAGTCAGCATATTATAAAACCATTAAAATGGAATTATACAAACGTTTAATCTCTATATAAAAACCATTAAAATGGAATTATATAAACGTATAATCTCAAATTCATAGATAACAGATGTTACAAATTTATGTAATCTCACCCATTACCATGTTATGTCGTCAAAGGGTACATATAAGTAGCTAGCATATATGTAGGAAAAAATCGTAAAAAGAAACAATATGAGCAAAGAGCTTTTATCTCGAATATAACATCGATTCAAGCTTTTAATATACAAAAGGCCTAATATACCTTTCAATTATACCATTAGAACCATAACAGAACTAATGAATATATATCATGTTATATAAATAACACGAACTTTACTCTATTATTTCTTTTACTTTCTTTTCCCCCTTCACGAAGCATGTTCGACACACCAAACATATCATATATAATACTGGATAACTGTTTTTTGGGTAAAGCAACATCGAAAAACACGAAAAAATGGGTTTCTGAACCTCCTATTGGGGTCTAGGGGTCACATTGGGGTACCAGAATGTCAAAAATTTTCAAAATTTTTTTACTTTAAAATGGTCAAAAATGACCCAGAAACACCCAAAAAGTGATTATTATTTAATAATATTACTGTATTAACACAAAAATATCATTTTTACAAACTTTAAAATTTTTGATTATGACCCCTTTTCACTGTGGTCAAAAGTTGGCTTATATGGTCTTTCATATAGTACAACCCTGAGTTATAGGGATAAGCCTATAACCCAAAAAAATTGTGAAGCTTAAGTTTAATAATGCTGAAACCTATAATTCTAGCTTCCCGTAACAAACAAAAAAGATTTACACCACAAGCATTTTCTCACGACGTTGATTTAAGCTTAAGCTTAAGGCTCAAATTTGGAACACATCAACCTCAGAAAATGGGTCCCTGGATTGAGCTAGCTATATCTTAAGCCCAAGCCTAAGAATTGGCTATTTTAACCTGAGAAAATGAGTCCTTTTCTTCAGCCTAAGCCCAAGGCTTAGAATCAAACATTTTAAGCTAAAAAACAATAATATAAAGCTGAGAAAATGGGTCCATGGCTTGAGCTATATCCTAAGATAAAGGGTGGTAAAACATATTAAGCCCAAGGCAAAAAATTCTGTGAAACTGAGAAAAAAGTGGATCTTGGCTTGAGATATAGCTCAAGGCTATAAATTAAACCTTTTAAGCTGAGAAAATGAGTCCCTGGCTTGAGCTATTACCTAAGATAAGGACTACTGGGTAAGCCAAAGTATATTTATGTCAAGCAAAGCTTTTGGCATTATGCGATCATAATTTATTATGCATGTTGCAAAAAAAAGAGAAAAAATGTGGGCAAAAAATTATCAAAAAGTTATTTGAACCGGGTACCCCCCAACCTGAATAAAAATGTTCCCCCCGGGGTTTTTAAGGTTTTGGGGGTGGGTTTTAACGTTTCCAAAAAACATTAGATCGATTGGACCCCTCCAACTACCCGAATGACGCACCCCCCTATTTTCCCCGACCTTTTTCACCCCCTTAAAATGACCCTATCAAAAATTTTTTTACAAATTATCAAATCCGCCATCATCGAAAACCTATTCCCAAATTTTCAAGTCCCCCCTATATCCCAATCCCGAAATCCTATTTTCATGTTTAACATTCATCCACTTATAACACTAATAAAGCCGCAGCCTTCTTTTCAAGAATGGCTGCGGTGTCTTCTTCTTTTAAACTATATGAGACATGGGCTTAGACTTAGGCTTAGAACTAAGCCTAAGTCCAGGGCTTAGAAGTAAGCCTAAGGCTAAGCCTAAGGCTAATTTTTAAAAACATAACAGCAATGTACAAAATTTATCACAAAAATAAAGCAAATAGCTTCTGAAACAAGAATAAATGAAAAATGCATAGTTTTTTGTATTCCTTAACTTAAAAATAACCGATTCTAAGCTATTTGACGGCTATACTAAATGCTATGACATCTATTCTAAATAAAATGACGGTTATACTAAATCAGGTGACAGCTTCACTAAATGAGGTATGAAATCGACTTTTTCAATTCCCTGAGATCTTAGAACCTGAGACCTGAGGCCTAAGACCTAAGACTAAGCCTAACGCTCGGCCTTCGGCCTCGCGCGCCCATGCCTAGCTTGGGGTTGAAATGACAACTTTACTAAGCCAAATATGCTAGAGGGCTGAGAAATATGACGGCTATACTAAGTGAGGTATAAATCAGGGCTTAAAAATGAGATTGTTACTGAGAAAATGAGAAATTGGGCCATCAATTTGAGTTTAACAAAAGTTTTAAAACAAGCAAGCTATGCTTTAAAAAAATAAAGCCCTTTGGCCCAAGGCTAAAAATTAATGCATTTTAAGCTGAAAGAAAAGTAGATCTTGGCCTGAGCTATATCCCAACAAAAAGCTGAGAGAAAAGTGGGTTTGATAAAATGAAAATAAATATGCATAAATGTGAGAATGGTCACCCCCTAATAGGAAAGGTGAGCTGAGTTTAGACCGTCGCGTGACAGGTTAGTTTTACCCTACTGCACAAAAATTCACGAAATAAAAATCATCCAAAAAACAAAAAATTGTTCCCTCCAAGTGCCATTATCTTGGATTTATCTCATAACGTTTGCATGACAAAAGCTAAAACTAGCCCAAGGCCAAAAAAGTCATTAAACTGAGGAAAAAAGGGATAAATTGCTTAATAAAGGGATTATTTAAATATACCAAGGGAGGATAAGGTAACAAAATTTTGAAAAAAAGTACAATAAAGTAGATGGCGGCATTTTATAGTTTTTCTCAGCCCAAGGCTAAAAAATATGCAAAATGATGCCAAATAAATATGCCATGAAAAATGGCGAAAAAAAAGGGCAAACTCCAAGTCAATTGCCATTTAAAAATAAGCATTAAGTAATAGAAATGTGTATGAAACACAAATATATATCTATCAATTAATGCCCATTTTTAAAGGCAACTAACTCGAAGTTCGCCCAAGAAAAAAGTTGACATGAAACACAAATCATGTCAAGCCAAAGTCAATATGAAACACAAATATTTATGTTATCAAAAAATGAGCTCTAATCATTTGGCTACGGCAATGAAAAATGCAAGATTATATGGGCTAATATATGAACGAAAAAATGCTCAAGTCAATGCATAAAGCATATGACTAAAACATGACATATATCAACACCCATATAACATGGATTTATTCATTGACAAAAGCCAAAGATCAAAGTCAATATGAAACACAAATAATTTCATATAAAACAGATTATCCGATCTTCAGCTAAGTCTCAACAGATCGCAGCATAAACGCTGCTCTACTGAGAACAACACTGAGATCAGTAATCAAGTCGTTTGCAAGAAATCTTACACCCCGGCACTTAACCTTAGTAATAAGGCTTTGTCAAAGGAACCAGATTTACCCAGTTCCTTCGGGACATATAATGGGGCAATACTACTTTCAATAAAGAAAGCATTTATAAGCCATCTCGACACCGAGATGCAAAAGTATTATTGCTTTGTCTAGGATGGATTCTGACTTAGAGGCTTTCAGTCATAAGCCACCAGACGTAGCATCACGCCATTATTCTATCGAATAAGCGTATATACCAAATGTCTGGACCTGCGGTTCCTCTCGTACTAAGCAGGACTACTATCGCAATAACTATCATGTACAGTAGGGTAAAACTAACCTGTCTCGCGACGGTCTAAACCCAGCTCACGTTCCCTATTAGTGGGTGAACAATCCAACGCTTTACGAATTCTGCTTCGTAATGATAGGAAGAGCCGACATCGAAGGATCAAAAAGCAACGTCGCTATGGACGCTTGGCTGCCACAAGCCAGTTATCCCTATGGTAACTTTTCTGACACCTCTTGTTATAAACTTTATAAAATCCAAAAGGATCGATAGGCCACGCTTTAACGGTCTGTATTCGTACTGAGAATCAAGATCAAGAATACTTTTCTCCTTTTAGTCTACGTGAGGTTTCTGTCCTCACTGAGTATTCCTTAGGACACCTGCGTTACTATTTGACAGATGTACCGCCCCAGTCAAACTCCCCGCCTGACAATGTCATCAGTGCGGATCATACATTTCTCAAAGAAATATATTTAAATCAAAAAGAAAATCCGAAGATAATCTCCGTATTACTGAATAAGTAAAGAGTCGATAAAAGTAGGGGTATTTCACCGTTGACCGAAGTCTCCCCCTTATACTACACCTCTTATGACTCTTCACAAAGTCAGACTAGAGTCAAGCTCAATAGGGTCTTCTTTCCCCCGCTGTATTTACCAAGCCCGTTCCCTTGGCTGTGATTTCGCTAGATAGTAGATAGGGACAGTGGGAATCTCGTTAATCCATTCGTGCGCGTCAGGACTTATCTGACGAGGCATTTGGCTACCTTAAGAGAGTCATAGTTACTCCCCGCCGTTTACCCGCGCTTATATAAATTTCTTTAGATTAACATTCAGAGCACTGGGCAGAAATCACAAATAGTCAACGCACATAAACGCCTTCTATTTGCTCTGTTTTAATTAGACAGTCGGATTCCCCGAGTCCGTGTCAGTTCTAAGCTAATTGTTAAGTGTATATTGACGTTTAACCGTAAAGCTAAACAAGTTTAAGAATTCCACAATTAAGGATAAACACTAGTCCAAGTTCATTCCGTAGAAATCCCTCAAACATGATCTATCCTCAAAAGTTTCATTCAAAAACCCAATATACTCAATTCTTAGAGCCAATCCTTTTCCCGAAGTTACGGATCTAATTTGCCGACTTCCCTTACCTACATTATTCTATCGACCAGAGGCTATTCACCTTGAAAACCTGATGCGGAATAAGGTACGGCTATGGAATACATTATTAGGGATCCCTCATATTTTCAAGGGCCATATAAAGCAATCAGAACATAACAAAAACCGTTATGCTTTTCAATACCTTTATCCATATCTCGAGATGATCTCATTCCATGGACAAAATATCTTAAATAGAGAAGAGATCTCTATTCTGAACTTTATATGACGTATATGAGTTCATATAACGTTACCGCCCCTTATATAATTACCGAGATAAAAATATAATCGTATTCTCATAGTGTAGAAATATTAATCTACTTCCCTTTCGGAAAACATGCGAATCCATATAAATATGAAAACACACATAATACAAATAGCATGCGCTATTTCCTTAGGACCGACTGACCCACATTCAAATACTGTTCACGTGGAAACCTTTTTCACTTCGGCCTTCAAGGATCTCACTTGAATGTTTGCTACTATCACCAAGATCTGCACTAGTAGAAGCTCCAGTCCATTTTACAATGAAAACCTTCAACGCTAACTACTACACCCTCCTACATGTTATACTTTGTTTTCAACATAGTATAACAGTAAAGTATAGGTCTTTCGCTAGAGCGCCATCCATTTTCAGGGCTAGTTGATTCGGCAGGTGAGTTGTTACACACTCCTTAGCGGTTTACAACTTCCATGTCCACCGTCCTGCTGTCAATATCAACTAACACCTTTTATGGGGTCTCATGAGCAAAAAGTTAGGCACCTTAACTTTACTTGCGGTTCATCCCGCATCGCCAGTTCTGCTTACCAAAAATGGCCCACTTTCAACTATTATATTCAATGCATATGTTCAATTAAGAAACATATACATCATACCCATTAAGAGTATGAGAATAGGTTGAGAACATTTCGTTCCCAAGACCTCTAATCGTTCGCTTTACCGAGTATAACTATTAAAATTTAGTTGAAGCTATCCTAAGGGAAACTTCGGAGGGAACCAGCTACTAGATGGTTCGATTAGTCTTTCGCCCCTATACCCAAGTCAGACGATCGATTTGCACGTCAGAACCGCTTCGGACTTCCATCAGAGTTTCCTCTGACTTCATCCTGCTCAGGCATAGTTCACCATCTTTCGGGTCTCATTGCATATGCTCTATCTCCACCCATTTGTAAACAAATTAGATGGGACTATACTACTTGCATTCCATATAGAAATACAATCATATATCATATTCATAAAGAATACTTTACTTTCATTACGCCAATGAGTTTTATTCACTCAATGACTCGCATATACAATAAACTCCTTGGTCCGTGTTTCAAGACGGGACATATAGGTGATTGTCTTTTATACTGATAAATAATGAATATCATAAAGCATAAAATATAATCAAGTAAAAAAGCCAACGCATGCGTTAACTTTAATACAAAACCATATTTACACCATCTTTTATCCATTAAAGGACAATTAACTAAGAATTTTATCCATTACACCAGGATACACATCCGAAGATATGCCCTCTAATATAATTTCAAAAATCTCAATCAATTGTATCAGCACAATGGCAACAAGTGCATCATATACGAATAAACTGCAACCAAAAAATGATTCATACGAAAACATTCTTACGATCCGTTCCACTCATATATAACTTATTATTACCATCTTTCGACAACTCTATACGCTTCCACTCATTCAGTTTCACGTACTATTTAACTCTCTCTTCAGAGTTCTTTTCAACTTTCCCTCACGGTACTTGTTTGCTATCGGATTCATACATATATTTAGCTTTAGGTGAAGTTTACCACCTACTTTGGGCTGTGTTTCCAAACAACCCGACTCAAAGCATAAATCAAATATAATACATAAAATATCTTAACAGGTCTATCACCTTCTATGGAACTCTAGTCAAAGAGAACTTAAGATATTATATATCATATAATGAAAAATGCTATACGCTACAGTTCGCTTTACCATTACAGTAAAGAGATTCAGCGCTGAGCTTATCCCGTTTCACTCGCAGTTACTAAGGGAATCCTTTTTAGTTTCTTTTCCTCCGCTTACTGATATGCTTAAGTTCAGCGGGTAGTCACACTTGATTTGAGATCATAAAGAGCGAAATATTATATACCATTATATATAAACAATGTAATATCAAGGATAAAGTTAAACTTTTATCTCGAACAATAATCAAATTGTCGATTCAAGTACTTATCCATACAATATTACATGTATGTATAATGCTTATCCAAAAAGGATAAATGTATAAATATTTCTATAGAAATAAAGTAAAGCTATATAGTTTATCCATTAAAGGAAAACCAAAAACTCTTTACTTTTCCTATACGAAAGGCCTAATATACCTTTCAAATGTCATATCATATCTTTTTTACGGATATAATATAATATAGATATATGATTCTCAAACAAATGTGCCATTAGTTAAAAACTAACGGCGCAATTTGCATTCGAAACTTTTTCATTCATGTAGTTTGCAAGTCATGAAAAGTAACGCATTTTGCTGCGTTCTTCATCGATGTATGAACCGAGTGATCCACTGAATAAGCTTATTTTACTTATTTTTATATGACTTTGTTTATATATATCAAATAAAACAATATCTGGCGGATTCAATAAAGAAGCCTCATTAATTCTATATCTCGCATAAAATGCAAAACACTATCCATAAAAGCTAATATAAGCACGGCAATCACGCTTATACTTTTATGATAGAAACCAGAAAAAAAGCCGTTCATTTTTATAAGCTCCAATATATATAGTTCTTTACTGAATTATAATTTTATAATTCTTGTAATGATCCGGCCTGCAGGTTCACCTACGGCCACCTTGTTACGACTTTTGCCCGGTTCAAGCCAATGCGATCAAATTGATTTTCATCTGTTAAAGCCTTCGTAAAAAGACTTAAACAAACAATCCTCAATCTTCTCGAATTAACCCAGTTCCGGGCAGCGACGGGCGGTGTGTACAAAGGACAGGGACGTAATCAGCGTAAGCTGATGACTTACACTTACTTGAAGTTCCTCGTTCACGAATAATAATTACAATATTCGATCCCAAATACGGAATAATTTGACTCGTTTACCAAATTCTTTCGAATATGGTCACACGCGCTGCAATTTTCATTGTAGCGCGCGTGCAGCCCCAGACATCTTAGGGCATCACAGACCTGTTATTGCTGGGTTTCTTACGACTGGAACGCCGCAAATCCCATTAAGAAGAAAAGAATCACTTATTTCTTTTGACGGAAATAATAAAGAATGATCTTTCTATTTAATTAAGCTCCAATCTCGTTCGTTATCGGAATTAACCAGACAAATCAATCCACGAACTAAGAACGGCCATGCACCACCATCCACCAAATCATGAAAAAGCTATCAATCTGTCAATCCTTATAGTGTCTAGACCGGGTGAGTTTTCCCGTGTTGAGTCAAATTAAGCCGCAGGCTCCACTTCTGGTGGTGACCTTCCGTCAATTCCTTTAAGTTTCAACTTTGCAACCATACTTCCCCCGGAACCGAAAGACTTTCGTTTCCGGGAAGCTCGTTTCAAGGGCAAATATAAAATATCCACCCGAAACTCGCTAGATGGCATAGTTTACGGTCAGAACTAGGGCGGTATCTGATCGCCTTCGATCCTCTGACTTTCGTTCTTGATTAATGAAAACATTCTTGGCAAATGCCTTCGCTGTAGTTCGTCTCGCAAGGGTCCACGAATTTCACCTCTCGCCCTGCGATACGGATGCCCCCGTTTGTTCCTTTTAATCATTACTATGGTAAGTAAAACCAATAAAACATGAACCATAGTCATGTTCTATTATTCCATGCAAAACCCATACAAGCTTACGCCTGTTTTGAGCACTCTGATTTATTCAAAGTAAACTCATATGACATATTTCCTCCTTACGGAAAAAATAAAATCATATAAAAAATATTTAGTATTAGTTACAATCCAAAGGATGAACTAACCTATCATATACAGATCCAACTACGAGCTTTTTAACCGCAACAACAATTCAATGCAGTATGAGAGCTGGAATTACCGCGGCTGCTGGCACCAGACTTGCCCTCTCATTGATACTCTTTAATGATTTTAAAATCAAACCATTCCAATGATCCATCCCCGAAGGAATAGATCTTGTCATTTCTCGTCACTACCTCCTCGTACTGAGAGTGGGTAATTTTCGCGCCTGCTGCCTTCCTTGGATGTAAAACGCCGTTTCTCAGGCATTTTCTCCGGAGTCGTACCCTAATACTCCGTTATCCGTCAAAACCATATAAGTACTATATACTTATATAGAAAGTTGATAGATCAGACACTTGAATGATATATCGTCGGTACAAGACCATACGATTAGCAGATATATTCAGTTTCAACACAAAACATTCCGAAGAATGCTTGGTTTTAATACTAATATACGCAAGATCTCTTTTGACAGAAATCTCTTTTATGCATGTATTAGCTCCAGAATTACCACAGTTATCCATGTAGGATAAAAGTCAAAATCAAGTAAATTTTAGCTGTTATAATGAGCCATACGCGGTTTCGTGTTAAATACACATGTACTTAGACATGCATGGCTTAATCTTTGAAATGACCACATCAATCAGACAGGATCAATCAGATATATGTTTTTATATAAAACAAATATCATTTATTTATTTATTTTAAGAAATATATCTCGAAAGAGATATATAACTCGACTTTCAAAGTCACATCGCTTTAATTAGAAATATCTACAGAAATAGATATAAGCTAATTTCCTTTGACATATAGTCAGCATATTATAAAACCATTAAAATGGAATTATACAAACGTTTAATCTCTATATAAAAACCATTAAAATGGAATTATATAAACGTATAATCTCAAATTCATAGATAACAGATGTTACAAATTTATGTAATCTCACCCATTACCATGTTATGTCGTCAAAGGGTACATATAAGTAGCTAGCATATATGTAGGAAAAAATCGTAAAAAGAAACAATATGAGCAAAGAGCTTTTATCTCGAATATAACATCGATTCAAGCTTTTAATATACAAAAGGCCTAATATACCTTTCAATTATACCATTAGAACCATAACAGAACTAATGAATATATATCATGTTATATAAATAACACGAACTTTACTCTATTATTTCTTTTACTTTCTTTTCCCCCTTCACGAAGCATGTTCGACACACCAAACATATCATATATAATACTGGATAACTGTTTTTTGGGTAAAGCAACATCGAAAAACACGAAAAAATGGGTTTCTGAACCTCCTATTGGGGTCTAGGGGTCACATTGGGGTACCAGAATGTCAAAAATTTTCAAAATTTTTTTACTTTAAAATGGTCAAAAATGACCCAGAAACACCCAAAAAGTGATTATTATTTAATAATATTACTGTATTAACACAAAAATATCATTTTTACAAACTTTAAAATTTTTGATTATGACCCCTTTTCACTGTGGTCAAAAGTTGGCTTATATGGTCTTTCATATAGTACAACCCTGAGTTATAGGGATAAGCCTATAACCCAAAAAAATTGTGAAGCTTAAGTTTAATAATGCTGAAACCTATAATTCTAGCTTCCCGTAACAAACAAAAAAGATTTACACCACAAGCATTTTCTCACGACGTTGATTTAAGCTTAAGCTTAAGGCTCAAATTTGGAACACATCAACCTCAGAAAATGGGTCCCTGGATTGAGCTAGCTATATCTTAAGCCCAAGCCTAAGAATTGGCTATTTTAACCTGAGAAAATGAGTCCTTTTCTTCAGCCTAAGCCCAAGGCTTAGAATCAAACATTTTAAGCTAAAAAACAATAATATAAAGCTGAGAAAATGGGTCCATGGCTTGAGCTATATCCTAAGATAAAGGGTGGTAAAACATATTAAGCCCAAGGCAAAAAATTCTGTGAAACTGAGAAAAAGTGGATCTTGGCTTGAGATATAGCTCAAGGCTATAAATTAAACCTTTTAAGCTGAGAAAATGAGTCCCTGGCTTGAGCTATTACCTAAGATAAGGACTACTGGGTAAGCCAAAGTATATTTATGTCAAGCAAAGCTTTTGGCATTATGCGATCATAATTTATTATGCATGTTGCAAAAAAAAGAGAAAAAATGTGGGCAAAAAATTATCAAAAAGTTATTTGAACCGGGTACCCCCCAACCTGAATAAAAATGTTCCCCCCGGGGTTTTTAAGGTTTTGGGGGTGGGTTTTAACGTTTCCAAAAAACATTAGATCGATTGGACCCCTCCAACTACCCGAATGACGCACCCCCCCTATTTTCCCCGACCTTTTTCACCCCCTTAAAATGACCCTATCAAAAATTTTTTTACAAATTATCAAATCCGCCATCATCGAAAACCTATTCCCAAATTTTCAAGTCCCCCCTATATCCCAATCCCGAAATCCTATTTTCATGTTTAACATTCATCCACTTATAACACTAATAAAGCCGCAGCCTTCTTTTCAAGAATGGCTGCGGTGTCTTCTTCTTTTAAACTATATGAGACATGGGCTTAGACTTAGGCTTAGAACTAAGCCTAAGTCCAGGGCTTAGAAGTAAGCCTAAGGCTAAGCCTAAGGCTAATTTTTAAAAACATAACAGCAATGTACAAAATTTATCACAAAAATAAAGCAAATAGCTTCTGAAACAAGAATAAATGAAAAATGCATAGTTTTTTGTATTCCTTAACTTAAAAATAACCGATTCTAAGCTATTTGACGGCTATACTAAATGCTATGACATCTATTCTAAATAAAATGACGGTTATACTAAATCAGGTGACAGCTTCACTAAATGAGGTATGAAATCGACTTTTTCAATTCCCTGAGATCTTAGAACCTGAGACCTGAGGCCTAAGACCTAAGACTAAGCCTAACGCTCGGCCTTCGGCCTCTGCGCGCCCATGCCTAGCTTGGGGTTGAAATGACAACTTTACTAAGCCAAATATGCTAGAGGGCTGAGAAATATGACGGCTATACTAAGTGAGGTATAAATCAGGGCTTAAAAATGAGATTGTTACTGAGAAAATGAGAAATTGGGCCATCAATTTGAGTTTAACAAAAGTTTTAAAACAAGCAAGCTATGCTTTAAAAAAATAAAGCCCTTTGGCCCAAGGCTAAAAATTAATGCATTTTAAGCTGAAAGAAAAGTAGATCTTGGCCTGAGCTATATCCCAACAAAAAGCTGAGAGAAAAGTGGGTTTGATAAAATGAAAATAAATATGCATAAATGTGAGAATGGTCACCCCCTAATAGGAAAGGTGAGCTGAGTTTAGACCGTCGCGTGACAGGTTAGTTTTACCCTACTGCACAAAAATTCACGAAATAAAAATCATCCAAAAAACAAAAAATTGTTCCCTCCAAGTTTAAAGCCATTATCTTGGATTTATCTCATAACGTTTGCATGACAAAAGCTAAAACTAGCCCAAGGCCAAAAAAGTCATTAAACTGAGGAAAAAAGGGATAAATTGCTTAATAAAGGGATTATTTAAATATACCAAGGGAGGATAAGGTAACAAAATTTTGAAAAAAAGTACAATAAAGTAGATGGCGGCATTTTATATTTTTCTCAGCCCAAGGCTAAAAAATATGCAAAATGATGCCAAATAAATATGCCATGAAAAATGGCGAAAAAAAAGGGCAAACTCCAAGTCAATTGCCATTTAAAAATAAGCATTAAGTAATAGAAATGTGTATGAAACACAAATATATATCTATCAATTAATGCCCATTTTTAAAGGCAACTAACTCGAAGTTCGCCCAAGAAAAAAGTTGACATGAAACACAAATCATGTCAAGCCAAAGTCAATATGAAACACAAATATTTATGTTATCAAAAAATGAGCTCTAATCATTTGGCTACGGCAATGAAAAATGCAAGATTATATGGGCTAATATATGAACGAAAAAATGCTCAAGTCAATGCATAAAGCATATGACTAAAACATGACATATATCAACACCCATATAACATGGATTTATTCATTGACAAAAGCCAAAGATCAAAGTCAATATGAAACACAAATAATTTCATATAAAACAGATTATCCGATCTTCAGCTAAGTCTCAACAGATCGCAGCATAAACGCTGCTCTACTGAGAACAACACTGAGATCAGTAATCAAGTCGTTTGCAAGAAATCTTACACCCCGGCACTTAACCTTAGTAATAAGGCTTTGTCAAAGGAACCAGATTTACCCAGTTCCTTCGGGACATATAATGGGGCAATACTACTTTCAATAAAGAAAGCATTTATAAGCCATCTCGACACCGAGATGCAAAAGTATTATTGCTTTGTCTAGGATGGATTCTGACTTAGAGGCTTTCAGTCATAAGCCACCAGACGTAGCATCACGCCATTATTCTATCGAATAAGCGTATATACCAAATGTCTGGACCTGCGGTTCCTCTCGTACTAAGCAGGACTACTATCGCAATAACTATCATGTACAGTAGGGTAAAACTAACCTGTCTCGCGACGGTCTAAACCCAGCTCACGTTCCCTATTAGTGGGTGAACAATCCAACGCTTTACGAATTCTGCTTCGTAATGATAGGAAGAGCCGACATCGAAGGATCAAAAAGCAACGTCGCTATGGACGCTTGGCTGCCACAAGCCAGTTATCCCTATGGTAACTTTTCTGACACCTCTTGTTATAAACTTTATAAAATCCAAAAGGATCGATAGGCCACGCTTTAACGGTCTGTATTCGTACTGAGAATCAAGATCAAGAATACTTTTCTCCTTTTAGTCTACGTGAGGTTTCTGTCCTCACTGAGTATTCCTTAGGACACCTGCGTTACTATTTGACAGATGTACCGCCCCAGTCAAACTCCCCGCCTGACAATGTCATCAGTGCGGATCATACATTTCTCAAAGAAATATATTTAAATCAAAAAGAAAATCCGAAGATAATCTCCGTATTACTGAATAAGTAAAGAGTCGATAAAAGTAGGGGTATTTCACCGTTGACCGAAGTCTCCCCCTTATACTACACCTCTTATGACTCTTCACAAAGTCAGACTAGAGTCAAGCTCAATAGGGTCTTCTTTCCCCGCTGTATTTACCAAGCCCGTTCCCTTGGCTGTGATTTCGCTAGATAGTAGATAGGGACAGTGGGAATCTCGTTAATCCATTCGTGCGCGTCAGGACTTATCTGACGAGGCATTTGGCTACCTTAAGAGAGTCATAGTTACTCCCGCCGTTTACCCGCGCTTATATAAATTTCTTTAGATTAACATTCAGAGCACTGGGCAGAAATCACAAATAGTCAACGCACATAAACGCCTTCTATTTGCTCTGTTTTAATTAGACAGTCGGATTCCCCGAGTCCGTGTCAGTTCTAAGCTAATTGTTAAGTGTATATTGACGTTTAACCGTAAAGCTAAACAAGTTTAAGAATTCCACAATTAAGGATAAACACTAGTCCAAGTTCATTCCGTAGAAATCCCTCAAACATGATCTATCCTCAAAAGTTTCATTCAAAAACCCAATATACTCAATTCTTAGAGCCAATCCTTTTCCCGAAGTTACGGATCTAATTTGCCGACTTCCCTTACCTACATTATTCTATCGACCAGAGGCTATTCACCTTGAAAACCTGATGCGGAATAAGGTACGGCTATGGAATACATTATTAGGGATCCCTCATATTTTCAAGGGCCATATAAAGCAATCAGAACATAACAAAAACCGTTATGCTTTTCAATACCTTTATCCATATCTCGAGATGATCTCATTCCATGGACAAAATATCTTAAATAGAGAAGAGATCTCTATTCTGAACTTTATATGACGTATATGAGTTCATATAACGTTACCGCCCCTTATATAATTACCGAGATAAAAATATAATCGTATTCTCATAGTGTAGAAATATTAATCTACTTCCCTTTCGGAAAACATGCGAATCCATATAAATATGAAAACACACATAATACAAATAGCATGCGCTATTTCCTTAGGACCGACTGACCCACATTCAAATACTGTTCACGTGGAAACCTTTTTCACTTCGGCCTTCAAGGATCTCACTTGAATGTTTGCTACTATCACCAAGATCTGCACTAGTAGAAGCTCCAGTCCATTTTACAATGAAAACCTTCAACGCTAACTACTACACCCTCCTACATGTTATACTTTGTTTTCAACATAGTATAACAGTAAAGTATAGGTCTTTCGCTAGAGCGCCATCCATTTTCAGGGCTAGTTGATTCGGCAGGTGAGTTGTTACACACTCCTTAGCGGTTTACAACTTCCATGTCCACCGTCCTGCTGTCAATATCAACTAACACCTTTTATGGGGTCTCATGAGCAAAAAGTTAGGCACCTTAACTTTACTTGCGGTTCATCCCGCATCGCCAGTTCTGCTTACCAAAAATGGCCCACTTTCAACTATTATATTCAATGCATATGTTCAATTAAGAAACATATACATCATACCCATTAAGAGTATGAGAATAGGTTGAGAACATTTCGTTCCCAAGACCTCTAATCGTTCGCTTTACCGAGTATAACTATTAAAATTTAGTTGAAGCTATCCTAAGGGAAACTTCGGAGGGAACCAGCTACTAGATGGTTCGATTAGTCTTTCGCCCCTATACCCAAGTCAGACGATCGATTTGCACGTCAGAACCGCTTCGGACTTCCATCAGAGTTTCCTCTGACTTCATCCTGCTCAGGCATAGTTCACCATCTTTCGGGTCTCATTGCATATGCTCTATCTCCACCCATTTGTAAACAAATTAGATGGGACTATACTACTTGCATTCCATATAGAAATACAATCATATATCATATTCATAAAGAATACTTTACTTTCATTACGCCAATGAGTTTTATTCACTCAATGACTCGCATATACAATAAACTCCTTGGTCCGTGTTTCAAGACGGGACATATAGGTGATTGTCTTTTATACTGATAAATAATGAATATCATAAAGCATAAAATATAATCAAGTAAAAAAGCCAACGCATGCGTTAACTTTAATACAAAACCATATTTACACCATCTTTTATCCATTAAAGGACAATTAACTAAGAATTTTATCCATTACACCAGGATACACATCCGAAGATATGCCCTCTAATATAATTTCAAAAATCTCAATCAATTGTATCAGCACAATGGCAACAAGTGCATCATATACGAATAAACTGCAACCAAAAAATGATTCATACGAAAACATTCTTACGATCCGTTCCACTCATATATAACTTATTATTACCATCTTTCGACAACTCTATACGCTTCCACTCATTCAGTTTCACGTACTATTTAACTCTCTCTTCAGAGTTCTTTTCAACTTTCCCTCACGGTACTTGTTTGCTATCGGATTCATACATATATTTAGCTTTAGGTGAAGTTTACCACCTACTTTGGGCTGTGTTTCCAAACAACCCGACTCAAAGCATAAATCAAATATAATACATAAAATATCTTAACAGGTCTATCACCTTCTATGGAACTCTAGTCAAAGAGAACTTAAGATATTATATATCATATAATGAAAAATGCTATACGCTACAGTTCGCTTTACCATTACAGTAAAGAGATTCAGCGCTGAGCTTATCCCGTTTCACTCGCAGTTACTAAGGGAATCCTTTTTAGTTTCTTTTCCTCCGCTTACTGATATGCTTAAGTTCAGCGGGTAGTCACACTTGATTTGAGATCATAAAGAGCGAAATATTATATACCATTATATATAAACAATGTAATATCAAGGATAAAGTTAAACTTTTATCTCGAACAATAATCAAATTGTCGATTCAAGTACTTATCCATACAATATTACATGTATGTATAATGCTTATCCAAAAAGGATAAATGTATAAATATTTCTATAGAAATAAAGTAAAGCTATATAGTTTATCCATTAAAGGAAAACCAAAAACTCTTTACTTTTCCTATACGAAAGGCCTAATATACCTTTCAAATGTCATATCATATCTTTTTTACGGATATAATATAATATAGATATATGATTCTCAAACAAATGTGCCATTAGTTAAAAACTAACGGCGCAATTTGCATTCGAAACTTTTTCATTCATGTAGTTTGCAAGTCATGAAAAGTAACGCATTTTGCTGCGTTCTTCATCGATGTATGAACCGAGTGATCCACTGAATAAGCTTATTTTACTTATTTTTATATGACTTTGTTTATATATATCAAATAAAACAATATCTGGCGGATTCAATAAAGAAGCCTCATTAATTCTATATCTCGCATAAAATGCAAAACACTATCCATAAAAGCTAATATAAGCACGGCAATCACGCTTATACTTTTATGATAGAAACCAGAAAAAAAGCCGTTCATTTTTATAAGCTCCAATATATATAGTTCTTTACTGAATTATAATTTTATAATTCTTGTAATGATCCGGCCTGCAGGTTCACCTACGGCCACCTTGTTACGACTTTTGCCCGGTTCAAGCCAATGCGATCAAATTGATTTTCATCTGTTAAAGCCTTCGTAAAAAGACTTAAACAAACAATCCTCAATCTTCTCGAATTAACCCAGTTCCGGGCAGCGACGGGCGGTGTGTACAAAGGACAGGGACGTAATCAGCGTAAGCTGATGACTTACACTTACTTGAAGTTCCTCGTTCACGAATAATAATTACAATATTCGATCCCAAATACGGAATAATTTGACTCGTTTACCAAATTCTTTCGAATATGGTCACACGCGCTGCAATTTTCATTGTAGCGCGCGTGCAGCCCCAGACATCTTAGGGCATCACAGACCTGTTATTGCTGGGTTTCTTACGACTGGAACGCCGCAAATCCCATTAAGAAGAAAAGAATCACTTATTTCTTTTGACGGAAATAATAAAGAATGATCTTTCTATTTAATTAAGCTCCAATCTCGTTCGTTATCGGAATTAACCAGACAAATCAATCCACGAACTAAGAACGGCCATGCACCACCATCCACCAAATCATGAAAAAGCTATCAATCTGTCAATCCTTATAGTGTCTAGACCGGGTGAGTTTTCCCGTGTTGAGTCAAATTAAGCCGCAGGCTCCACTTCTGGTGGTGACCTTCCGTCAATTCCTTTAAGTTTCAACTTTGCAACCATACTTCCCCCGGAACCGAAAGACTTTCGTTTCCGGGAAGCTCGTTTCAAGGGCAAATATAAAATATCCACCCGAAACTCGCTAGATGGCATAGTTTACGGTCAGAACTAGGGCGGTATCTGATCGCCTTCGATCCTCTGACTTTCGTTCTTGATTAATGAAAACATTCTTGGCAAATGCCTTCGCTGTAGTTCGTCTCGCAAGGGTCCACGAATTTCACCTCTCGCCCTGCGATACGGATGCCCCCGTTTGTTCCTTTTAATCATTACTATGGTAAGTAAAACCAATAAAACATGAACCATAGTCATGTTCTATTATTCCATGCAAAACCATACAAGCTTACGCCTGTTTTGAGCACTCTGATTTATTCAAAGTAAACTCATATGACATATTTCCTCCTTACGGAAAAAATAAAATCATATAAAAAATATTTAGTATTAGTTACAATCCAAAGGATGAACTAACCTATCATATACAGATCCAACTACGAGCTTTTTAACCGCAACAACAATTCAATGCAGTATGAGAGCTGGAATTACCGCGGCTGCTGGCACCAGACTTGCCCTCTCATTGATACTCTTTAATGATTTTAAAATCAAACCATTCCAATGATCCATCCCCGAAGGAATAGATCTTGTCATTTCTCGTCACTACCTCCTCGTACTGAGAGTGGGTAATTTTCGCGCCTGCTGCCTTCCTTGGATGTAAACGCCGTTTCTCAGGCATTTTCTCCGGAGTCGTACCCTAATACTCCGTTATCCGTCAAAACCATATAAGTACTATATACTTATATAGAAAGTTGATAGATCAGACACTTGAATGATATATCGTCGGTACAAGACCATACGATTAGCAGATATATTCAGTTTCAACACAAAACATTCCGAAGAATGCTTGGTTTTAATACTAATATACGCAAGATCTCTTTTGACAGAAATCTCTTTTATGCATGTATTAGCTCCAGAATTACCACAGTTATCCATGTAGGATAAAAGTCAAAATCAAGTAAATTTTAGCTGTTATAATGAGCCATACGCGGTTTCGTGTTAAATACACATGTACTTAGACATGCATGGCTTAATCTTTGAAATGACCACATCAATCAGACAGGATCAATCAGATATATGTTTTTATATAAAACAAATATCATTTATTTATTTATTTTAAGAAATATATCTCGAAAGAGATATATAACTCGACTTTCAAAGTCACATCGCTTTAATTAGAAATATCTACAGAAATAGATATAAGCTAATTTCCTTTGACATATAGTCAGCATATTATAAAACCATTAAAATGGAATTATACAAACGTTTAATCTCTATATAAAAACCATTAAAATGGAATTATATAAACGTATAATCTCAAATTCATAGATAACAGATGTTACAAATTTATGTAATCTCACCCATTACCATGTTATGTCGTCAAAGGGTACATATAAGTAGCTAGCATATATGTAGGAAAAAATCGTAAAAAGAAACAATATGAGCAAAGAGCTTTTATCTCGAATATAACATCGATTCAAGCTTTTAATATACAAAAGGCCTAATATACCTTTCAATTATACCATTAGAACCATAACAGAACTAATGAATATATATCATGTTATATAAATAACACGAACTTTACTCTATTATTTCTTTTACTTTCTTTTCCCCCTTCACGAAGCATGTTCGACACACCAAACATATCATATATAATACTGGATAACTGTTTTTTGGGTAAAGCAACATCGAAAAACACGAAAAAATGGGTTTCTGAACCTCCTATTGGGGTCTAGGGGTCACATTGGGGTACCAGAATGTCAAAAATTTTCAAAATTTTTTTACTTTAAAATGGTCAAAAATGACCCAGAAACACCCAAAAAGTGATTATTATTTAATAATATTACTGTATTAACACAAAAATATCATTTTTACAAACTTTAAAATTTTTGATTATGACCCCTTTTCACTGTGGTCAAAAGTTGGCTTATATGGTCTTTCATATAGTACAACCCTGAGTTATAGGGATAAGCCTATAACCCAAAAAAATTGTGAAGCTTAAGTTTAATAATGCTGAAACCTATAATTCTAGCTTCCCGTAACAAACAAAAAAGATTTACACCACAAGCATTTTCTCACGACGTTGATTTAAGCTTAAGCTTAAGGCCTCAAATTTGGAACACATCAACCTCAGAAAATGGGTCCCTGGATTGAGCTAGCTATATCTTAAGCCCAAGCCTAAGAATTGGCTATTTTAACCTGAGAAAATGAGTCCTTTTCTTCAGCCTAAGCCCAAGGCTTAGAATCAAACATTTTAAGCTAAAAAACAATAATATAAAGCTGAGAAAATGGGTCCATGGCTTGAGCTATATCCTAAGATAAAGGGTGGTAAAACATATTAAGCCCAAGGCAAAAAATTCTGTGAAACTGAGAAAAAAGTGGATCTTGGCTTGAGATATAGCTCAAGGCTATAAATTAAACCTTTTAAGCTGAGAAAATGAGTCCCTGGCTTGAGCTATTACCTAAGATAAGGACTACTGGGTAAGCCAAAGTATATTTATGTCAAGCAAAGCTTTTGGCATTATGCGATCATAATTTATTATGCATGTTGCAAAAAAAAGAGAAAAAATGTGGGCAAAAAATTATCAAAAAGTTATTTGAACCGGGTACCCCCCCAACCTGAATAAAAATGTTCCCCCCGGGGTTTTTAAGGTTTTGGGGGTGGGTTTTAACGTTTCCAAAAAACATTAGATCGATTGGACCCCTCCAACTACCCGAATGACGCACCCCCCTATTTTCCCCGACCTTTTTCACCCCCTTAAAATGACCCTATCAAAAATTTTTTTACAAATTATCAAATCCGCCATCATCGAAAACCTATTCCCAAATTTTCAAGTCCCCCCTATATCCCAATCCCGAAATCCTATTTTCATGTTTAACATTCATCCACTTATAACACTAATAAAGCCGCAGCCTTCTTTTCAAGAATGGCTGCGGTGTCTTCTTCTTTTAAACTATATGAGACATGGGCTTAGACTTAGGCTTAGAACTAAGCCTAAGTCCAGGGCTTAGAAGTAAGCCTAAGGCTAAGCCTAAGGCTAATTTTTAAAAACATAACAGCAATGTACAAAATTTATCACAAAAATAAAGCAAATAGCTTCTGAAACAAGAATAAATGAAAAATGCATAGTTTTTTGTATTCCTTAACTTAAAAATAACCGATTCTAAGCTATTTGACGGCTATACTAAATGCTATGACATCTATTCTAAATAAAATGACGGTTATACTAAATCAGGTGACAGCTTCACTAAATGAGGTATGAAATCGACTTTTTCAATTCCCTGAGATCTTAGAACCTGAGACCTGAGGCCTAAGACCTAAGACTAAGCCTAACGCTCGGCCTTCGGCCTCGCGCGCCCATGCCTAGCTTGGGGTTGAAATGACAACTTTACTAAGCCAAATATGCTAGAGGGCTGAGAAATATGACGGCTATACTAAGTGAGGTATAAATCAGGGCTTAAAAATGAGATTGTTACTGAGAAAATGAGAAATTGGGCCATCAATTTGAGTTTAACAAAAGTTTTAAAACAAGCAAGCTATGCTTTAAAAAAATAAAGCCCTTTGGCCCAAGGCTAAAAATTAATGCATTTTAAGCTGAAAGAAAAGTAGATCTTGGCCTGAGCTATATCCCAACAAAAAGCTGAGAGAAAAGTGGGTTTGATAAAATGAAAATAAATATGCATAAATGTGAGAATGGTCACCCCCTAATAGGAAAGGTGAGCTGAGTTTAGACCGTCGCGTGACAGGTTAGTTTTACCCTACTGCACAAAAATTCACGAAATAAAAATCATCCAAAAAACAAAAAATTGTTCCCTCCAAGTTTAAAGCCATTATCTTGGATTTATCTCATAACGTTTGCATGACAAAAGCTAAAACTAGCCCAAGGCCAAAAAAGTCATTAAACTGAGGAAAAAAGGGATAAATTGCTTAATAAAGGGATTATTTAAATATACCAAGGGAGGATAAGGTAACAAAATTTTGAAAAAAAGTACAATAAAGTAGATGGCGGCATTTTATATTTTTCTCAGCCCAAGGCTAAAAAATATGCAAAATGATGCCAAATAAATATGCCATGAAAAATGGCGAAAAAAAAGGGCAAACTCCAAGTCAATTGCCATTTAAAAATAAGCATTAAGTAATAGAAATGTGTATGAAACACAAATATATATCTATCAATTAATGCCCATTTTTAAAGGCAACTAACTCGAAGTTCGCCCAAGAAAAAAGTTGACATGAAACACAAATCATGTCAAGCCAAAGTCAATATGAAACACAAATATTTATGTTATCAAAAAATGAGCTCTAATCATTTGGCTACGGCAATGAAAAATGCAAGATTATATGGGCTAATATATGAACGAAAAAATGCTCAAGTCAATGCATAAAGCATATGACTAAAACATGACATATATCAACACCCATATAACATGGATTTATTCATTGACAAAAGCCAAAGATCAAAGTCAATATGAAACACAAATAATTTCATATAAAACAGATTATCCGATCTTCAGCTAAGTCTCAACAGATCGCAGCATAAACGCTGCTCTACTGAGAACAACACTGAGATCAGTAATCAAGTCGTTTGCAAGAAATCTTACACCCCGGCACTTAACCTTAGTAATAAGGCTTTGTCAAAGGAACCAGATTTACCCAGTTCCTTCGGGACATATAATGGGGCAATACTACTTTCAATAAAGAAAGCATTTATAAGCCATCTCGACACCGAGATGCAAAAGTATTATTGCTTTGTCTAGGATGGATTCTGACTTAGAGGCTTTCAGTCATAAGCCACCAGACGTAGCATCACGCCATTATTCTATCGAATAAGCGTATATACCAAATGTCTGGACCTGCGGTTCCTCTCGTACTAAGCAGGACTACTATCGCAATAACTATCATGTACAGTAGGGTAAAACTAACCTGTCTCGCGACGGTCTAAACCCAGCTCACGTTCCCTATTAGTGGGTGAACAATCCAACGCTTTACGAATTCTGCTTCGTAATGATAGGAAGAGCCGACATCGAAGGATCAAAAAGCAACGTCGCTATGGACGCTTGGCTGCCACAAGCCAGTTATCCCTATGGTAACTTTTCTGACACCTCTTGTTATAAACTTTATAAAATCCAAAAGGATCGATAGGCCACGCTTTAACGGTCTGTATTCGTACTGAGAATCAAGATCAAGAATACTTTTCTCCTTTTAGTCTACGTGAGGTTTCTGTCCTCACTGAGTATTCCTTAGGACACCTGCGTTACTATTTGACAGATGTACCGCCCCAGTCAAACTCCCCGCCTGACAATGTCATCAGTGCGGATCATACATTTCTCAAAGAAATATATTTAAATCAAAAAGAAAATCCGAAGATAATCTCCGTATTACTGAATAAGTAAAGAGTCGATAAAAGTAGGGGTATTTCACCGTTGACCGAAGTCTCCCCCTTATACTACACCTCTTATGACTCTTCACAAAGTCAGACTAGAGTCAAGCTCAATAGGGTCTTCTTTCCCCGCTGTATTTACCAAGCCCGTTCCCTTGGCTGTGATTTCGCTAGATAGTAGATAGGGACAGTGGGAATCTCGTTAATCCATTCGTGCGCGTCAGGACTTATCTGACGAGGCATTTGGCTACCTTAAGAGAGTCATAGTTACTCCCGCCGTTTACCCGCGCTTATATAAATTTCTTTAGATTAACATTCAGAGCACTGGGCAGAAATCACAAATAGTCAACGCACATAAACGCCTTCTATTTGCTCTGTTTTAATTAGACAGTCGGATTCCCCGAGTCCGTGTCAGTTCTAAGCTAATTGTTAAGTGTATATTGACGTTTAACCGTAAAGCTAAACAAGTTTAAGAATTCCACAATTAAGGATAAACACTAGTCCAAGTTCATTCCGTAGAAATCCCTCAAACATGATCTATCCTCAAAAGTTTCATTCAAAAACCCAATATACTCAATTCTTAGAGCCAATCCTTTTCCCGAAGTTACGGATCTAATTTGCCGACTTCCCTTACCTACATTATTCTATCGACCAGAGGCTATTCACCTTGAAAACCTGATGCGGAATAAGGTACGGCTATGGAATACATTATTAGGGATCCCTCATATTTTCAAGGGCCATATAAAGCAATCAGAACATAACAAAAACCGTTATGCTTTTCAATACCTTTATCCATATCTCGAGATGATCTCATTCCATGGACAAAATATCTTAAATAGAGAAGAGATCTCTATTCTGAACTTTATATGACGTATATGAGTTCATATAACGTTACCGCCCCTTATATAATTACCGAGATAAAAATATAATCGTATTCTCATAGTGTAGAAATATTAATCTACTTCCCTTTCGGAAAACATGCGAATCCATATAAATATGAAAACACACATAATACAAATAGCATGCGCTATTTCCTTAGGACCGACTGACCCACATTCAAATACTGTTCACGTGGAAACCTTTTTCACTTCGGCCTTCAAGGATCTCACTTGAATGTTTGCTACTATCACCAAGATCTGCACTAGTAGAAGCTCCAGTCCATTTTACAATGAAAACCTTCAACGCTAACTACTACACCCTCCTACATGTTATACTTTGTTTTCAACATAGTATAACAGTAAAGTATAGGTCTTTCGCTAGAGCGCCATCCATTTTCAGGGCTAGTTGATTCGGCAGGTGAGTTGTTACACACTCCTTAGCGGTTTACAACTTCCATGTCCACCGTCCTGCTGTCAATATCAACTAACACCTTTTATGGGGTCTCATGAGCAAAAAGTTAGGCACCTTAACTTTACTTGCGGTTCATCCCGCATCGCCAGTTCTGCTTACCAAAAATGGCCCACTTTCAACTATTATATTCAATGCATATGTTCAATTAAGAAACATATACATCATACCCATTAAGAGTATGAGAATAGGTTGAGAACATTTCGTTCCCAAGACCTCTAATCGTTCGCTTTACCGAGTATAACTATTAAAATTTAGTTGAAGCTATCCTAAGGGAAACTTCGGAGGGAACCAGCTACTAGATGGTTCGATTAGTCTTTCGCCCCTATACCCAAGTCAGACGATCGATTTGCACGTCAGAACCGCTTCGGACTTCCATCAGAGTTTCCTCTGACTTCATCCTGCTCAGGCATAGTTCACCATCTTTCGGGTCTCATTGCATATGCTCTATCTCCACCCATTTGTAAACAAATTAGATGGGACTATACTACTTGCATTCCATATAGAAATACAATCATATATCATATTCATAAAGAATACTTTACTTTCATTACGCCAATGAGTTTTATTCACTCAATGACTCGCATATACAATAAACTCCTTGGTCCGTGTTTCAAGACGGGACATATAGGTGATTGTCTTTTATACTGATAAATAATGAATATCATAAAGCATAAAATATAATCAAGTAAAAAAGCCAACGCATGCGTTAACTTTAATACAAAACCATATTTACACCATCTTTTATCCATTAAAGGACAATTAACTAAGAATTTTATCCATTACACCAGGATACACATCCGAAGATATGCCCTCTAATATAATTTCAAAAATCTCAATCAATTGTATCAGCACAATGGCAACAAGTGCATCATATACGAATAAACTGCAACCAAAAAATGATTCATACGAAAACATTCTTACGATCCGTTCCACTCATATATAACTTATTATTACCATCTTTCGACAACTCTATACGCTTCCACTCATTCAGTTTCACGTACTATTTAACTCTCTCTTCAGAGTTCTTTTCAACTTTCCCTCACGGTACTTGTTTGCTATCGGATTCATACATATATTTAGCTTTAGGTGAAGTTTACCACCTACTTTGGGCTGTGTTTCCAAACAACCCGACTCAAAGCATAAATCAAATATAATACATAAAATATCTTAACAGGTCTATCACCTTCTATGGAACTCTAGTCAAAGAGAACTTAAGATATTATATATCATATAATGAAAAATGCTATACGCTACAGTTCGCTTTACCATTACAGTAAAGAGATTCAGCGCTGAGCTTATCCCGTTTCACTCGCAGTTACTAAGGGAATCCTTTTTAGTTTCTTTTCCTCCGCTTACTGATATGCTTAAGTTCAGCGGGTAGTCACACTTGATTTGAGATCATAAAGAGCGAAATATTATATACCATTATATATAAACAATGTAATATCAAGGATAAAGTTAAACTTTTATCTCGAACAATAATCAAATTGTCGATTCAAGTACTTATCCATACAATATTACATGTATGTATAATGCTTATCCAAAAAGGATAAATGTATAAATATTTCTATAGAAATAAAGTAAAGCTATATAGTTTATCCATTAAAGGAAAACCAAAAACTCTTTACTTTTCCTATACGAAAGGCCTAATATACCTTTCAAATGTCATATCATATCTTTTTTACGGATATAATATAATATAGATATATGATTCTCAAACAAATGTGCCATTAGTTAAAAACTAACGGCGCAATTTGCATTCGAAACTTTTTCATTCATGTAGTTTGCAAGTCATGAAAAGTAACGCATTTTGCTGCGTTCTTCATCGATGTATGAACCGAGTGATCCACTGAATAAGCTTATTTTACTTATTTTTATATGACTTTGTTTATATATATCAAATAAAACAATATCTGGCGGATTCAATAAAGAAGCCTCATTAATTCTATATCTCGCATAAAATGCAAAACACTATCCATAAAAGCTAATATAAGCACGGCAATCACGCTTATACTTTTATGATAGAAACCAGAAAAAAAGCCGTTCATTTTTATAAGCTCCAATATATATAGTTCTTTACTGAATTATAATTTTATAATTCTTGTAATGATCCGGCCTGCAGGTTCACCTACGGCCACCTTGTTACGACTTTTGCCCGGTTCAAGCCAATGCGATCAAATTGATTTTCATCTGTTAAAGCCTTCGTAAAAAGACTTAAACAAACAATCCTCAATCTTCTCGAATTAACCCAGTTCCGGGCAGCGACGGGCGGTGTGTACAAAGGACAGGGACGTAATCAGCGTAAGCTGATGACTTACACTTACTTGAAGTTCCTCGTTCACGAATAATAATTACAATATTCGATCCCAAATACGGAATAATTTGACTCGTTTACCAAATTCTTTCGAATATGGTCACACACGCGCTGCAATTTTCATTGTAGCGCGCGTGCAGCCCCAGACATCTTAGGGCATCACAGACCTGTTATTGCTGGGTTTCTTACGACTGGAACGCCGCAAATCCCATTAAGAAGAAAAGAATCACTTATTTCTTTTGACGGAAATAATAAAGAATGATCTTTCTATTTAATTAAGCTCCAATCTCGTTCGTTATCGGAATTAACCAGACAAATCAATCCACGAACTAAGAACGGCCATGCACCACCATCCACCAAATCATGAAAAAGCTATCAATCTGTCAATCCTTATAGTGTCTAGACCGGGTGAGTTTTCCCGTGTTGAGTCAAATTAAGCCGCAGGCTCCACTTCTGGTGGTGACCTTCCGTCAATTCCTTTAAGTTTCAACTTTGCAACCATACTTCCCCCGGAACCGAAAGACTTTCGTTTCCGGGAAGCTCGTTTCAAGGGCAAATATAAAATATCCACCCGAAACTCGCTAGATGGCATAGTTTACGGTCAGAACTAGGGCGGTATCTGATCGCCTTCGATCCTCTGACTTTCGTTCTTGATTAATGAAAACATTCTTGGCAAATGCCTTCGCTGTAGTTCGTCTCGCAAGGGTCCACGAATTTCACCTCTCGCCCTGCGATACGGATGCCCCCGTTTGTTCCTTTTAATCATTACTATGGTAAGTAAAACCAATAAAACATGAACCATAGTCATGTTCTATTATTCCATGCAAAACCATACAAGCTTACGCCTGTTTTGAGCACTCTGATTTATTCAAAGTAAACTCATATGACATATTTCCTCCTTACGGAAAAAATAAAATCATATAAAAAATATTTAGTATTAGTTACAATCCAAAGGATGAACTAACCTATCATATACAGATCCAACTACGAGCTTTTTAACCGCAACAACAATTCAATGCAGTATGAGAGCTGGAATTACCGCGGCTGCTGGCACCAGACTTGCCCTCTCATTGATACTCTTTAATGATTTTAAAATCAAACCATTCCAATGATCCATCCCCGAAGGAATAGATCTTGTCATTTCTCGTCACTACCTCCTCGTACTGAGAGTGGGTAATTTTCGCGCCTGCTGCCTTCCTTGGATGTAAACGCCGTTTCTCAGGCATTTTCTCCGGAGTCGTACCCTAATACTCCGTTATCCGTCAAAACCATATAAGTACTATATACTTATATAGAAAGTTGATAGATCAGACACTTGAATGATATATCGTCGGTACAAGACCATACGATTAGCAGATATATTCAGTTTCAACACAAAACATTCCGAAGAATGCTTGGTTTTAATACTAATATACGCAAGATCTCTTTTGACAGAAATCTCTTTTATGCATGTATTAGCTCCAGAATTACCACAGTTATCCATGTAGGATAAAAGTCAAAATCAAGTAAATTTTAGCTGTTATAATGAGCCATACGCGGTTTCGTGTTAAATACACATGTACTTAGACATGCATGGCTTAATCTTTGAAATGACCACATCAATCAGACAGGATCAATCAGATATATGTTTTTATATAAAACAAATATCATTTATTTATTTATTTTAAGAAATATATCTCGAAAGAGATATATAACTCGACTTTCAAAGTCACATCGCTTTAATTAGAAATATCTACAGAAATAGATATAAGCTAATTTCCTTTGACATATAGTCAGCATATTATAAAACCATTAAAATGGAATTATACAAACGTTTAATCTCTATATAAAAACCATTAAAATGGAATTATATAAACGTATAATCTCAAATTCATAGATAACAGATGTTACAAATTTATGTAATCTCACCCATTACCATGTTATGTCGTCAAAGGGTACATATAAGTAGCTAGCATATATGTAGGAAAAAATCGTAAAAAGAAACAATATGAGCAAAGAGCTTTTATCTCGAATATAACATCGATTCAAGCTTTTAATATACAAAAGGCCTAATATACCTTTCAATTATACCATTAGAACCATAACAGAACTAATGAATATATATCATGTTATATAAATAACACGAACTTTACTCTATTATTTCTTTTACTTTCTTTTCCCCCTTCACGAAGCATGTTCGACACACCAAACATATCATATATAATACTGGATAACTGTTTTTTGGGTAAAGCAACATCGAAAAACACGAAAAAATGGGTTTCTGAACCTCCTATTGGGGTCTAGGGGTCACATTGGGGTACCAGAATGTCAAAAATTTTCAAAATTTTTTTACTTTAAAATGGTCAAAAATGACCCAGAAACACCCAAAAAGTGATTATTATTTAATAATATTACTGTATTAACACAAAAATATCATTTTTACAAACTTTAAAATTTTTGATTATGACCCCTTTTCACTGTGGTCAAAAGTTGGCTTATATGGTCTTTCATATAGTACAACCCTGAGTTATAGGGATAAGCCTATAACCCAAAAAAATTGTGAAGCTTAAGTTTAATAATGCTGAAACCTATAATTCTAGCTTCCCGTAACAAACAAAAAAGATTTACACCACAAGCATTTTCTCACGACGTTGATTTAAGCTTAAGCTTAAGGCTCAAATTTGGAACACATCAACCTCAGAAAATGGGTCCCTGGATTGAGCTAGCTATATCTTAAGCCCAAGCCTAAGAATTGGCTATTTTAACCTGAGAAAATGAGTCCTTTTCTTCAGCCTAAGCCCAAGGCTTAGAATCAAACATTTTAAGCTAAAAAACAATAATATAAAGCTGAGAAAATGGGTCCATGGCTTGAGCTATATCCTAAGATAAAGGGTGGTAAAACATATTAAGCCCAAGGCAAAAAATTCTGTGAAACTGAGAAAAAAGTGGATCTTGGCTTGAGATATAGCTCAAGGCTATAAATTAAACCTTTTAAGCTGAGAAAATGAGTCCCTGGCTTGAGCTATTACCTAAGATAAGGACTACTGGGTAAGCCAAAGTATATTTATGTCAAGCAAAGCTTTTGGCATTATGCGATCATAATTTATTATGCATGTTGCAAAAAAAAGAGAAAAAATGTGGGCAAAAAATTATCAAAAAGTTATTTGAACCGGGTACCCCCCAACCTGAATAAAAATGTTCCCCCCGGGGTTTTTAAGGTTTTGGGGGTGGGTTTTAACGTTTCCAAAAAACATTAGATCGATTGGACCCCTCCAACTACCCGAATGACGCACCCCCCTATTTTCCCCGACCTTTTTCACCCCCTTAAAATGACCCTATCAAAAATTTTTTTACAAATTATCAAATCCGCCATCATCGAAAACCTATTCCCAAATTTTCAAGTCCCCCCTATATCCCAATCCCGAAATCCTATTTTCATGTTTAACATTCATCCACTTATAACACTAATAAAGCCGCAGCCTTCTTTTCAAGAATGGCTGCGGTGTCTTCTTCTTTTAAACTATATGAGACATGGGCTTAGACTTAGGCTTAGAACTAAGCCTAAGTCCAGGGCTTAGAAGTAAGCCTAAGGCTAAGCCTAAGGCTAATTTTAAAAACATAACAGCAATGTACAAAATTTATCACAAAAATAAAGCAAATAGCTTCTGAAACAAGAATAAATGAAAAATGCATAGTTTTTTGTATTCCTTAACTTAAAAATAACCGATTCTAAGCTATTTGACGGCTATACTAAATGCTATGACATCTATTCTAAATAAAATGACGGTTATACTAAATCAGGTGACAGCTTCACTAAATGAGGTATGAAATCGACTTTTTCAATTCCCTGAGATCTTAGAACCTGAGACCTGAGGCCTAAGACCTAAGACTAAGCCTAACGCTCGGCCTTCGGCCTCGCGCGCCCATGCCTAGCTTGGGGTTGAAATGACAACTTTACTAAGCCAAATATGCTAGAGGGCTGAGAAATATGACGGCTATACTAAGTGAGGTATAAATCAGGGCTTAAAAATGAGATTGTTACTGAGAAAATGAGAAATTGGGCCATCAATTTGAGTTTAACAAAAGTTTTAAAACAAGCAAGCTATGCTTTAAAAAAATAAAGCCCTTTGGCCCAAGGCTAAAAATTAATGCATTTTAAGCTGAAAGAAAAGTAGATCTTGGCCTGAGCTATATCCCAACAAAAAGCTGAGAGAAAAGTGGGTTTGATAAAATGAAAATAAATATGCATAAATGTGAGAATGGTCACCCCCTAATAGGAAAGGTGAGCTGAGTTTAGACCGTCGCGTGACAGGTTAGTTTTACCCTACTGCACAAAAATTCACGAAATAAAAATCATCCAAAAAACAAAAAATTGTTCCCTCCAAGTTTAAAGCCATTATCTTGGATTTATCTCATAACGTTTGCATGACAAAAGCTAAAACTAGCCCAAGGCCAAAAAAGTCATTAAACTGAGGAAAAAAGGGATAAATTGCTTAATAAAGGGATTATTTAAATATACCAAGGGAGGATAAGGTAACAAAATTTTGAAAAAAAGTACAATAAAGTAGATGGCGGCATTTTATATTTTTCTCAGCCCAAGGCTAAAAAATATGCAAAATGATGCCAAATAAATATGCCATGAAAAATGGCGAAAAAAAAGGGCAAACTCCAAGTCAATTGCCATTTAAAAATAAGCATTAAGTAATAGAAATGTGTATGAAACACAAATATATATCTATCAATTAATGCCCATTTTTAAAGGCAACTAACTCGAAGTTCGCCCAAGAAAAAAGTTGACATGAAACACAAATCATGTCAAGCCAAAGTCAATATGAAACACAAATATTTATGTTATCAAAAAATGAGCTCTAATCATTTGGCTACGGCAATGAAAAATGCAAGATTATATGGGCTAATATATGAACGAAAAAATGCTCAAGTCAATGCATAAAGCATATGACTAAAACATGACATATATCAACACCCATATAACATGGATTTATTCATTGACAAAAGCCAAAGATCAAAGTCAATATGAAACACAAATAATTTCATATAAAACAGATTATCCGATCTTCAGCTAAGTCTCAACAGATCGCAGCATAAACGCTGCTCTACTGAGAACAACACTGAGATCAGTAATCAAGTCGTTTGCAAGAAATCTTACACCCCGGCACTTAACCTTAGTAATAAGGCTTTGTCAAAGGAACCAGATTTACCCAGTTCCTTCGGGACATATAATGGGGCAATACTACTTTCAATAAAGAAAGCATTTATAAGCCATCTCGACACCGAGATGCAAAAGTATTATTGCTTTGTCTAGGATGGATTCTGACTTAGAGGCTTTCAGTCATAAGCCACCAGACGTAGCATCACGCCATTATTCTATCGAATAAGCGTATATACCAAATGTCTGGACCTGCGGTTCCTCTCGTACTAAGCAGGACTACTATCGCAATAACTATCATGTACAGTAGGGTAAAACTAACCTGTCTCGCGACGGTCTAAACCCAGCTCACGTTCCCTATTAGTGGGTGAACAATCCAACGCTTTACGAATTCTGCTTCGTAATGATAGGAAGAGCCGACATCGAAGGATCAAAAAGCAACGTCGCTATGGACGCTTGGCTGCCACAAGCCAGTTATCCCTATGGTAACTTTTCTGACACCTCTTGTTATAAACTTTATAAAATCCAAAAGGATCGATAGGCCACGCTTTAACGGTCTGTATTCGTACTGAGAATCAAGATCAAGAATACTTTTCTCCTTTTAGTCTACGTGAGGTTTCTGTCCTCACTGAGTATTCCTTAGGACACCTGCGTTACTATTTGACAGATGTACCGCCCCAGTCAAACTCCCCGCCTGACAATGTCATCAGTGCGGATCATACATTTCTCAAAGAAATATATTTAAATCAAAAAGAAAATCCGAAGATAATCTCCGTATTACTGAATAAGTAAAGAGTCGATAAAAGTAGGGGTATTTCACCGTTGACCGAAGTCTCCCCCTTATACTACACCTCTTATGACTCTTCACAAAGTCAGACTAGAGTCAAGCTCAATAGGGTCTTCTTTCCCCGCTGTATTTACCAAGCCCGTTCCCTTGGCTGTGATTTCGCTAGATAGTAGATAGGGACAGTGGGAATCTCGTTAATCCATTCGTGCGCGTCAGGACTTATCTGACGAGGCATTTGGCTACCTTAAGAGAGTCATAGTTACTCCCGCCGTTTACCCGCGCTTATATAAATTTCTTTAGATTAACATTCAGAGCACTGGGCAGAAATCACAAATAGTCAACGCACATAAACGCCTTCTATTTGCTCTGTTTTAATTAGACAGTCGGATTCCCCGAGTCCGTGTCAGTTCTAAGCTAATTGTTAAGTGTATATTGACGTTTAACCGTAAAGCTAAACAAGTTTAAGAATTCCACAATTAAGGATAAACACTAGTCCAAGTTCATTCCGTAGAAATCCCTCAAACATGATCTATCCTCAAAAGTTTCATTCAAAAACCCAATATACTCAATTCTTAGAGCCAATCCTTTTCCCGAAGTTACGGATCTAATTTGCCGACTTCCCTTACCTACATTATTCTATCGACCAGAGGCTATTCACCTTGAAAACCTGATGCGGAATAAGGTACGGCTATGGAATACATTATTAGGGATCCCTCATATTTTCAAGGGCCATATAAAGCAATCAGAACATAACAAAAACCGTTATGCTTTTCAATACCTTTATCCATATCTCGAGATGATCTCATTCCATGGACAAAATATCTTAAATAGAGAAGAGATCTCTATTCTGAACTTTATATGACGTATATGAGTTCATATAACGTTACCGCCCCTTATATAATTACCGAGATAAAAATATAATCGTATTCTCATAGTGTAGAAATATTAATCTACTTCCCTTTCGGAAAACATGCGAATCCATATAAATATGAAAACACACATAATACAAATAGCATGCGCTATTTCCTTAGGACCGACTGACCCACATTCAAATACTGTTCACGTGGAAACCTTTTTCACTTCGGCCTTCAAGGATCTCACTTGAATGTTTGCTACTATCACCAAGATCTGCACTAGTAGAAGCTCCAGTCCATTTTACAATGAAAACCTTCAACGCTAACTACTACACCCTCCTACATGTTATACTTTGTTTTCAACATAGTATAACAGTAAAGTATAGGTCTTTCGCTAGAGCGCCATCCATTTTCAGGGCTAGTTGATTCGGCAGGTGAGTTGTTACACACTCCTTAGCGGTTTACAACTTCCATGTCCACCGTCCTGCTGTCAATATCAACTAACACCTTTTATGGGGTCTCATGAGCAAAAAGTTAGGCACCTTAACTTTACTTGCGGTTCATCCCGCATCGCCAGTTCTGCTTACCAAAAATGGCCCACTTTCAACTATTATATTCAATGCATATGTTCAATTAAGAAACATATACATCATACCCATTAAGAGTATGAGAATAGGTTGAGAACATTTCGTTCCCAAGACCTCTAATCGTTCGCTTTACCGAGTATAACTATTAAAATTTAGTTGAAGCTATCCTAAGGGAAACTTCGGAGGGAACCAGCTACTAGATGGTTCGATTAGTCTTTCGCCCCTATACCCAAGTCAGACGATCGATTTGCACGTCAGAACCGCTTCGGACTTCCATCAGAGTTTCCTCTGACTTCATCCTGCTCAGGCATAGTTCACCATCTTTCGGGTCTCATTGCATATGCTCTATCTCCACCCATTTGTAAACAAATTAGATGGGACTATACTACTTGCATTCCATATAGAAATACAATCATATATCATATTCATAAAGAATACTTTACTTTCATTACGCCAATGAGTTTTATTCACTCAATGACTCGCATATACAATAAACTCCTTGGTCCGTGTTTCAAGACGGGACATATAGGTGATTGTCTTTTATACTGATAAATAATGAATATCATAAAGCATAAAATATAATCAAGTAAAAAAGCCAACGCATGCGTTAACTTTAATACAAAACCATATTTACACCATCTTTTATCCATTAAAGGACAATTAACTAAGAATTTTATCCATTACACCAGGATACACATCCGAAGATATGCCCTCTAATATAATTTCAAAAATCTCAATCAATTGTATCAGCACAATGGCAACAAGTGCATCATATACGAATAAACTGCAACCAAAAAATGATTCATACGAAAACATTCTTACGATCCGTTCCACTCATATATAACTTATTATTACCATCTTTCGACAACTCTATACGCTTCCACTCATTCAGTTTCACGTACTATTTAACTCTCTCTTCAGAGTTCTTTTCAACTTTCCCTCACGGTACTTGTTTGCTATCGGATTCATACATATATTTAGCTTTAGGTGAAGTTTACCACCTACTTTGGGCTGTGTTTCCAAACAACCCGACTCAAAGCATAAATCAAATATAATACATAAAATATCTTAACAGGTCTATCACCTTCTATGGAACTCTAGTCAAAGAGAACTTAAGATATTATATATCATATAATGAAAAATGCTATACGCTACAGTTCGCTTTACCATTACAGTAAAGAGATTCAGCGCTGAGCTTATCCCGTTTCACTCGCAGTTACTAAGGGAATCCTTTTTAGTTTCTTTTCCTCCGCTTACTGATATGCTTAAGTTCAGCGGGTAGTCACACTTGATTTGAGATCATAAAGAGCGAAATATTATATACCATTATATATAAACAATGTAATATCAAGGATAAAGTTAAACTTTTATCTCGAACAATAATCAAATTGTCGATTCAAGTACTTATCCATACAATATTACATGTATGTATAATGCTTATCCAAAAAGGATAAATGTATAAATATTTCTATAGAAATAAAGTAAAGCTATATAGTTTATCCATTAAAGGAAAACCAAAAACTCTTTACTTTTCCTATACGAAAGGCCTAATATACCTTTCAAATGTCATATCATATCTTTTTTACGGATATAATATAATATAGATATATGATTCTCAAACAAATGTGCCATTAGTTAAAAACTAACGGCGCAATTTGCATTCGAAACTTTTTCATTCATGTAGTTTGCAAGTCATGAAAAGTAACGCATTTTGCTGCGTTCTTCATCGATGTATGAACCGAGTGATCCACTGAATAAGCTTATTTTACTTATTTTTATATGACTTTGTTTATATATATCAAATAAAACAATATCTGGCGGATTCAATAAAGAAGCCTCATTAATTCTATATCTCGCATAAAATGCAAAACACTATCCATAAAAGCTAATATAAGCACGGCAATCACGCTTATACTTTTATGATAGAAACCAGAAAAAAAGCCGTTCATTTTTATAAGCTCCAATATATATAGTTCTTTACTGAATTATAATTTTATAATTCTTGTAATGATCCGGCCTGCAGGTTCACCTACGGCCACCTTGTTACGACTTTTGCCCGGTTCAAGCCAATGCGATCAAATTGATTTTCATCTGTTAAAGCCTTCGTAAAAAGACTTAAACAAACAATCCTCAATCTTCTCGAATTAACCCAGTTCCGGGCAGCGACGGGCGGTGTGTACAAAGGACAGGGACGTAATCAGCGTAAGCTGATGACTTACACTTACTTGAAGTTCCTCGTTCACGAATAATAATTACAATATTCGATCCCAAATACGGAATAATTTGACTCGTTTACCAAATTCTTTCGAATATGGTCACACGCGCTGCAATTTTCATTGTAGCGCGCGTGCAGCCCCAGACATCTTAGGGCATCACAGACCTGTTATTGCTGGGTTTCTTACGACTGGAACGCCGCAAATCCCATTAAGAAGAAAAGAATCACTTATTT
>JAMRYA010000104.1:0-39143 GCA_024447215.1 Panagrolaimus sp. LJ2400
AATTTTCGACAAGTGATCCTTCAAGGACATGTTTTAAGAATTTCAGGTTTAGACTAAAAATGCCAACCATATTTCTTTTTTATATTGTTTTTGAGCTTATTTATCCACTAAAAATAAAATAATATGGTTGAGATAGTGCATGAATAGCTGAATTTTCGACAAGTGATCCTTCAAGGACATGTTTTAAGAATTTCAGGTTTAGACTAAAAATGCCAACCATATTTCTTTTTTATATTGTTTTTGAGCTTATTTATCCACTAAAAATAAAATAATATGGTTGAGATAGTGCATGAATAGCTGAATTTTCGACAAGTGATCCTTCAAGGACATGTTTTAAGAATTTCAGGTTTAGACTAAAAATGCCAACCATATTTCTTTTTTATATTGTTTTTGAGCTTATTTATCCACTAAAAATAAAATAATATGGTTGAGATAGTGCATGAATAGCTGAATTTTCGACAAGTGATCCTTCGAGGACATGTTTTAAGAATTTCAGTTTTAGACTAAAAATGCCAACCATATTTCTTTTTTATATTGTTTTTGAGCTTATTTATCCACTAAAAATAAAATAATATGGTTGAGATAGTGCATGAATAGCTGAATTTTCGACAAGTGATCCTTCGAGGACATGTTTTAAGAATTTCAGTTTTAGACTAAAAATGCCAACCATATTTCTTTTTTATATTGTTTTTGAGCTTATTTATCCACTAAAAATAAAATAATATGGTTGAGATAGTGCATGAATAGCTGAATTTTCGACAAGTGATCCTTCAAGGACATGTTTTAAGAATTTCAGTTTTAGACTAAAAATGCCAACCATATTTCTTTTTTATATTGTTTTTGAGCTTATTTATCCACTAAAAATAAAATAATATGGTTGAGATAGTGCATGAATAGCTGAATTTTCGACAAGTGATCCTTCAAGGACATGTTTTAAGAATTTCAGGTTTAGACTAAAAATGCCAACCATATTTCTTTTTTATATTGTTTTTGAGCTTATTTATCCACTAAAAATAAAATAATATGGTTGAGATAGTGCATGAATAGCTGAATTTTCGACAAGTGATCCTTCGAGGACATGTTTTAAGAATTTCAGTTTTAGACTAAAAATGCCAACCATATTTCTTTTTTATATTGTTTTTGAGCTTATTTATCCACTAAAAATAAAATAATATGGTTGAGATAGTGCATGAATAGCTGAATTTTCGACAAGTGATCCTTCAAGGACATGTTTTAAGAATTTCAGTTTTAGACTAAAAATGCCAACCATATTTCTTTTTTATATTGTTTTTGAGCTTATTTATCCACTAAAAATAAAATAATATGGTTGAGATAGTGCATGAATAGCTGGATTTTCGGCAAGTGATCCTTCGAGGACATGTTTTAAGAATTTCAGGTTTAGACTAAAAATGCCAACCATATTTCTTTTTTATATTGTTTTTGAGCTTATTTATCCACTAAAAATAAAATAATATGGTTGAGATAGTGCATGAATAGCTGGATTTTCGACAAGTGATCCTTCAAGGACATGTTTTAAGAATTTCAGTTTTAGACTAAAAATGCCAACCATATTTCTTTTTTATATTGTTTTTGAGCTTATTTATCCACTAAAAATAAAATAATATGGTTGAGATAGTGCATGAATAGCTGGATTTTCGGCAAGTGATCCTTCGAGGACATGTTTTAAGAATTTCAGTTTTAGACTAAAAATGCCAACCATATTTCTTTTTTATATTGTTTTTGAGCTTATTTATCCACTAAAAATAAAATAATATGGTTGAGATAGTGCATGAATAGCTGGATTTTCGACAAGTGATCCTTCAAGGACATGTTTTAAGAATTTCAGTTTTAGACTAAAAATGCCAACCATATTTCTTTTTTATATTGTTTTTGAGCTTATTTATCCACTAAAAATAAAATAATATGGTTGAGATAGTGCATGAATAGCTGGATTTTCGACAAGTGATCCTTCAAGGACATGTTTTAAGAATTTCAGTTTTAGACTAAAAATGCCAACCATATTTCTTTTTTATATTGTTTTTGAGCTTATTTATCCACTAAAAATAAAATAATATGGTTGAGATAGTGCATGAATAGCTGGATTTTCGACAAGTGATCCTTCAAGGACATGTTTTAAGAATTTCAGTTTTAGACTAAAAATGCCAACCATATTTCTTTTTTATATTGTTTTTGAGCTTATTTATCCACTAAAAATAAAATAATATAGTTGAGATAGTGCATGAATAGCTGGATTTTCGACAAGTGATCCTTCAAGGACATGTTTTAAGAATTTCAGTTTTAGACTAAAAATGCCAACCATATTTCTTTTTTATATTGTTTTTGAGCTTATTTATCCACTAAAAATAAAATAATATAGTTGAGATAGTGCATGAATAGCTGGATTTTCGACAAGTGATCCTTCAAGGACATGTTTTAAGAATTTCAGTTTTAGACTAAAAATGCCAACCATATTTCTTTTTTATATTGTTTTTGAGCTTATTTATCCACTAAAAATAAAATAATATGGTTGAGATAGTGCATGAATAGCTGGATTTTCGACAAGTGATCCTTCAAGGACATGTTTTAAGAATTTCAGTTTTAGACTAAAAATGCCAACCATATTTCTTTTTTATATTGTTTTTGAGCTTATTTATCCACTAAAAATAAAATAATATGGTTGAGATAGTGCATGAATAGCTGGATTTTCGACAAGTGATCCTTCAAGGACATGTTTTAAGAATTTCAGTTTTAGACTAAAAATGCCAACCATATTTCTTTTTTATATTGTTTTTGAGCTTATTTATCCACTAAAAATAAAATAATATAGTTGAGATAGTGCATGAATAGCTGGATTTTCGACAAGTGATCCTTCAAGGACATGTTTTAAGAATTTCAGTTTTAGACTAAAAATGCCAACCATATTTCTTTTTTATATTGTTTTTGAGCTTATTTATCCACTAAAAATAAAATAATATAGTTGAGATAGTGCATGAATAGCTGGATTTTCGACAAGTGATCCTTCAAGGACATGTTTTAAGAATTTCAGTTTTAGACTAAAAATGCCAACCATATTTCTTTTTTATATTGTTTTTGAGCTTATTTATCCACTAAAAATAAAATAATATGGTTGAGATAGTGCATGAATAGCTGGATTTTCGACAAGTGATCCTTCAAGGACATGTTTTAAGAATTTCAGTTTTAGACTAAAAATGCCAACCATATTTCTTTTTTATATTGTTTTTGAGCTTATTTATCCACTAAAAATAAAATAATATAGTTGAGATAGTGCATGAATAGCTGGATTTTCGACAAGTGATCCTTCAAGGACATGTTTTAAGAATTTCAGTTTTAGACTAAAAATGCCAACCATATTTCTTTTTTATATTGTTTTTGAGCTTATTTATCCACTAAAAATAAAATAATATAGTTGAGATAGTGCATGAATAGCTGGATTTTCGACAAGTGATCCTTCAAGGACATGTTTTAAGAATTTCAGTTTTAGACTAAAAATGCCAACCATATTTCTTTTTTATATTGTTTTTGAGCTTATTTATCCACTAAAAATAAAATAATATGGTTGAGATAGTGCATGAATAGCTGGATTTTCGACAAGTGATCCTTCAAGGACATGTTTTAAGAATTTCAGTTTTAGACTAAAAATGCCAACCATATTTCTTTTTTATATTGTTTTTGAGCTTATTTATCCACTAAAAATAAAATAATATGGTTGAGATAGTGCATGAATAGCTGGATTTTCGACAAGTGATCCTTCAAGGACATGTTTTAAGAATTTCAGTTTTAGACTAAAAATGCCAACCATATTTCTTTTTTATATTGTTTTTGAGCTTATTTATCCACTAAAAATAAAATAATATAGTTGAGATAGTGCATGAATAGCTGGATTTTCGACAAGTGATCCTTCAAGGACATGTTTTAAGAATTTCAGTTTTAGACTAAAAATGCCAACCATATTTCTTTTTTATATTGTTTTTGAGCTTATTTATCCACTAAAAATAAAATAATATAGTTGAGATAGTGCATGAATAGCTGGATTTTCGACAAGTGATCCTTCAAGGACATGTTTTAAGAATTTCAGTTTTAGACTAAAAATGCCAACCATATTTCTTTTTTATATTGTTTTTGAGCTTATTTATCCACTAAAAATAAAATAATATAGTTGAGATAGTGCATGAATAGCTGGATTTTCGACAAGTGATCCTTCAAGGACATGTTTTAAGAATTTCAGTTTTAGACTAAAAATGCCAACCATATTTCTTTTTTATATTGTTTTTGAGCTTATTTATCCACTAAAAATAAAATAATATAGTTGAGATAGTGCATGAATAGCTGGATTTTCGACAAGTGATCCTTCAAGGACATGTTTTAAGAATTTCAGTTTTAGACTAAAAATGCCAACCATATTTCTTTTTTATATTGTTTTTGAGCTTATTTATCCACTAAAAATAAAATAATATAGTTGAGATAGTGCATGAATAGCTGGATTTTCGACAAGTGATCCTTCAAGGACATGTTTTAAGAATTTCAGTTTTAGACTAAAAATGCCAACCATATTTCTTTTTTATATTGTTTTTGAGCTTATTTATCCACTAAAAATAAAATAATATGGTTGAGATAGTGCATGAATAGCTGGATTTTCGACAAGTGATCCTTCAAGGACATGTTTTAAGAATTTCAGTTTTAGACTAAAAATGCCAACCATATTTCTTTTTTATATTGTTTTTGAGCTTATTTATCCACTAAAAATAAAATAATATAGTTGAGATAGTGCATGAATAGCTGGATTTTCGACAAGTGATCCTTCAAGGACATGTTTTAAGAATTTCAGTTTTAGACTAAAAATGCCAACCATATTTCTTTTTTATATTGTTTTTGAGCTTATTTATCCACTAAAAATAAAATAATATAGTTGAGATAGTGCATGAATAGCTGGATTTTCGACAAGTGATCCTTCAAGGACATGTTTTAAGAATTTCAGTTTTAGACTAAAAATGCCAACCATATTTCTTTTTTATATTGTTTTTGAGCTTATTTATCCACTAAAAATAAAATAATATAGTTGAGATAGTGCATGAATAGCTGGATTTTCGACAAGTGATCCTTCAAGGACATGTTTTAAGAATTTCAGTTTTAGACTAAAAATGCCAACCATATTTCTTTTTTATATTGTTTTTGAGCTTATTTATCCACTAAAAATAAAATAATATGGTTGAGATAGTGCATGAATAGCTGGATTTTCGACAAGTGATCCTTCAAGGACATGTTTTAAGAATTTCAGTTTTAGACTAAAAATGCCAACCATATTTCTTTTTTATATTGTTTTTGAGCTTATTTATCCACTAAAAATAAAATAATATGGTTGAGATAGTGCATGAATAGCTGAATTTTCGACAAGTGATCCTTCAAGGACGTGTTTTAAGAATTTCAGTTTTAGACTAAAAATGCCAACCATATTTCTTTTTTATATTGTTTTTGAGCTTATTTATCCACTAAAAATAAAATAATATGGTTGAGATAGTGCATGAATAGCTGGATTTTCGACAAGTGATCCTTCAAGGACATGTTTTAAGAATTTCAGTTTTAGACTAAAAATGCCAACCATATTTCTTTTTTATATTGTTTTTGAGCTTATTTATCCACTAAAAATAAAATAATATGGTTGAGATAGTGCATGAATAGCTGAATTTTCGAAAAGTGATCCTTCAAGGACATGTTTTAAGAATTTCAGTTTTAGACTAAAAATGCCAACCATATTTCTTTTTTATATTGTTTTTGAGCTTATTTATCCACTAAAAATAAAATAATATGGTTGAGATAGTGCATGAATAGCTGAATTTTCGACAAGTGATCCTTCGAGGACATGTTTTAAGAATTTCAGTTTTAGACTAAAAATGCCAACCATTTTTCTTTTTTATATTGTTTTTGAGCTTATTTATCCACTAAAAATAAAATAATATGGTTGAGATAGTGCATGAATAGCTGGATTTTCGACAAGTGATCCTTCAAGGACATGTTTTAAGAATTTCAGTTTTAGACTAAAAATGCCAACCATATTTCTTTTTTATATTGTTTTTGAGCTTATTTATCCACTAAAAATAAAATAATATGGTTGAGATAGTGCATGAATAGCTGAATTATCGACAAGTGATCCTTCAAGGACATGTTTTAAGAATTTCAGGTTTAGACTAAAAATGCCAACCATTTTTCTTTTTTATATTGTTTTTGAGCTTATTTATCCACTAAAAATAAAATAATATGGTTGAGATAGTGCATGAATAGCTGAATTTTCGACAAGTGATCCTTCGAGGACATGTTTTAAGAATTTCAGTTTTAGACTAAAAATGCCAACCATTTTTCTTTTTTATATTGTTTTTGAGCTTATTTATCCACTAAAAATAAAATAATATGGTTGAGATAGTGCATGAATAGCTGAATTATCGACAAGTGATCCTTCAAGGACATGTTTTAAGAATTTCAGTTTTAGACTAAAAATGCCAACCATATTTCTTTTTTATATTGTTTTTGAGCTTATTTATCCACTAAAAATAAAATAATATGGTTGAGATAGTGCATGAATAGCTGAATTATCGACAAGTGATCCTTCAAGGACATGTTTTAAGAATTTCAGGTTTAGACTAAAAATGCCAACCATATTTCTTTTTTATATTGTTTTTGAGCTTATTTATCCACTAAAAATAAAATAATATGGTTGAGATAGTGCATGAATAGCTGGATTTTCGACAAGTGATCCTTCAAGGACATGTTTTAAGAATTTCAGGTTTAGACTAAAAATGCCAACCATATTTCTTTTTTATATTGTTTTTGAGCTTATTTATCCACTAAAAATAAAATAATATGGTTGAGATAGTGCATGAATAGCTGAATTTTCGACAAGTGATCCTTCAAGGACATGTTTTAAGAATTTCAGTTTTAGACTAAAAATGCCAACCATTTTTCTTTTTTATATTGTTTTTGAGCTTATTTATCCACTAAAAATAAAATAATATGGTTGAGATAGTGCATGAATAGCTGAATTTTCGACAAGTGATCCTTCAAGGACATGTTTTAAGAATTTCAGTTTTAGACTAAAAATGCCAACCATTTTTCTTTTTTATATTGTTTTTGAGCTTATTTATCCACTAAAAATAAAATAATATGGTTGAGATAGTGCTTGAATAGCTGAATTTTCGACAAGTGATCCTTCAAGGACATGTTTTAAGAATTTCAGTTTTAGACTAAAAATGCCAACCATTTTTCTTTTTTATATTGTTTTTGAGCTTATTTATCCACTAAAAATAAAATAATATGGTTGAGATAGTGCTTGAATAGCTGAATTTTCGACAAGTGATCCTTCGAGGACATGTTTTAAGAATTTCAGTTTTAGACTAAAAATGCCAACCATTTTTCTTTTTTATATTGTTTTTGAGCTTATTTATCCACTAAAAATAAAATAATATGGTTGAGATAGTGCATGAATAGCTGAATTTTCGACAAGTGATCCTTCAAGGACATGTTTTAAGAATTTCAGTTTTAGACTAAAAATGCCAACCATATTTCTTTTTTATATTGTTTTTGAGCTTATTTATCCACTAAAAATAAAATAATATAGTTGAGATAGTGCATGAATAGCTGGATTTTCGACAAGTGATCCTTCAAGGACATGTTTTAAGAATTTCAGTTTTAGACTAAAAATGCCAACCATATTTCTTTTTTATATTGTTTTTGAGCTTATTTATCCACTAAAAATAAAATAATATGGTTGAGATAGTGCATGAATAGCTGGATTTTCGACAAGTGATCCTTCAAGGACATGTTTTAAGAATTTCAGTTTTAGACTAAAAATGCCAACCATATTTCTTTTTTATATTGTTTTTGAGCTTATTTATCCACTAAAAATAAAATAATATGGTTGAGATAGTGCATGAATAGCTGAATTTTCGAAAAGTGATCCTTCAAGGACATGTTTTAAGAATTTCAGTTTTAGACTAAAAATGCCAACCATATTTCTTTTTTATATTGTTTTTGAGCTTATTTATCCACTAAAAATAAAATAATATGGTTGAGATAGTGCATGAATAGCTGGATTTTCGACAAGTGATCCTTCGAGGACATGTTTTAAGAATTTCAGTTTTAGACTAAAAATGCCAACCATATTTCTTTTTTATATTGTTTTTGAGCTTATTTATCCACTAAAAATAAAATAATATGGTTGAGATAGTGCATGAATAGCTGAATTTTCGAAAAGTGATCCTTCAAGGACATGTTTTAAGAATTTCAGTTTTAGACTAAAAATGCCAACCATATTTCTTTTTTATATTGTTTTTGAGCTTATTTATCCATTAAAAATAAAATAATATGGTTGAGATAGTGCATGAATAGCTGGATTTTCGACAAGTGATCCTTCGAGGACATGTTTTAAGAATTTCAGTTTTAGACTAAAAATGCCAACCATATTTCTTTTTTATATTGTTTTTGAGCTTATTTATCCACTAAAAATAAAATAATATGGTTGAGATAGTGCATGAATAGCTGGATTTTCGACAAGTGATCCTTCGAGGACATGTTTTAAGAATTTCAGTTTTAGACTAAAAATGCCAACCATATTTCTTTTTTATATTGTTTTTGAGCTTATTTATCCACTAAAAATAAAATAATATGGTTGAGATAGTGCATGAATAGCTGGATTTTCGACAAGTGATCCTTCAAGGACATGTTTTAAGAATTTCAGTTTTAGACTAAAAATGCCAACCATATTTCTTTTTTATATTGTTTTTGAGCTTATTTATCCACTAAAAATAAAATAATATGGTTGAGATAGTGCATGAATAGCTGGATTTTCGACAAGTGATCCTTCAAGGACATGTTTTAAGAATTTCAGTTTTAGACTAAAAATGCCAACCATATTTCTTTTTTATATTGTTTTTGAGCTTATTTATCCACTAAAAATAAAATAATATGGTTGAGATAGTGCATGAATAGCTGAATTTCCGACAAGTGATCCTTCAAGGACATGTTTTAAGAATTTCAGTTTTAGACTAAAAATGCCAACCATATTTCTTTTTTATATTGTTTTTGAGCTTATTTATCCACTAAAAATAAAATAATATGGTTGAGATAGTGCATGAATAGCTGAATTTCCGACAAGTGATCCTTCAAGGACATGTTTTAAGAATTTCAGTTTTAGACTAAAAATGCCAACCATATTTCTTTTTTATATTGTTTTTGAGCTTATTTATCCACTAAAAATAAAATAATATGGTTGAGATAGTGCATGAATAGCTGGATTTTCGACAAGTGATCCTTCAAGGACATGTTTTAAGAATTTCAGTTTTAGACTAAAAATGCCAACCATATTTCTTTTTTATATTGTTTTTGAGCTTATTTATCCACTAAAAATAAAATAATATGGTTGAGATAGTGCATGAATAGCTGAATTTCCGACAAGTGATCCTTCAAGGACATGTTTTAAGAATTTCAGTTTTAGACTAAAAATGCCAACCATATTTCTTTTTTATATTGTTTTTGAGCTTATTTATCCACTAAAAATAAAATAATATGGTTGAGATAGTGCATGAATAGCTGAATTTCCGACAAGTGATCCTTCAAGGACATGTTTTAAGAATTTCAGTTTTAGACTAAAAATGCCAACCATATTTCTTTTTTATATTGTTTTTGAGCTTATTTATCCACTAAAAATAAAATAATATGGTTGAGATAGTGCATGAATAGCTGGATTTTCGACAAGTGATCCTTCAAGGACATGTTTTAAGAATTTCAGTTTTAGACTAAAAATGCCAACCATATTTCTTTTTTATATTGTTTTTGAGCTTATTTATCCACTAAAAATAAAATAATATGGTTGAGATAGTGCATGAATAGCTGAATTTCCGACAAGTGTTCCTTCAAGGACATGTTTTAAGAATTTCAGTTTTAGACTAAAAATGCCAACCATATTTCTTTTTTATATTGTTTTTGAGCTTATTTATCCACTAAAAATAAAATAATATGGTTGAGATAGTGCATGAATAGCTGAATTTCCGACAAGTGATCCTTCAAGGACATGTTTTAAGAATTTCAGTTTTAGACTAAAAATGCCAACCATATTTCTTTTTTATATTGTTTTTGAGCTTATTTATCCACTAAAAATAAAATAATATGGTTGAGATAGTGCATGAATAGCTGAATTTCCGACAAGTGATCCTTCAAGGACATGTTTTAAGAATTTCAGTTTTAGACTAAAAATGCCAACCATATTTCTTTTTTATATTGTTTTTGAGCTTATTTATCCACTAAAAATAAAATAATATGGTTGAGATAGTGCATGAATAGCTGAATTTCCGACAAGTGATCCTTCAAGGACATGTTTTAAGAATTTCAGTTTTAGACTAAAAATGCCAACCATATTTCTTTTTTATATTGTTTTTGAGCTTATTTATCCACTAAAAATAAAATAATATGGTTGAGATAGTGCATGAATAGCTGGATTTTCGACAAGTGATCCTTCAAGGACATGTTTTAAGAATTTCAGTTTTAGACTAAAAATGCCAACCATATTTCTTTTTTATATTGTTTTTGAGCTTATTTATCCACTAAAAATAAAATAATATGGTTGAGATAGTGCATGAATAGCTGAATTTCCGACAAGTGATCCTTCAAGGACATGTTTTAAGAATTTCAGTTTTAGACTAAAAATGCCAACCATATTTCTTTTTTATATTGTTTTTGAGCTTATTTATCCACTAAAAATAAAATAATATGGTTGAGATAGTGCATGAATAGCTGGATTTTCGACAAGTGATCCTTCAAGGACATGTTTTAAGAATTTCAGTTTTAGACTAAAAATGCCAACCATATTTCTTTTTTATATTGTTTTTGAGCTTATTTATCCACTAAAAATAAAATAATATGGTTGAGATAGTGCATGAATAGCTGAATTTCCGACAAGTGATCCTTCAAGGACATGTTTTAAGAATTTCAGTTTTAGACTAAAAATGCCAACCATATTTCTTTTTTATATTGTTTTTGAGCTTATTTATCCACTAAAAATAAAATAATATGGTTGAGATAGTGCATGAATAGCTGAATTTCCGACAAGTGATCCTTCAAGGACATGTTTTAAGAATTTCAGTTTTAGACTAAAAATGCCAACCATATTTCTTTTTTATATTGTTTTTGAGCTTATTTATCCACTAAAAATAAAATAATATGGTTGAGATAGTGCATGAATAGCTGGATTTTCGACAAGTGATCCTTCAAGGACATGTTTTAAGAATTTCAGTTTTAGACTAAAAATGCCAACCATATTTCTTTTTTATATTGTTTTTGAGCTTATTTATCCACTAAAAATAAAATAATATGGTTGAGATAGTGCATGAATAGCTGAATTTCCGACAAGTGATCCTTCAAGGACATGTTTTAAGAATTTCAGTTTTAGACTAAAAATGCCAACCATATTTCTTTTTTATATTGTTTTTGAGCTTATTTATCCACTAAAAATAAAATAATATGGTTGAGATAGTGCATGAATAGCTGGATTTTCGACAAGTGATCCTTCAAGGACATGTTTTAAGAATTTCAGTTTTAGACTAAAAATGCCAACCATATTTCTTTTTTATATTGTTTTTGAGCTTATTTATCCACTAAAAATAAAATAATATGGTTGAGATAGTGCATGAATAGCTGAATTTCCGACAAGTGATCCTTCAAGGACATGTTTTAAGAATTTCAGTTTTAGACTAAAAATGCCAACCATATTTCTTTTTTATATTGTTTTTGAGCTTATTTATCCACTAAAAATAAAATAATATGGTTGAGATAGTGCATGAATAGCTGGATTTTCGACAAGTGATCCTTCAAGGACATGTTTTAAGAATTTCAGTTTTAGACTAAAAATGCCAACCATATTTCTTTTTTATATTGTTTTTGAGCTTATTTATCCACTAAAAATAAAATAATATGGTTGAGATAGTGCATGAATAGCTGAATTTCCGACAAGTGATCCTTCAAGGACATGTTTTAAGAATTTCAGTTTTAGACTAAAAATGCCAACCATATTTCTTTTTTATATTGTTTTTGAGCTTATTTATCCACTAAAAATAAAATAATATGGTTGAGATAGTGCATGAATAGCTGGATTTTCGACAAGTGATCCTTCAAGGACATGTTTTAAGAATTTCAGTTTTAGACTAAAAATGCCAACCATATTTCTTTTTTATATTGCTTTTGAGCTTATTTATCCACTAAAAATAAAATAATATGGTTGAGATAGTGCATGAATAGCTGAATTTTCGACAAGTGATCCTTCAAGGACATGTTTTAAGAATTTCAGTTTTAGACTAAAAATGCCAACCATATTTCTTTTTTATATTGTTTTTGAGCTTATTTATCCACTAAAAATAAAATAATATGGTTGAGATAGTGCATGAATAGCTGGATTTTCGACAAGTGATCCTTCAAGGACATGTTTTAAGAATTTCAGTTTTAGACTAAAAATGCCAACCATATTTCTTTTTTATATTGTTTTTGAGCTTATTTATCCACTAAAAATAAAATAATATGGTTGAGATAGTGCATGAATAGCTGAATTTTCGACAAGTGATCCTTCGAGGACATGTTTTAAGAATTTCAGTTTTAGACTAAAAATGCCAACCATATTTCTTTTTTATATTGTTTTTGAGCTTATTTATCCACTAAAAATAAAATAATATGGTTGAGATAGTGCATGAATAGCTGGATTTTCGACAAGTGATCCTTCAAGGACATGTTTTAAGAATTTCAGTTTTAGACTAAAAATGCCAACCATATTTCTTTTTTATATTGTTTTTGAGCTTATTTATCCACTAAAAATAAAATAATATGGTTGAGATAGTGCATGAATAGCTGGATTTTCGACAAGTGATCCTTCAAGGACATGTTTTAAGAATTTCAGTTTTAGACTAAAAATGCCAACCATATTTCTTTTTTATATTGTTTTTGAGCTTATTTATCCACTAAAAATAAAATAATATGGTTGAGATAGTGCATGAATAGCTGAATTTTCGACAAGTGATCCTTCAAGGACATGTTTTAAGAATTTCAGTTTTAGACTAAAAATGCCAACCATATTTCTTTTTTATATTGTTTTTGAGCTTATTTATCCACTAAAAATAAAATAATATGGTTGAGATAGTGCATGAATAGCTGGATTTTCGACAAGTGATCCTTCAAGGACATGTTTTAAGAATTTCAGTTTTAGACTAAAAATGCCAACCATATTTCTTTTTTATATTGTTTTTGAGCTTATTTATCCACTAAAAATAAAATAATATGGTTGAGATAGTGCATGAATAGCTGAATTTTCGACAAGTGATCCTTCAAGGACATGTTTTAAGAATTTCAGTTTTAGACTAAAAATGCCAACCATATTTCTTTTTTATATTGTTTTTGAGCTTATTTATCCACTAAAAATAAAATAATATGGTTGAGATAGTGCATGAATAGCTGGATTTTCGACAAGTGATCCTTCAAGGACATGTTTTAAGAATTTCAGTTTTAGACTAAAAATGCCAACCATATTTCTTTTTTATATTGTTTTTGAGCTTATTTATCCACTAAAAATAAAATAATATGGTTGAGATAGTGCATGAATAGCTGAATTTTCGACAAGTGATCCTTCGAGGACATGTTTTAAGAATTTCAGTTTTAGACTAAAAATGCCAACCATATTTCTTTTTTATATTGTTTTTGAGCTTATTTATCCACTAAAAATAAAATAATATGGTTGAGATAGTGCATGAATAGCTGAATTTTCGACAAGTGATCCTTCGAGGACATGTTTTAAGAATTTCAGTTTTAGACTAAAAATGCCAACCATATTTCTTTTTTATATTGTTTTTGAGCTTATTTATCCACTAAAAATAAAATAATATAGTTGAGATAGTGCATGAATAGCTGAATTTTCGACAAGTGATCCTTCGAGGACATGTTTTAAGAATTTCAGTTTTAGACTAAAAATGCCAACCATATTTCTTTTTTATATTGTTTTTGAGCTTATTTATCCACTAAAAATAAAATAATATGGTTGAGATAGTGCATGAATAGCTGAATTTTCGACAAGTGATCCTTCGAGGACATGTTTTAAGAATTTCAGTTTTAGACTAAAAATGCCAACCATATTTCTTTTTTATATTGTTTTTGAGCTTATTTATCCACTAAAAATAAAATAATATGGTTGAGATAGTGCATGAATAGCTGAATTTTCGACAAGTGATCCTTCGAGGACATGTTTTAAGAATTTCAGTTTTAGACTAAAAATGCCAACCATATTTCTTTTTTATATTGTTTTTGAGCTTATTTATCCACTAAAAATAAACTAATATGGTTGAGATAGTGCATGAATAGCTGAATTTTCGACAAGTGATCCTTCGAGGACATGTTTTAAGAATTTCAGTTTTAGACTAAAAATGCCAACCATATTTCTTTTTTATATTGTTTTTGAGCTTATTTATCCACTAAAAATAAAATAATATGGTTGAGATAGTGCATGAATAGCTGAATTTTCGACAAGTGATCCTTCGAGGACATGTTTTAAGAATTTCAGTTTTAGACTAAAAATGCCAACCATATTTCTTTTTTATATTGTTTTTGAGCTTATTTATCCACTAAAAATAAAATAATATGGTTGAGATAGTGCATGAATAGCTGAATTTTCGACAAGTGATCCTTCGAGGACATGTTTTAAGAATTTCAGTTTTAGACTAAAAAATGCCAACCATATTTCTTTTTTATATTGTTTTTGAGCTTATTTATCCACTAAAAATAAAATAATATGGTTGAGATAGTGCATGAATAGCTGGATTTTCGACAAGTGATCCTTCAAGGACATGTTTTAAGAATTTCAGTTTTAGACTAAAAATGCCAACCATATTTCTTTTTTATATTGTTTTTGAGCTTATTTATCCACTAAAAATAAAATAATATGGTTGAGATAGTGCATGAATAGCTGAATTTTCGACAAGTGATCCTTCGAGGACATGTTTTAAGAATTTTAGTTTTAGACTAAAAATGCCAACCATATTTCTTTTTTATATTGTTTTTGAGCTTATTTATCCACTAAAAATAAAATAATATGGTTGAGATAGTGCATGAATAGCTGAATTTTCGACAAGTGATCCTTCGAGGACATGTTTTAAGAATTTCAGTTTTAGACTAAAAATGCCAACCATATTTCTTTTTTATATTGCTTTTGAGCTTATTTATCCACTAAAAATAAAATAATATGGTTGAGATAGTGCATGAATAGCTGGATTTTCGACAAGTGATCCTTCAAGGACATGTTTTAAGAATTTCAGTTTTAGACTAAAAATGCCAACCATATTTCTTTTTTATATTGTTTTTGAGCTTATTTATCCACTAAAAATAAAATAATATGGTTGAGATAGTGCATGAATAGCTGGATTTTCGACAAGTGATCCTTCAAGGACATGTTTTAAGAATTTCAGGTTTAGACTAAAAATGCCAACCATATTTCTTTATTATATTGTTTTTGAGCTTATTTATCCACTAAAAATAAAATAATATGGTTGAGATAGTGCATGAATAGCTGGATTTTCGACAAGTGATCCTTCAAGGACATGTTTTAAGAATTTCAGTTTTAGACTAAAAATGCCAACCATATTTCTTTTTTATATTGTTTTTGAGCTTATTTATCCACTAAAAATAAAATAATATGGTTGAGATAGTGCATGAATAGCTGGATTTTCGACAAGTGATCCTTCAAGGACATGTTTTAAGAATTTCAGGTTTAGACTAAAAATGCCAACCATATTTCTTTATTATATTGTTTTTGAGCTTATTTATCCACTAAAAATAAAATAATATGGTTGAGATAGTGCATGAATAGCTGAATTTTCGACAAGTGATCCTTCAAGGACATGTTTTAAGAATTTCAGGTTTAGACTAAAAATGCCAACCATATTTCTTTTTTATATTGTTTTTGAGCTTATTTATCCACTAAAAATAAAATAATATGGTTGAGATAGTGCATGAATAGCTGGATTTTCGACAAGTGATCCTTCAAGGACATGTTTTAAGAATTTCAGTTTTAGACTAAAAATGCCAACCATATTTCTTTTTTATATTGTTTTTGAGCTTATTTATCCACTAAAAATAAAATAATATGGTTGAGATAGTGCATGAATAGCTGAATTTTCGACAAGTGATCCTTCAAGGACATGTTTTAAGAATTTCAGGTTTAGACTAAAAATGCCAACCATATTTCTTTATTATATTGTTTTTGAGCTTATTTATCCACTAAAAATAAAATAATATGGTTGAGATAGTGCATGAATAGCTGGATTTTCGACAAGTGATCCTTCAAGGACATGTTTTAAGAATTTCAGTTTTAGACTAAAAATGCCAACCATATTTCTTTTTTATATTGTTTTTGAGCTTATTTATCCACTAAAAATAAAATAATATGGTTGAGATAGTGCATGAATAGCTGAATTTTCGACAAGTGATCCTTCAAGGACATGTTTTAAGAATTTCAGGTTTAGACTAAAAATGCCAACCATATTTCTTTATTATATTCTTTTTGAGCTTATTTATCCACTAAAAATAAAATAATATGGTTGAGATAGTGCATGAATAGCTGGATTTTCGACAAGTGATCCTTCAAGGACATGTTTTAAGAATTTCAGGTTTAGACTAAAAATGCCAACCATATTTCTTTTTTATATTGTTTTTGAGCTTATTTATCCACTAAAAATAAAATAATATGGTTGAGATAGTGCATGAATAGCTGGATTTTCGACAAGTGATCCTTCAAGGACATCTTTTAAGAATTTCAGTTTTAGACTAAAAATGCCAACCATATTTCTTTTTTATATTGTTTTTGAGCTTATTTATCCACTAAAAATAAAATAATATGGTTGAGATAGTGCATGAATAGCTGAATTTTCGACAAGTGATCCTTCAAGGACATGTTTTAAGAATTTCAGGTTTAGACTAAAAATGCCAACCATATTTCTTTTTTATATTGTTTTTGAGCTTATTTATCCACTAAAAATAAAATAATATGGTTGAGATAGTGCATGAATAGCTGGATTTTCGACAAGTGATCCTTCAAGGACATCTTTTAAGAATTTCAGTTTTAGACTAAAAATGCCAACCATATTTCTTTTTTATATTGTTTTTGAGCTTATTTATCCACTAAAAATAAAATAATATGGTTGAGATAGTGCATGAATAGCTGAATTTTCGACAAGTGATCCTTCAAGGACATGTTTTAAGAATTTCAGGTTTAGACTAAAAATGCCAACCATATTTCTTTTTTATATTGTTTTTGAGCTTATTTATCCACTAAAAATAAAATAATATGGTTGAGATAGTGCATGAATAGCTGGATTTTCGACAAGTGATCCTTCAAGGACATGTTTTAAGAATTTCAGGTTTAGACTAAAAATGCCAACCATATTTCTTTTTTATATTGTTTTTGAGCTTATTTATCCACTAAAAATAAAATAATATGGTTGAGATAGTGCATGAATAGCTGGATTTTCGACAAGTGATCCTTCAAGGACATGTTTTAAGAATTTCAGTTTTAGACTAAAAATGCCAACCATATTTCTTTTTTATATTGTTTTTGAGCTTATTTATCCACTAAAAATAAAATAATATGGTTGAGATAGTGCATGAATAGCTGAATTTTCGACAAGTGATCCTTCAAGGACATGTTTTAAGAATTTCAGGTTTAGACTAAAAATGCCAACCATATTTCTTTTTTATATTGTTTTTGAGCTTATTTATCCACTAAAAATAAAATAATATGGTTGAGATAGTGCATGAATAGCTGAATTTTCGACAAGTGATCCTTCAAGGACATGTTTTAAGAATTTCAGTTTTAGACTAAAAATGCCAACCATATTTCTTTTTTATATTGTTTTTGAGCTTATTTATCCACTAAAAATAAAATAATATGGTTGAGATAGTGCATGAATAGCTGAATTTTCGACAAGTGATCCTTCAAGGACATGTTTTAAGAATTTCAGGTTTAGACTAAAAATGCCAACCATATTTCTTTATTATATTGTTTTTGAGCTTATTTATCCACTAAAAATAAAATAATATGGTTGAGATAGTGCATGAATAGCTGAATTTTCGACAAGTGATCCTTCAAGGACATGTTTTAAGAATTTCAGGTTTAGACTAAAAATGCCAACCATATTTCTTTTTTATATTGTTTTTGAGCTTATTTATCCACTAAAAATAAAATAATATGGTTGAGATAGTGCATGAATAGCTGAATTTTCGACAAGTGATCCTTCGAGGACATGTTTTAAGAATTTCAGTTTTAGACTAAAAATGCCAACCATATTTCTTTTTTATATTGTTTTTGAGCTTATTAATCCACTAAAAATAAAATAATATGGTTGAGATAGTGCATGAATAGCTGGATTTTCGACAAGTGATCCTTCAAGGACATGTTTTAAGAATTTCAGTTTTAGACTAAAAATGCCAACCATATTTCTTTTTTATATTGTTTTTGAGCTTATTTATCCACTAAAAATAAAATAATATGGTTGAGATAGTGCATGAATAGCTGGATTTTCGACAAGTGATCCTTCAAGGACATGTTTTAAGAATTTCAGTTTTAGACTAAAAATGCCAACCATATTTCTTTTTTATATTGTTTTTGAGCTTATTTATCCACTAAAAATAAAATAATATGGTTGAGATAGTGCATGAATAGCTGAATTTTCGACAAGTGATCCTTCGAGGACATGTTTTAAGAATTTCAGTTTTAGACTAAAAATGCCAACCATATTTCTTTTTTATATTGTTTTTGAGCTTATTTATCCACTAAAAATAAAATAATATGGTTGAGATAGTGCATGAATAGCTGAATTTTCGACAAGTGATCCTTCGAGGACATGTTTTAAGAATTTCAGTTTTAGACTAAAAATGCCAACCATATTTCTTTTTTATATTGTTTTTGAGCTTATTTATCCACTAAAAATAAAATAATATGGTTGAGATAGTGCATGAATAGCTGAATTTTCGACAAGTGATCCTTCGAGGACATGTTTTAAGAATTTCAGTTTTAGACTAAAAATGCCAACCATATTTCTTTTTTATATTGTTTTTGAGCTTATTTATCCACTAAAAATAAAATAATATGGTTGAGATAGTGCATGAATAGCTGAATTTTCGACAAGTGATCCTTCGAGGACATGTTTTAAGAATTTCAGTTTTAGACTAAAAATGCCAACCATATTTCTTTTTTATATTGTTTTTGAGCTTATTTATCCACTAAAAATAAAATAATATGGTTGAGATAGTGCATGAATAGCTGAATTTTCGACAAGTGATCCTTCGAGGACATGTTTTAAGAATTTCAGTTTTAGACTAAAAATGCCAACCATATTTCTTTTTTATATTGTTTTTGAGCTTATTTATCCACTAAAAATAAAATAATATAGTTGAGATAGTGCATGAATAGCTGAATTTTCGACAAGTGATCCTTCGAGGACATGTTTTAAGAATTTCAGTTTTAGACTAAAAATGCCAACCATATTTCTTTTTTATATTGTTTTTGAGCTTATTTATCCACTAAAAATAAAATAATATGGTTGAGATAGTGCATGAATAGCTGAATTTTCGACAAGTGATCCTTCGAGGACATGTTTTAAGAATTTCAGTTTTAGACTAAAAATGCCAACCATATTTCTTTTTTATATTGTTTTTGAGCTTATTTATCCACTAAAAATAAAATAATATGGTTGAGATAGTGCATGAATAGCTGAATTTTCGACAAGTGATCCTTCGAGGACATGTTTTAAGAATTTCAGTTTTAGACTAAAAATGCCAACCATATTTCTTTTTTATATTGTTTTTGAGCTTATTTATCCACTAAAAATAAAATAATATGGTTGAGATAGTGCATGAATAGCTGAATTTTCGACAAGTGATCCTTCGAGGACATGTTTTAAGAATTTCAGTTTTAGACTAAAAATGCCAACCATATTTCTTTTTTATATTGTTTTTGAGCTTATTTATCCACTAAAAATAAAATAATATAGTTGAGACAGTGCATGAATAGCTGAATTTTCGACAAGTGATCCTTCGAGGACATGTTTTAAGAATTTCAGTTTTAGACTAAAAATGCCAACCATATTTCTTTTTTATATTGTTTTTGAGCTTATTTATCCACTAAAAATAAAATAATATAGTTGAGATAGTGCATGAATAGCTGAATTTTCGACAAGTGATCCTTCGAGGACATGTTTTAAGAATTTCAGTTTTAGACTAAAAATGCCAACCATATTTCTTTTTTATATTGTTTTTGAGCTTATTTATCCACTAAAAATAAAATAATATGGTTGAGATAGTGCATGAATAGCTGAATTTTCGACAAGTGATCCTTCGAGGACATGTTTTAAGAATTTCAGTTTTAGACTAAAAATGCCAACCATATTTCTTTTTTATATTGTTTTTGAGCTTATTTATCCACTAAAAATAAAATAATATGGTTGAGATAGTGCATGAATAGCTGAATTTTCGACAAGTGATCCTTCGAGGACATGTTTTAAGAATTTCAGTTTTAGACTAAAAATGCCAACCATATTTCTTTTTTATATTGTTTTTGAGCTTATTTATCCACTAAAAATAAAATAATATGGTTGAGATAGTGCATGAATAGCTGAATTTTCGACAAGTGATCCTTCGAGGACATGTTTTAAGAATTTCAGTTTTAGACTAAAAATGCCAACCATATTTCTTTTTTATATTGTTTTTGAGCTTATTTATCCACTAAAAATAAAATAATATGGTTGAGATAGTGCATGAATAGCTGAATTTTCGACAAGTGATCCTTCGAGGACATGTTTTAAGAATTTCAGTTTTAGACTAAAAATGCCAACCATATTTCTTTTTTATATTGTTTTTGAGCTTATTTATCCACTAAAAATAAAATAATATGGTTGAGATAGTGCATGAATAGCTGAATTTTCGACAAGTGATCCTTCGAGGACATGTTTTAAGAATTTCAGTTTTAGACTAAAAATGCCAACCATATTTCTTTTTTATATTGTTTTTGAGCTTATTTATCCACTAAAAATAAAATAATATGGTTGAGATAGTGCATGAATAGCTGAATTTTCGACAAGTGATCCTTCGAGGACATGTTTTAAGAATTTCAGTTTTAGACTAAAAATGCCAACCATATTTCTTTTTTATATTGTTTTTGAGCTTATTTATCCACTAAAAATAAAATAATATGGTTGAGATAGTGCATGAATAGCTGAATTTTCGACAAGTGATCCTTCGAGGACATGTTTTAAGAATTTCAGTTTTAGACTAAAAATGCCAACCATATTTCTTTTTTATATTGTTTTTGAGCTTATTTATCCACTAAAAATAAAATAATATGGTTGAGATAGTGCATGAATAGCTGAATTTTCGACAAGTGATCCTTCGAGGACATGTTTTAAGAATTTCAGTTTTAGACTAAAAATGCCAACCATATTTCTTTTTTATATTGTTTTTGAGCTTATTTATCCACTAAAAATAAAATAATATGGTTGAGATAGTGCATGAATAGCTGAATTTTCGACAAGTGATCCTTCGAGGACATGTTTTAAGAATTTCAGTTTTAGACTAAAAATGCCAACCATATTTCTTTTTTATATTGTTTTTGAGCTTATTTATCCACTAAAAATAAAATAATATGGTTGAGATAGTGCATGAATAGCTGAATTTTCGACAAGTGATCCTTCGAGGACATGTTTTAAGAATTTCAGTTTTAGACTAAAAATGCCAACCATATTTCTTTTTTATATTGTTTTTGAGCTTATTTATCCACTAAAAATAAAATAATATGGTTGAGATAGTGCATGAATAGCTGAATTTTCGACAAGTGATCCTTCGAGGACATGTTTTAAGAATTTCAGTTTTAGACTAAAAATGCCAACCATATTTCTTTTTTATATTGTTTTTGAGCTTATTTATCCACTAAAAATAAAATAATATGGTTGAGATAGTGCATGAATAGCTGAATTTTCGACAAGTGATCCTTCGAGGACATGTTTTAAGAATTTCAGTTTTAGACTAAAAATGCCAACCATATTTCTTTTTTATATTGTTTTTGAGCTTATTTATCCACTAAAAATAAAATAATATGGTTGAGATAGTGCATGAATAGCTGAATTTTCGACAAGTGATCCTTCGAGGACATGTTTTAAGAATTTCAGTTTTAGACTAAAAATGCCAACCATATTTCTTTTTTATATTGTTTTTGAGCTTATTTATCCACTAAAAATAAAATAATATGGTTGAGATAGTGCATGAATAGCTGAATTTTCGACAAGTGATCCTTCGAGGACATGTTTTAAGAATTTCAGTTTTAGACTAAAAATGCCAACCATATTTCTTTTTTATATTGTTTTTGAGCTTATTTATCCACTAAAAATAAAATAATATGGTTGAGATAGTGCATGAATAGCTGAATTTTCGACAAGTGATCCTTCGAGGACATGTTTTAAGAATTTCAGTTTTAGACTAAAAATGCCAACCATATTTCTTTTTTATATTGTTTTTGAGCTTATTTATCCACTAAAAATAAAATAATATGGTTGAGATAGTGCATGAATAGCTGAATTTTCGACAAGTGATCCTTCGAGGACATGTTTTAAGAATTTCAGTTTTAGACTAAAAATGCCAACCATATTTCTTTTTTATATTGTTTTTGAGCTTATTTATCCACTAAAAATAAAATAATATGGTTGAGATAGTGCATGAATAGCTGAATTTTCGACAAGTGATCCTTCGAGGACATGTTTTAAGAATTTCAGTTTTAGACTAAAAATGCCAACCATATTTCTTTTTTATATTGTTTTTGAGCTTATTTATCCACTAAAAATAAAATAATATGGTTGAGATAGTGCATGAATAGCTGAATTTTCGACAAGTGATCCTTCGAGGACATGTTTTAAGAATTTCAGTTTTAGACTAAAAATGCCAACCATATTTCTTTTTTATATTGTTTTTGAGCTTATTTATCCACTAAAAATAAAATAATATGGTTGAGATAGTGCATGAATAGCTGAATTTTCGACAAGTGATCCTTCGAGGACATGTTTTAAGAATTTCAGTTTTAGACTAAAAATGCCAACCATATTTCTTTTTTATATTGTTTTTGAGCTTATTTATCCACTAAAAATAAAATAATATGGTTGAGATAGTGCATGAATAGCTGAATTTTCGACAAGTGATCCTTCGAGGACATGTTTTAAGAATTTCAGTTTTAGACTAAAAATGCCAACCATATTTCTTTTTTATATTGTTTTTGAGCTTATTTATCCACTAAAAATAAAATAATATGGTTGAGATAGTGCATGAATAGCTGAATTTTCGACAAGTGATCCTTCGAGGATATGTTTTAAGAATTTCAGTTTTAGACTAAAAATGCCAACCGATATTTCTTTTTTATATTGTTTTTGAGCTTATTTATCCACTAAAAATAAAATAATATAGTTGAGATAGTGCATGAATAGCTGAATTTTCGACAAGTGATCCTTCAAGGACATGTTTTAAGAATTTCAGTTTTAGACTAAAAATGCCAACCATATTTCTTTTTTATATTGTTTTTGAGCTTATTTATCCACTAAAAATAAAATAATATGGTTGAGATAGTGCATGAATAGCTGAATTTTCGACAAGTGATCCTTCGAGGACATGTTTTAAGAATTTCAGTTTTAGACTAAAAATGCCAACCATATTTCTTTTTTATATTGTTTTTGAGCTTATTTATCCACTAAAAATAAAATAATATGGTTGAGATAGTGCATGAATAGCTGAATTTTCGACAAGTGATCCTTCGAGGACATGTTTTAAGAATTTCAGTTTTAGACTAAAAATGCCAACCATATTTCTTTTTTATATTGTTTTTGAGCTTATTTATCCACTAAAAATAAAATAATATAGTTGAGATAGTGCATGAATAGCTGAATTTTCGACAAGTGATCCTTCGAGGACATGTTTTAAGAATTTCAGTTTTAGACTAAAAATGCCAACCATATTTCTTTTTTATATTGTTTTTGAGCTTATTTATCCACTAAAAATAAAATAATATAGTTGAGATAGTGCATGAATAGCTGAATTTTCGACAAGTGATCCTTCGAGGACATGTTTTAAGAATTTCAGTTTTAGACTAAAAATGCCAACCATATTTCTTTTTTATATTGTTTTTGAGCTTATTTATCCACTAAAAATAAAATAATATAGTTGAGATAGTGCATGAATAGCTGAATTTTCGACAAGTGATCCTTCGAGGACATGTTTTAAGAATTTCAGTTTTAGACTAAAAATGCCAACCATATTTCTTTTTTATATTGTTTTTGAGCTTATTTATCCACTAAAAATAAAATAATATGGTTGAGATAGTGCATGAATAGCTGAATTTTCGACAAGTGATCCTTCGAGGACATGTTTTAAGAATTTCAGTTTTAGACTAAAAATGCCAACCATATTTCTTTTTTATATTGTTTTTGAGCTTATTTATCCACTAAAAATAAAATAATATGGTTGAGATAGTGCATGAATAGCTGAATTTTCGACAAGTGATCCTTCGAGGACATGTTTTAAGAATTTCAGTTTTAGACTAAAAATGCCAACCATATTTCTTTTTTATATTGTTTTTGAGCTTATTTATCCACTAAAAAGAATTTAATATGGTTGAGATAGTGCATGAATAGCTGAATTTTCGACAAGTGATCCTTCAAGGACATGTTTTAAGAATTTCAGGTTTAGACTAAAAATGCCAACCATATTTCTTTTTTATATTGTTTTTGAGCTTATTTATCCACTAAAAAGAATTTAATATGGTTGAGATAGTGCATGAATAGCTGAATTTTCGACAAGTGATCCTTCGAGGACATGTTTTAAGAATTTCAGTTTTAGACTAAAAATGCCAACCATATTTCTTTTTTATATTGTTTTTGAGCTTATTTATCCACTAAAAATAAAATAATATGGTTGAGATAGTGCATGAATAGCTGAATTTTCGACAAGTGATCCTTCGAGGACATGTTTTAAGAATTTCAGTTTTAGACTAAAAATGCCAACCATATTTCTTTTTTATATTGTTTTTGAGCTTATTTATCCACTAAAAATAAAATAATATGGTTGAGATAGTGCATGAATAGCTGAATTTTCGACAAGTGATCCTTCGAGGACATGTTTTAAGAATTTCAGTTTTAGACTAAAAATGCCAACCATATTTCTTTTTTATATTGTTTTTGAGCTTATTTATCCACTAAAAATAAAATAATATGGTTGAGATAGTGCATGAATAGCTTAATTTTCGACAAGTGATCCTTCGAGGACATGTTTTAAGAATTTCAGTTTTAGACTAAAAATGCCAACCATATTTCTTTTTTATATTGTTTTTGAGCTTATTTATCCACTAAAAATAAAATAATATGGTTGAGATAGTGCATGAATAGCTGAATTTTCGACAAGTGATCCTTCAAGGACATGTTTTAAGAATTTCAGTTTTAGACTAAAAATGCCAACCATATTTCTTTTTTATATTGTTTTTGAGCTTATTTATCCACTAAAAATAAAGTAATATGGTTGAGATAGTGCATGAATAGCTGAATTTTCGACAAGTGATCCTTCGAGGACATGTTTTAAGAATTTCAGTTTTAGACTAAAAATGCCAACCATATTTCTTTTTTATATTGTTTTTGAGCTTATTTATCCACTAAAAATAAAATAATATGGTTGAGATAGTGCATGAATAGCTGAATTTTCGACAAGTGATCCTTCGAGGACATGTTTTAAGAATTTCAGTTTTAGACTAAAAATGCCAACCATATTTCTTTTTTATATTGTTTTTGAGCTTATTTATCCACTAAAAATAAAATAATATGGTTGAGATAGTGCATGAATAGCTGAATTTTCGACAAGTGATCCTTCGAGGACATGTTTTAAGAATTTCAGTTTTAGACTAAAAATGCCAACCATATTTCTTTTTTATATTGTTTTTGAGCTTATTTATCCACTAAAAATAAAATAATATGGTTGAGATAGTGCATGAATAGCTGAATTTTCGACAAGTGATCCTTCGAGGACATGTTTTAAGAATTTCAGTTTTAGACTAAAAATGCCAACCATATTTCTTTTTTATATTGTTTTTGAGCTTATTTATCCACTAAAAATAAAATAATATGGTTGAGATAGTGCATGAATAGCTGGATTTTCGACAAGTGATCCTTCAAGGACATGTTTTAAGAATTTCAGTTTTACACTAAAAATGCCAACCATATTTCTTTTTTATATTGTTTTTGAGCTTATTTATCCACTAAAAATAAAATAATATGGTTGAGATAGTGCATGAATAGCTGAATTTTCGACAAGTGATCCTTCAAGGACATGTTTTAAGAATTTCAGTTTTAGACTAAAAATGCCAACCATATTTCTTTTTTATATTGTTTTTGAGCTTATTTATCCACTAAAAATAAAATAATATGGTTGAGATAGTGCATGAATAGCTGAATTTTCGACAAGTGATCCTTCAAGGACATGTTTTAAGAATTTCACTTTTAGACTAAAAATGCCAACCATATTTCTTTTTTATATTGTTTTTGAGCTTATTTATCCACTAAAAATAAAATAATATGGTTGAGATAGTGCATGAATAGCTGAATTTTCGACAAGTGATCCTTCGAGGACATGTTTTAAGAATTTCAGTTTTAGACTAAAAATGCCAACCATATTTCTTTTTTATATTGTTTTTGATCTTATTTATCCACTAAAAATAAAATAATATGGTTGAGATAGTGCATGAATAGCTGAATTTTCGACAAGTGATCCTTCAAGGACATGTTTTAAGAATTTCAGTTTTAGACTAAAAATGCCAACCATATTTCTTTTTTATATTGTTTTTGAGCTTATTTATCCACTAAAAATAAAATAATATGGTTGAGATAGTGCATGAATAGCTGAATTTTCGACAAGTGATCCTTCAAGGACATGTTTTAAGAATTTCAGGTTTAGACTAAAAATGCCAACCATATTTCTTTTTTATATTGTTTTTGAGCTTATTTATCCACTAAAAATAAAATAATATGGTTGAGATAGTGCATGAATAGCTGAATTTTCGACAAGTGATCCTTCAAGGACGTGTTTTAAGAATTTCAGTTTTAGACTAAAAATGCCAACCATATTTCTTTTTTATATTGTTTTTGAGCTTATTTATCCACTAAAAATAAAATAATATGGTTGAGATAGTGCATGAATAGCTGAATTTTCGACAAGTGATCCTTCAAGGACATGTTTTAAGAATTTCAGTTTTAGACTAAAAATGCCAACCATATTTCTTTTTTATATTGTTTTTGAGCTTATTTATCCACTAAAAATAAAATAATATGGTTGAGATAGTGCATGAATAGCTGAATTTTCGACAAGTGATCCTTCAAGGACATGTTTTAAGAATTTCAGTTTTAGACTAAAAATGCCAACCATATTTCTTTTTTATATTGTTTTTGAGCTTATTTATCCACTAAAAATAAAATAATATGGTTGAGATAGTGCATGAATAGCTGAATTTTCGACAAGTGATCCTTCAAGGACGTGTTTTAAGAATTTCAGTTTTAGACTAAAAATGCCAACCATATTTCTTTTTTATATTGTTTTTGAGCTTATTTATCCACTAAAAATAAAATAATATGGTTGAGATAGTGCATGAATAGCTGAATTTTCGACAAGTGATCCTTCAAGGACATGTTTTAAGAATTTCAGTTTTAGACTAAAAATGCCAACCATATTTCTTTTTTATATTGTTTTTGAGCTTATTTATCCACTAAAAATAAAATAATATGGTTGAGATAGTGCATGAATAGCTGAATTTTCGACAAGTGATCCTTCAAGGACATGTTTTAAGAATTTCAGTTTTAGACTAAAAATGCCAACCATATTTCTTTTTTATATTGTTTTTGAGCTTATTTATCCACTAAAAATAAAATAATATGGTTGAGATAGTGCATGAATAGCTGAATTTTCGACAAGTGATCCTTCAAGGACATGTTTTAAGAATTTCAGGTTTAGACTAAAAATGCCAACCATATTTCTTTTTTATATTGTTTTTGAGCTTATTTATCCACTAAAAATAAAATAATATGGTTGAGATAGTGCATGAATAGCTGAATTTTCGACAAGTGATCCTTCAAGGACATGTTTTAAGAATTTCAGTTTTAGACTAAAAATGCCAACCATATTTCTTTTTTATATTGTTTTTGAGCTTATTTATCCACTAAAAATAAAATAATATGGTTGAGATAGTGCATGAATAGCTGAATTTTCGACAAGTGATCCTTCAAGGACATGTTTTAAGAATTTCAGTTTTAGACTAAAAATGCCAACCATATTTCTTTTTTATATTGTTTTTGAGCTTATTTATCCACTAAAAATAAAATAATATGGTTGAGATAGTGCATGAATAGCTGAATTTTCGACAAGTGATCCTTCAAGGACATGTTTTAAGAATTTCAGTTTTAGACTAAAAATGCCAACCATATTTCTTTTTTATATTGTTTTTGAGCTTATTTATCCACTAAAAATAAAATAATATGGTTGAGATAGTGCATGAATAGCTGAATTTTCGACAAGTGATCCTTCAAGGACATGTTTTAAGAATTTCAGGTTTAGACTAAAAATGCCAACCATATTTCTTTTTTATATTGTTTTTGAGCTTATTTATCCACTAAAAATAAAATAATATGGTTGAGATAGTGCATGAATAGCTGAATTTTCGACAAGTGATCCTTCAAGGACATGTTTTAAGAATTTCAGGTTTAGACTAAAAATGCCAACCATATTTCTTTTTTATATTGTTTTTGAGCTTATTTATCCACTAAAAATAAAATAATATGGTTGAGATAGTGCATGAATAGCTGAATTTTCGACAAGTGATCCTTCAAGGACATGTTTTAAGAATTTCAGGTTTAGACTAAAAATGCCAACCATATTTCTTTTTTATATTGTTTTTGAGCTTATTTATCCACTAAAAATAAAATAATATGGTTGAGATAGTGCATGAATAGCTGAATTTTCGACAAGTGATCCTTCAAGGACATGTTTTAAGAATTTCAGGTTTAGACTAAAAATGCCAACCATATTTCTTTTTTATATTGTTTTTGAGCTTATTTATCCACTAAAAATAAAATAATATGGTTGAGATAGTGCATGAATAGCTGAATTTTCGACAAGTGATCCTTCAAGGACATGTTTTAAGAATTTCAGGTTTAGACTAAAAATGCCAACCATATTTCTTTTTTATATTGTTTTTGAGCTTATTTATCCACTAAAAATAAAATAATATGGTTGAGATAGTGCATGAATAGCTGAATTTTCGACAAGTGATCCTTCAAGGACATGTTTTAAGAATTTCAGTTTTAGACTAAAAATGCCAACCATATTTCTTTTTTATATTGTTTTTGAGCTTATTTATCCACTAAAAATAAAATAATATGGTTGAGATAGTGCATGAATAGCTGAATTTTCGACAAGTGATCCTTCAAGGACATGTTTTAAGAATTTCAGGTTTAGACTAAAAATGCCAACCATATTTCTTTTTTATATTGTTTTTGAGCTTATTTATCCACTAAAAATAAAATAATATGGTTGAGATAGTGCATGAATAGCTGAATTTTCGACAAGTGATCCTTCAAGGACATGTTTTAAGAATTTCAGGTTTAGACTAAAAATGCCAACCATATTTCTTTTTTATATTGTTTTTGAGCTTATTTATCCACTAAAAATAAAATAATATGGTTGAGATAGTGCATGAATAGCTGAATTTTCGACAAGTGATCCTTCAAGGACATGTTTTAAGAATTTCAGTTTTAGACTAAAAATGCCAACCATATTTCTTTTTTATATTGTTTTTGAGCTTATTTATCCACTAAAAATAAAATAATATGGTTGAGATAGTGCATGAATAGCTGGATTTTCGACAAGTGATCCTTCAAGGACATGTTTTAAGAATTTCAGTTTTAGACTAAAAATGCCAACCATATTTCTTTTTTATATTGTTTTTGAGCTTATTTATCCACTAAAAATAAAATAATATGGTTGAGATAGTGCATGAATAGCTGGATTTTCGACAAGTGATCCTTCAAGGACATGTTTTAAGAATTTCAGTTTTAGACTAAAAATGCCAACCATATTTCTTTTTTATATTGTTTTTGAGCTTATTTATCCACTAAAAATAAAATAATATGGTTGAGATAGTGCATGAATAGCTGGATTTTCGACAAGTGATCCTTCAAGGACATGTTTTAAGAATTTCAGTTTTAGACTAAAAATGCCAACCATATTTCTTTTTTATATTGTTTTTGAGCTTATTTATCCACTAAAAATAAAATAATATGGTTGAAATAGTGCATGAATAGCTGGATTTTCGACAAGTGATCCTTCAAGGACATGTTTTAAGAATTTCAGTTTTAGACTAAAAATGCCAACCATATTTCTTTTTTATATTGTTTTTGAGCTTATTTATCCACTAAAAAAAAATAATATGGTTGAGATAGTGCATGAATAGCTGAATTTTCGACAAGTGATCCTTCAAGGACATGTTTTAAGAATTTCAGTTTTAGACTAAAAATGCCAACCATATTTCTTTTTTATGTTGTTTTTGAGCTTATTTATCCACTAAAAATAAAATAATATGGTTGAGATAGTGCATGAATAGCTGAATTTTCGACAAGTGATCCTTCAAGGACATGTTTTAAGAATTTCAGTTTTAGACTAAAAATGCCAACCATATTTCTTTTTTATATTGTTTTTGAGCTTATTTATCCACTAAAAATAAAATAATATGGTTGAGATAGTGCATGAATAGCTGAATTTTCGACAAGTGATCCTTCAAGGACATGTTTTAAGAATTTCAGTTTTAGACTAAAAATGCCAACCATATTTCTTTTTATATTGTTTTTGAGCTTATTTATCCACTAAAAATAAAATAATATGGTTGAGATAGTGCATGAATAGCTGGATTTTCGACAAGTGATCCTTCAAGGACATGTTTTAAGAATTTCAGTTTTAGACTAAAAATGCCAACCATATTTCTTTTTTATATTGTTTTTGAGCTTATTTATCCACTAAAAATAAAATAATATAGTTGAGATAGTGCATGAATAGCTGGATTTTCGACAAGTGATCCTTCAAGGACATGTTTTAAGAATTTCAGTTTTAGACTAAAAATGACAACCATATTTCTTTTTTATATTGTTTTTGAGCTTATTTATCCACTAAAAATAAAATAATATGGTTGAGATAGAGCATGAATAGCTGGATTTTCGACAAGTGATCCTTCAAGGACATGTTTTAAGAATTTCAGGTTTAGACTAAAAATGCCAACCATATTTCTTTTTTATATTGTTTTTGAGCTTATTTATCCACTAAAAATAAAATAATATGGTTGAGATAGTGCATGAATAGCTGGATTTTCGACAAGTGATCCTTCAAGGACATGTTTTAAGAATTTCAGTTTTAGACTAAAAATGCCAACCATATTTCTTTTTTATATTGTTTTTGAGCTTATTTATCCACTAAAAATAAAATAATATAGTTGAGATAGTGCATGAATAGCTGGATTTTCGACAAGTGATCCTTCAAGGACATGTTTTAAGAATTTCAGGTTTAGACTAAAAATGCCAACCATATTTCTTTTTTATATTGTTTTTGAGCTTATTTATCCACTAAAAATAAAATAATATGGTTGAGATAGTGCATGAATAGCTGGATTTTCGACAAGTGATCCTTCAAGGACATGTTTTAAGAATTTCAGTTTTAGACTAAAAATGCCAACCATATTTCTTTTTTATATTGTTTTTGAGCTTATTTATCCACTAAAAATAAAATAATATGGTTGAGATAGTGCATGAATAGCTGGATTTTCGACAAGTGATCCTTCAAGGACATGTTTTAAGAATTTCAGTTTTAGACTAAAAATGCCAACCATATTTCTTTTTTATATTGTTTTTGAGCTTATTTATCCACTAAAATAAAATAATATGGTTGAGATAGTGCATGAATAGCTGGATTTTCGACAAGTGATCCTTCAAGGACATGTTTTAAGAATTTCAGTTTTAGACTAAAAATGCCAACCATATTTCTTTTTTATATTGTTTTTGAGCTTATTTATCCACTAAAAATAAAATAATATGGTTGAGATACAGTCGAACCTCGTTATAATGCGCCTCGTTATAGTGCAAACCTCTCTATAATGCGGTTTTTGTGCGGTCCCTTCAAGCGAATTTAATGTAAATTGACCTCGTTATAATGCAAACCTCTCTATAATGCGGTTTTTTTGCGGTCCCTTGGACCGCATTATAACGAGGTTCGACTGTAGTGCATGAATAGCTGAATTTTCGACAAGTGATCCTTCAAGGACATGTTTTAAGAATTTCAGTTTTAGACTAAAAATGCCAACCATATTTCTTTTTTATATTGTTTTTGAGCTTATTTATCCACTAAAAATAAAATAATATGGTTGAGATAGTGCATGAATAGCTGGATTTTCGACAAGTGATCCTTCAAGGACATGTTTTAAGAATTTCAGTTTTAGACTAAAAATGCCAACCATATTTCTTTTTTATATTGTTTTTGAGCTTATTTATCCACTAAAAATAAAATAATATGGTTGAGATAGTGCATGAATAGCTGGATTTTCGACAAGTGATCCTTCAAGGACATGTTTTAAGAATTTCAGTTTTAGACTAAAAATGCCAACCATATTTCTTTTTTATATTGTTTTTGAGCTTATTTATCCACTAAAAATAAAATAATATGGTTGAGATAGTGCATGAATAGCTGGATTTTCGACAAGTGATCCTTCAAGGACATGTTTTAAGAATTTCAGTTTTAGACTAAAAATGCCAACCATATTTCTTTTTTATATTGTTTTTGAGCTTATTTATCCACTAAAAATAAAATAATATGGTTGAGATAGTGCATGAATAGCTGAATTTTCGACAAGTGATCCTTCAAGGACATGTTTTAAGAATTTCAGTTTTAGACTAAAAATGACAACCATATTTCTTTTTTATATTGTTTTTGAGCTTATTTATCCACTAAAAATAAAATAATATGGTTGAGATAGTGCATGAATAGCTGGATTTTCGACAAGTGATCCTTCAAGGACATGTTTTAAGAATTTCAGTTTTAGACTAAAAATGCCAACCATATTTCTTTTTTATATTGTTTTTGAGCTTATTTATCCACTAAAAATAAAATAATATGGTTGAGATAGTGCATGAATAGCTGGATTTTCGACAAGTGATCCTTCAAGGACATGTTTTAAGAATTTCAGTTTTAGACTAAAAATGCCAACCATATTTCTTTTTTATATTGTTTTTGAGCTTATTTATCCACTAAAAATAAAATAATATGGTTGAGATAGTGCATGAATAGCTGGATTTTCGACAAGTGATCCTTCAAGGACATGTTTTAAGAATTTCAGTTTTAGACTAAAAATGCCAACCATATTTCTTTTTTATATTGTTTTTGAGCTTATTTATCCACTAAAAATAAAATAATATAGTTGAGATAGTGCATGAATAGCTGGATTTTCGACAAGTGATCCTTCAAGGACATGTTTTAAGAATTTCAGTTTTAGACTAAAAATGCCAACCATATTTCTTTTTTATATTGTTTTTGAGCTTATTTATCCACTAAAAATAAAATAATATGGTTGAGATAGTGCATGAATAGCTGGATTTTCGACAAGTGATCCTTCAAGGACATGTTTTAAGAATTTCAGTTTTAGACTAAAAATGCCAACCATATTTCTTTTTTATATTGTTTTTGAGCTTATTTATCCACTAAAAATAAAATAATATAGTTGAGATAGTGCATGAATAGCTGGATTTTCGACAAGTGATCCTTCAAGGACATGTTTTAAGAATTTCAGTTTTAGACTAAAAATGCCAACCATATTTCTTTTTTATATTGTTTTTGAGCTTATTTATCCACTAAAAATAAAATAATATGGTTGAGATAGTGCATGAATAGCTGGATTTTCGACAAGTGATCCTTCAAGGACATGTTTTAAGAATTTCAGTTTTAGACTAAAAATGCCAACCATATTTCTTTTTTATATTGTTTTTGAGCTTATTTATCCACTAAAAATAAAATAATATGGTTGAGATAGTGCATGAATAGCTGGATTTTCGACAAGTGATCCTTCAAGGACATGTTTTAAGAATTTCAGTTTTAGACTAAAAATGCCAACCATATTTCTTTTTTATATTGTTTTTGAGCTTATTTATCCACTAAAAATAAAATAATATGGTTGAGATAGTGCATGAATAGCTGGATTTTCGACAAGTGATCCTTCAAGGACATGTTTTAAGAATTTCAGTTTTAGACTAAAAATGCCAACCATATTTCTTTTTTATATTGTTTTTGAGCTTATTTATCCACTAAAAATAAAATAATATGGTTGAGATAGTGCATGAATAGCTGGATTTTCGACAAGTGATCCTTCAAGGACATGTTTTAAGAATTTCAGTTTTAGACTAAAAATGCCAACCATATTTCTTTTTTATATTGTTTTTGAGCTTATTTATCCACTAAAAATAAAATAATATGGTTGAGATAGTGCATGAATAGCTGAATTTTCGACAAGTGATCCTTCAAGGACATGTTTTAAGAATTTCAGTTTTAGACTAAAAATGCCAACCATATTTCTTTTTTATATTGTTTTTGAGCTTATTTATCCACTAAAAATAAAATAATATGGTTGAGATAGTGCATGAATAGCTGAATTTTCGACAAGTGATCCTTCAAGGACATGTTTTAAGAATTTCAGGTTTAGACTAAAAATGCCAACCATATTTCTTTATTATATTGTTTTTGAGCTTATTTATCCACTAAAAATAAAATAATATGGTTGAGATAGTGCATGAATAGCTGAATTTTCGACAAGTGATCCTTCAAGGACATGTTTTAAGAATTTCAGTTTTAGACTAAAAATGCCAACCATATTTCTTTTTTATATTGTTTTTGAGCTTATTTATCCACTAAAAATAAAATAATATGGTTGAGATAGTGCATGAATAGCTGAATTTTCGACAAGTGATCCTTCAAGGACATGTTTTAAGAATTTCAGTTTTAGACTAAAAATGCCAACCATATTTCTTTTTTATATTGTTTTTGAGCTTATTTATCCACTAAAAATAAAATAATATGGTTGAGATAGTGCATGAATAGCTGAATTTTCGACAAGTGATCCTTCAAGGACATGTTTTAAGAATTTCAGTGTTAGACTAAAAATGCCAACCATATTTCTTTTTTATATTGTTTTTGAGCTTATTTATCCACTAAAAATAAAATAATATGGTTGAGATAGTGCATGAATAGCTGAATTTTCGACAAGTGATCCTTCAAGGACATGTTTTAAGAATTTCAGTTTTAGACTAAAAATGCCAACCATATTTCTTTTTTATATTGTTTTTGAGCTTATTTATCCACTAAAAATAAAATAATATGGTTGAGATAGTGCATGAATAGCTGAATTTTCGACAAGTGATCCTTCAAGGACATGTTTTAAGAATTTCAGTTTTAGACTAAAAATGCCAACCATATTTCCTTTTTATATTGTTTTTGAGCTTATTTATCCACTAAAATTAAAATAATATGGTTGAGATAGTGCATGAATAGCTGGATTTTCGACAAGTGATCCTTCAAGGACATGTTTTAAGAATTTCAGTTTTAGACTAAAAATGCCAACCATATTTCCTTTTTATATTGTTTTTGAGCTTATTTATCCACTAAAATTAAAATAACATGGTTGAGATAGTGCATGAATAGCTGGATTTTCGACAAGTGATCCTTCGAGGACATGTTTTAAGAATTTCAGTTTTAGACTAAAAATGCCAACCATATTTCCTTTTTATATTGTTTTTGAGCTTATTTATCCACTAAAATTAAAATAATATGGTTGAGATAGTGCATGAATAGCTGGATTTTCGACAAGTGATCCTTCGAGGACATGTTTTAAGAATTTCAGTTTTAGACTAAAAATGCCAACCATATTTCCTTTTTATATTGTTTTTGAGCTTATTTATCCACTAAAATTAAAATAATATGGTTGAGATAGTGCATGAATAGCTGGATTTTCGACAAGTGATCCTTCGAGGACATGTTTTAAGAATTTCAGTTTTAGACTAAAAATGCCAACCATATTTCCTTTTTATATTGTTTTTGAGCTTATTTATCCACTAAAATTAAAATAATATGGTTGAGATAGTGCATGAATAGCTGGATTTTCGACAAGTGATCCTTCGAGGACATGTTTTAAGAATTTCAGTTTTAGACTAAAAATGCCAACCATATTTCCTTTTTATATTGTTTTTGAGCTTATTTATCCACTAAAATTAAAATAATATGGTTGAGATAGTGCATGAATAGCTGGATTTTCGACAAGTGATCCTTCAAGGACATGTTTTAAGAATTTCAGTTTTAGACTAAAAATGCCAACCATATTTCCTTTTTATATTGTTTTTGAGCTTATTTATCCACTAAAAATAAAATAATATGGTTGAGATAGTGCATGAATAGCTGGATTTTCGACAAGTGATCCTTCAAGGACATGTTTTAAGAATTTCAGGTTTAGACTAAAAATGGCAACCATATTTCCTTTTTATATTGTTTTTGAGCTTATTTATCCACTAAAAATAAAATAATATGGTTGAGATAGTGCATGAATAGCTGGATTTTCGACAAGTGATCCTTCAAGGACATGTTTTAAGAATTTCAGTTTTAGACTAAAAATGCCAACCATATTTCCTTTTTATATTGTTTTTGAGCTTATTTATCCACTAAAAATAAAATAATATGGTTGAGATAGTGCATGAATAGCTGGATTTTCGACAAGTGATCCTTCAAGGACATGTTTTAAGAATTTCAGTTTTAGACTAAAAATGCCAACCATATTTCCTTTTTATATTGTTTTTGAGCTTATTTATCCACTAAAAATAAAATAATATGGTTGAGATAGTGCATGAATAGCTGGATTTTCGACAAGTGATCCTTCAAGGACATGTTTTAAGAATTTCAGTTTTAGACTAAAAATGCCAACCATATTTCCTTTTTATATTGTTTTTGAGCTTATTTATCCACTAAAAATAAAATAATATGGTTGAGATAGTGCATGAATAGCTGGATTTTCGACAAGTGATCCTTCAAGGACATGTTTTAAGAATTTCAGGTTTAGACTAAAAATGGCAACCATATTTCCTTTTTATATTGTTTTTGAGCTTATTTATCCACTAAAAATAAAATAATATGGTTGAGATAGTGCATGAATAGCTGGATTTTCGACAAGTGATCCTTCAAGGACATGTTTTAAGAATTTCAGGTTTAGACTAAAAATGGCAACCATATTTCCTTTTTATATTGTTTTTGAGCTTATTTATCCACTAAAAATAAAATAATATGGTTGAGATAGTGCATGAATAGCTGGATTTTCGACAAGTGATCCTTCAAGGACATGTTTTAAGAATTTCAGTTTTAGACTAAAAATGCCAACCATATTTCCTTTTTATATTGTTTTTGAGCTTATTTATCCACTAAAAATAAAATAATATGGTTGAGATAGTGCATGAATAGCTGGATTTTCGACAAGTGATCCTTCAAGGACATGTTTTAAGAATTTCAGTTTTAGACTAAAAATGCCAACCATATTTCCTTTTTATATTGTTTTTGAGCTTATTTATCCACTAAAAATAAAATAATATGGTTGAGATAGTGCATGAATAGCTGGATTTTCGACAAGTGATCCTTCAAGGACATGTTTTAAGAATTTCAGTTTTAGACTAAAAATGCCAACCATATTTCCTTTTTATATTGTTTTTGAGCTTATTTATCCACTAAAAATAAAATAATATGGTTGAGATAGTGCATGAATAGCTGGATTTTCGACAAGTGATCCTTCAAGGACATGTTTTAAGAATTTCAGGTTTAGACTAAAAATGGCAACCATATTTCCTTTTTATATTGTTTTTGAGCTTATTTATCCACTAAAAATAAAATAATATGGTTGAGATAGTGCATGAATAGCTGGATTTTCGACAAGTGATCCTTCAAGGACATGTTTTAAGAATTTCAGTTTTAGACTAAAAATGCCAACCATATTTCCTTTTTATATTGTTTTTGAGCTTATTTATCCACTAAAAATAAAATAATATGGTTGAGATAGTGCATGAATAGCTGGATTTTCGACAAGTGATCCTTCAAGGACATGTTTTAAGAATTTCAGTTTTAGACTAAAAATGCCAACCATATTTCCTTTTTATATTGTTTTTGAGCTTATTTATCCACTAAAAATAAAATAATATGGTTGAGATAGTGCATGAATAGCTGGATTTTCGACAAGTGATCCTTCAAGGACATGTTTTAAGAATTTCAGTTTTAGACTAAAAATGCCAACCATATTTCCTTTTTATATTGTTTTTGAGCTTATTTATCCACTAAAAATAAAATAATATGGTTGAGATAGTGCATGAATAGCTGGATTTTCGACAAGTGATCCTTCAAGGACATGTTTTAAGAATTTCAGTTTTAGACTAAAAATGCCAACCATATTTCCTTTTTATATTGTTTTTGAGCTTATTTATCCACTAAAAATAAAATAATATGGTTGAGATAGTGCATGAATAGCTGGATTTTCGACAAGTGATCCTTCAAGGACATGTTTTAAGAATTTCAGTTTTAGACTAAAAATGCCAACCATATTTCCTTTTTATATTGTTTTTGAGCTTATTTATCCACTAAAAATAAAATAATATGGTTGAGATAGTGCATGAATAGCTGGATTTTCGACAAGTGATCCTTCAAGGACATGTTTTAAGAATTTCAGTTTTAGACTAAAAATGCCAACCATATTTCCTTTTTATATTGTTTTTGAGCTTATTTATCAACTAAAAATAAAATAATATGGTTGAGATAGTGCATGAATAGCTGGATTTTCGACAAGTGATCCTTCAAGGACATGTTTTAAGAATTTCAGTTTTAGACTAAAAATGCCAACCATATTTCCTTTTTATATTGTTTTTGAGCTTATTTATCCACTAAAATTAAAT
>JAMRYA010000105.1:0-32017 GCA_024447215.1 Panagrolaimus sp. LJ2400
TCGATATCGGCTATTTTCAGCACCGAATCCTGCAGATGCGCAGAAAGGATTTGCAGATCTTCCTCATCAAGCGCGATGAGTTTGAGAGTGTCCATGTCTACCCTTTGCATAACTTTTCAGGACCATGGCGCGCAAAACACGCCATGCTCCCTTCCCTGTTAGAGGAAAGTTCAGGCAAATGGAATTCTGCTGCGCGGAGAAAGTGCGCCAGCAGAAAAAACAGCCGGGAATCAGTCGCTGATACGCTCGACAACCGCACCGCAACGGGACAGTTTTTCTTCCAGACGCTCGAAGCCGCGATCAAGGTGATAAACGCGGTTGACCGTCGTTTCGCCTTCGGCGGCCAGACCGGCGATAACCAGCGAAACCGATGCACGCAAATCCGTCGCCATGACCGGCGCGCCCTTCAAACGTTCCACGCCTTCGATCTTGGCCGTTTGCCCCGACAGGGAAATTTTCGCGCCAAGGCGAGCCAATTCCTGCACATGCATGAAGCGGTTCTCGAAAATGGTTTCGGTGATGTGGGACGTGCCCTTGGCCTTGGTCATCAGGCCCATGAACTGTGCCTGCAGATCGGTCGGGAAACCCGGGAACGGCTGGGTGGTCACATCGACCGGCATGATGCCATGGCCGTTGCGCACAACACGCAGACCGGAATTTGTTTCGGAAATTTCCGCACCGGCCTGTCCGAGCGTCTCCAGCGCCGCACTGAGAAGGCTGGCATCGGCGCCTTCGAGGATCACGTCACCACCCGTCATGGCAACGGCCATGGCGTAGGTGCCGGTTTCAATGCGGTCGGGAATAACGCGAACCCGCGCACCGGAGAGGCTGGTCACGCCCTCGATGGTGATGGTCGGCGTGCCTGCACCGCTGACGCGGGCGCCCATGGCATTGAGGCAATCGGCGAGGTTGACGACTTCGGGTTCCTGTGCGGCGTTCTCGATGACGGTTTCGCCCTTGGCCAGGGTCGCGGCCATCATCAGCACATGGGTGGCGCCGACCGATACTTTCGGGAAGGTGAAGCGCGTGCCGACGAGGCCGCCCTTGGCGCTGGCCTTGACGTAACCGTTTTCAATGTCGATGTCGGCGCCGAGCGCCCGCAGACCATCGATGAACAGATCGACCGGACGCGTGCCGATGGCGCAGCCGCCCGGCAGCGATACGGTGGCAACGCCCATGCGTGCCAGAAGCGGCCCAATCACCCAGAAACTGGCGCGCATCTTGGACACGAGTTCGTAGGGGGCGGTCGTATCGACAATATTGCGGGCGGTGAAGTGGATCGTGCGGGAATAGGCGCCGTCCTGGCGTTCGCGGCGGCCATTGACCGAGTAATCGACGCCATGATTGCCGAGAATGCGGATCAGCTGCTCCACATCGGCCAGATGCGGCACGTTTTCGAGCGTTAGCGTATCATCCGTCAGCAGCGACGCGATCATCAACGGCAGGGCCGCATTCTTGGCACCGGAAATCGGGATGATGCCATTGAGCTTATTACCGCCAACAATCTTGATACGATCCATAATGTGTCACTTTCGCGGGGATAGACCCGTCCTGTCGTTGAGACCCTTTGCAGAGCCGGTTGATCTAAACCATCGCAGAGAATGGTTCAAGAAATGCTTCGATCGCAGCGCGACCGGTCAAGATTCCGAAGACGGGGTATCGGAGGATGTCTGTTCTGCAGCGGTGATTCCCTCGTCCCGGTCATCTGCAGCCCCGGAGCGCCGGGAACGTATTTGCTGTTTTCGCCGCGCCAGATTCGCCCGCAATTGTTCTGAACGCCGCTTCTCACGGCTTGTTTGCTCGGAATTCGGGTTTTTCGAAGACGGCGATGTCATAAGTTATCTTTCAAAATCCGTGCGCCCCAACGCGGCTTTTATCCACGTAAATACAGGGCTTTTGGCAAATACTGATATTTTGCCCAAGAGATTACAATTGCTTGCTTGCGATTTGAGCAATGATATGGCAGAAGTCCGCCGCGTTCGCAAATCAGCTGCGGTAGCTCAGTGGTAGAGCACTCCATTGGTAATGGAGAGGTCGAGAGTTCAATCCTCTCTCGCAGCACCAGTCTTTTCGATGATCGGACGATCATCCCGTGTGCGAACGTTATCCACAGATCATTTTGACGATACAGCCTGATCGCTGACCAGGGGTCATGTTCCGCTGACGCGCTTGTAGTGGGCTGATTCGCTGCCCACGCATGCCCGCAGGACGCCGACGATACTGCCCAGGCGCGACGCCGCCTTGACCAGTGTTCTTCCCCGCGTGAACGGCACGGCGATCAGGTAGAGGCAAAGCGACAGCAGGCGGCCAATGAGCGAGCCGGGCAAACGCAGGAGCGTTGCGGCCCTGTGCTTGTTCAGCTTTGTGCCCATTTCAATGATGCTGATGTCCCGGCTGCGCCGGTATTGATAGGCGAAGGTCAGCCGGTCCTGCGGTACGGTTTCATAGGCGACGGCCGCCGGGGTCCAGCCTGTCTTGGCACCGAGCCTGCGCGCGTCCGCCCACAAGCGCCAATCCTCGCCGCCAGCCAGGGCAAGCGCATTGTCGAAACGCACGCCGGTTCTGCGGAAGAATGCCAGATCTCCCATCCAGCTGCCGGTGGCGATCCGTATCCGGTCGCCCTGTCCGGCATTGCGCCTGCGCAGGTACTTTGCTTCGCTGTTCCGGTTGGCGCGGTCCATGCCGGACCAGATCATTTTCTGCCACACCGTCACACCCGGACCATGCGGCGCGAGCCGAACCGGAGACCCGACAATATCAAAATCAAAGGCATCGCGCTCGGCAAGCAGCTGAACGAGCCAGTCCGGTTCGACCGTTTCGTCGTCGTCGGCAAAGGTCAAAAGGTCATCGCCGGCATCGAGCGCACAGTCCAGAACCCGATTGCGGGCAAAGGCAATGCCGAGACGCGGCTCAACTTCGTACTGAACGGTGGACTGCGGCAGCAGCGCCCGGAACGTTTCCACCAGGTCGGAAAGGGTTGGCTGGTCATTGTTCTCGACCACGACAAAACGGATGCTGGTACCCGCCGGAACCTGCATCCGCGCATAGGATTCGAAGAGGTTTTTCAGCATCATCGGCCGATTGCGGGTGATGGTCCCGACGCAGATGCTGCGTTCCCTCACCGTTTCTGCGGACACAGGATTTCCCATCATCAACCGGTGACGGATTTGCGCAGGACGTTCAGCCAGCCATCGGTCCGGCGAACGATCTTGCGGGGCAGGAGCAGCATGTCATGCTGCGGTGTCGCCCGGCCGCGCTGGGTGGTGGTCGCCGTGGTATATCCCGCCTCCTCAACCATTTGCCTGACCTCCCCGGAAAAATCGCCATAGGGATAGCAAAAGGCGTCCACCGTGCTGCCCAGCATGTCTTCGAGTTCGTAGCGCACATCGGCAATCTGACGCCGCGCCTCGTCCGGGCTGACCTCGGTCAAGTGCACATGATCGAGCGTGTGCGCACCGACTTCATGCCCCAACGCCGCCCATTCCAGCATTTCCGCGCGGGACATGCAGGGGGAATGGGGAACACCGACGTCGGCATCCCATATGTTGGAGCCGCCGATCTGCCGGCTGACAAAATAATTCGTGGCGGTAAAGCCTAGTGCATCCAGCACCGGCAGCGCATGCGTCATCACGTTGCGGAATCCGTCGTCAAAGGTGATGCCCACCACCTTGCCGGTCTTTTGGCCCGCCAGGTAGGGCTGCAAATCCCGCATCGACAATCCGGCATATCCCATGCGCTTGAGCCATTTCATCTGGCGATGGAAGTTGGCCGGATCGACGGTCAGATAGCGGAACGGACTGCCGCGCCCTGCCGGTTTGTCGATCTGATGGTACATCAGGATGGGTATGGGCATTTTATGCGAACTCAAATGAAAGTGGACCGGGTTGAAATTTCAGACATGACATATAACGGTATCCATCGAATATAGGAGAAACAGCTGCAGCGCCAATTCTAGCTCCGGCGAACATGCTTGTCGCGCGATCTGTATGTTACGTTTTCAACATGACGCCTGGGTTGCCGCGGGCAAGATTCGGCCTATAGATCACTCAGTAAGCGCATGCGGCCATTTCCCGCGCGAATCGCTCGACCCACCATTTTGCGGCGGGTCCAAGGGGATGGTCGGCCATGTGGAGGGCAAAGAGCGAGTAGTGGCTCTCCGGATAGGGTTCAAGGTCGAGTTTCACCAACCGGCCTTCGGCAACGTCGTCCTTTATCATCCACTTGGGCAGGCCGCCCCAACCCAATCCGGCGACCATCAGCTCATGCTTGATACCCACATCGGTCAGCCGCCACGTCCGATATGCGAAAACGCCAAAGTTCCGGCCCTTGGTCTGTTCGGAAAGGTCAGTCACCACAAGCTGGACGTGATCGCGGATGAAGGAGAGCGGTACCGGCCCCTTGTACAGGGCAAGGGGATGATCCGGCGCGGCAGCGGGTGTCATGGTCATTTCGCCAACCCGGATCGTCGTCAGGTCATCGCTGGTCTGAACCGGCGGCCCGCCAATGCCGATATCCGCCTGCCGCTTCTGTACGAGATCCCATACCATGCCAAGCGCCCCGACATGCAGCCGCAGGCTCACGGTCGGGAATTGTTCCTGGAAGGCCTTCAGCACGGATATGAGCACCGGCGACGGCACGGACACATCGACGACAATCGCTATTTCCGCCTCCAGCCCCGCCTTGAGACCCTCGGCACGCGCCCGCAGTCCCTGCAGCGCCGATGCCATTCGCCGGGCGTCCTCCAGCATGGCGACACCCGCCTCCGTCAGACGCGGTTCGCGGGTTCCGCCGCGGGAAAACAGCTGCAGCTCCAGCTGCGATTCCAGATTGGCGATCGTATAGCTGATAACCGACTGAGACCGGTTGAGATGGCGCGCAGCAGCGGAAAAACTGCCGGTATCGGCAACGGCAAGGAAGACCTGGAGCTGATCGAGAGTCGGATTTGGCTGCATGATCTATCTAATCCATAGATGGGTTTGATAGATATTTTCCCAGTTTTCTAAATGGATGTCGAGCACCAAATTACGGGCATCAATTCATTGTCCTTTTTGGAAGGTACCAAAACCATGTCGTCCATACTTCTCATTACCTCAAGCCCACGCGGCGCGGCTTCCCACTCGACACAGGTCGCCACGGAGTTTGCGCGTAAGCTGCAGCGGGCAACACCGGGCAGCACGATCGTCACACGCGACCTTGCCAGCCGCCCGCTGCCGCACATCAATGCCGACTACACGGCCGGCATTTACACCCCCGTGGAGGCACGCACCGCCGAACAGCAGCGGGTTGTCTCGGTTTCGGATCAGGCCGTCGACGAACTCTTTGCCGCCGACAGCATCGTCATCTCGACGGGATTCATCAATTTCAGCATTTCTTCAACGCTGAAATCATGGATCGACCATATCGCCCGCGCCGGCAAAACCTTCAGCTACGGTGAAGATGGTCCCAAAGGTCTTGTCACGGGCAAGAAGGTCTATCTGGTGATCGCATCCGGCGGAGTTTACTCTGCTGGCCCGGCATCCGCATTGGATCACGCGACACCTTACCTCAAATCCGTGCTTGGCTTCCTCGGCATGACCGACGTCGAAGTCATTCGCATCGAAGGCGTCGGCATGGGACCGGAAGCCGAAGCCAAGGCAATCGCCACGGCTCAGGAACAGACCAGTCATCTGGCTCTGGCTGCCTGACGCAGCGGGCTCCCGGGAGGTGGATTCGCGTCCACCTCTTTGATCCGCTTGGCAGTGATGCTGATTTTAATCGAGGGACGCCCATATACCCGATGAGGGCTGTCTATTTTGCCTGCTTGTATTCGGCTTCGTCCAGGCGGCGGAGCTGGTCGAGCAGGCTCTCCGGCACGGTATCATCAACCTTGTAGATACCGGCGGCGCGTATAGCGGTCCGGTAGGACGACTGGGAAATTTGTCGTCGCATAATCCTGGATAGCTGTTTTTCGTTGGTCCGGTTGGCGCCGCCCATCGCATTACTCCAACTCTACTTCGTGGTCTTCAAGGTCCTGAACTAAACACCTTCCCAGCGAAGAAGGTTCCCCTTTTCTAGGATGACGCATGTTAAAACAATGTGTCGCTCCGCCGCATGGCCGATTCAACGACCGAAAGTGCGGCATCCCGCGCAGCGGCGCTGCGCAAACAGGACAGTCAGCGCCCTGAATTGCGGCTGGCAAGACCCTTTTCCCACGCCAGCGCCGTTTCGACGATCACATCAAGATTGTCAAAACCGGGTTCCCAGCCCAGGTCCTTTCGCGCCCGTGCGCTATTGGCCACAACGGATGCGGCATCGCCCGCCCGCCGGTCCGTCAGGCGCGCGTCAATCGGTCTCCCGTGAACGCGCTCGACGCTTTCAATCACGTCGCGCACCGAATATCCCCGGCCATAGCCGCAATTGGCGACGATGCTGCTGGCCCCGGTGCGGAGCCGGTCCAATGCCAGCCGATGGGCGGCAACGAGGTCGCTGACGTGAATATAGTCACGCACGCAGGTGCCATCCGGCGTTGGAAAGTCGTGACCGTAAATTTCCATGTAAGGCCGTTTTCCCAATGCCGTTTCACAGGCAACCTTGATCAGATGAGTCGCGCCGCGTGTCGACTGGCCGGAACGGCCCTTCGGATCGGCCCCGGCCACATTGAAATAGCGCAGCGCCGTATACCGGAAATCATGCGCCGCCGCCGTGTCGCGCAGCATCCATTCCGTCATCAGCTTGGAAACGCCATAGGGCGATTGCGGCAGCAGCGGCGTCTCTTCGGTAACGGGCTCCAGCCCCCCATCGCCGTACACAGCAGCCGTTGACGAAAAGATGAAGTTCTTCACGTTGGATTTGACCACCGCTTCAATCAAGGTGCGGGATTTCGAGGTGTTGTTTTCGTAGTAGGCCAGCGGATCCCGAACGGAATCGGGCACCACGACGGAACCGGCGAAATGGATGACCGCGTCGACATAATTGCGTTCGATCGTATCGCGCACGAGATGCTGGTCGGCAATGTCGCCAATGATGAGCTTGGCCTCCGCAGGAACCGCCCATTCAAACCCGGTGGAGAGGCGATCGATGACCACGACGGATTCACCGGAATCGAGCAATTCCCAGACCATGTGACTGCCGATATAGCCCGCACCCCCGGTTATGAGTACTGTCATCTGCCATCCCCCCTGAACCACGCCAACAGCTCTATTGCGGTATCTTGCCGCATTTTGGCGGGTCTGCAAAGCGTTGAAGATGCATCATAAAAATAACGTGGCGAAAGAATCGCAGACCATCCTGCCTCGGGAGCGGGTCGAACGGGTTTACGGCGTTGCCCATATCGCCGGCGCTCTTTCGACGTTATAGTGTTAGAGCCCGCTGGCAGACTCGCCATTTGCCAAGCGTGGCAAATTGCCCACCTTCCCGTCATGGATTTTAGCCCGCAAAAAAGCTACTAAGTCCAGGATACAGGAGCAGTTCATGGACTATCGTCGGTTTTTCGAAGACGCGATCGACCAATTGCACGCTGAAAAGCGCTATCGGGTCTTTGCCAATCTGGAACGGATCGTGGGGAGATTTCCGCGCGCGCTTTGGCGTACTGCCGATTCCACACGTGAAATCACCGTATGGTGCTCGAACGATTATCTGGGAATGGGTCAACATCCCTCGGTTATCGCGGCCATGCATGATGCGTCGAGCCGCATGGGCTCCGGTGCAGGCGGCACCCGTAATATCTCCGGCAACAATCATCCGCTCGTCGAGCTGGAAAACGAGCTGGCCGATCTTCACAACAAGGAAGCCGGTCTGGTCTTTACCTCGGGCTTCGTGTCGAACGAGGCATCGATATCGACGATTGCGCGGCTTCTGCCCAATTGCCTGATCCTTTCCGACGAGTTGAACCATGCCTCGATGATCGAAGGCGTGCGCCGCTCCGGTGCCGAAAAGAAGATTTTCCGCCACAACGATGTGGCACATCTCGAAGATCTGCTGAAGGCGGCCGGCAAGGAACGCGCCAAGCTGATCGTGTTTGAATCGGTGTACTCCATGGACGGCGACATCGCCCCCATCGCGGCCATTGCCGATCTGGCCGAGAAGTACAATGCCATGACCTATATCGACGAGGTTCATGCGGTTGGCATGTATGGCAATCGCGGTGGCGGCATCACCGATCAGGAAGGCCTCTCGGACCGCATCGATATCATCGAAGGAACCCTGGCCAAGGCTTTCGGAACGTTGGGCGGCTATATAACCGGCCCCAAGACCGTGATCGATGCCGTTCGCTCCTACGCGCCCGGCTTCATCTTCACCACCGCCCTGCCCCCCGTGATCGCGGCAGCGGCTACCCAATCGATCCGCCATCTGAAAGTTTCGCAGGAAGAGCGCAGATTGCATCAGCAGCAATCGCAGCTGACCAAGGATGTCCTGGCCGCCGCCAACCTGCCGGTCATGCAGTCGCAGACACATATTGTCCCGATCCATGTCGGCGACCCGGAACTGTGCAAGATGGCGAGCGACCGGCTGCTTCAGGTGCACGGCATCTATATCCAGCCGATCAATTACCCCACCGTCCCGCGCGGCACCGAGCGGCTGCGCGTCACGCCGACGCCCTTCCACTCCGATGAACTGGTGCTCGAACTGAAGGACGCGCTGGTCGAGGTCTGGACGGCGCTTGGCATTCCCTTCGCCAAGGACAGCGCTCCGTCGGTCAAGACGGGCGAACGCGTCGTGACGCTTGCTGTTTCCAAGGCCGGCGGCTGAAGCCAGGCTTTCCTGAAATCGCATAAGCCCGCTATTTCAATGAAATGACGGGCTTATTTATTGGCATCGGTATCGTTCAGCCAGCGCGCCAGAAACGGCACGGCAAAGGCGATCATCAGAAATCGCGCCACGTGGTGGGACGCCACATAGGACGGATCGACGCCCAGAGAAAAGGCAATCACTGTCAGCGCTTCCAGCGCCCCCGGCGCAAAGGCCAGGGCGATCTGTGCGGGATGGATATCCAGGACGTACCAAACAGCCAGGGCTGCCAGAAAAGAGGCGGCCGTTCCGAGAACAAAGGCGCAAAGGGCAGCCGGCAGATAGCGAACGAGCTGGGTACGATGCTCCGCACCCACCCTCGACCCGATCAGCACGCCCAGAATGATCAACCCGATATCCGCGATCGAGCGCGGGACCACCGCTGTCACGACCGATGCGGCGTGCAATGCCGCGCTTGCCAGCAAGGCACCGAGCATCATGCCGCCGGGGACGCGCGTGTACTGGCCGAGAAGCGCGCCGGCAAGGCCGCAGACAAACAGAATGAGCGCTTCCTGGACCGTCCAGCGATCGTTCATCTCCACCACGACATGCGGCGCATTTTTGGCAATGACGGCAAGCAGCGGGGCAAGAAAGCCGATGAGAAGCAACAGGCGGATACACTGAACGACCGTGATCTTGACCATGTTGGCCTGCGTTCCCATGGCGGCTACCAGCACGAAGGAAAGCGCTCCCGGCAACGATGAAAACAGCGCAGTGGGCCCATCCCAGCCGAAGCCCTTGCGCAGCATGAGATAGGTCAGTCCGGTCACCGCGATAAGCGCCACGAAGAGCATGAAAAAACTGACGGGCCACAGCACCATCTGATTGACGGTATCGGCGGAAACGCCGGACCCGGCCTGGATACCCAGCATGAAGAAGACAAAGGCACGCAGCCAGTCGGGCAGATGAATACGGACACCGGAAAGGGATGCAGCCGTGACCGCAAGTGTCGACCCGAGCAGGAACGGGATAGGCAAACCGGCAAAACCGGCGCTGAAGGCGCCGGCTGAAGCGATGAGGAGCGAAAGAATGGTGGCCTGGGTATTATTCAGATGTAAGCGATTCAACGTTTCCTGATCCAGTCTGCGAGGCGATCGGCAGCCTCCTCGACCTGATCTATACGCCGGGCAAAACACAGTCGCAGGAAGGCTGCGCCACCATCGCCAAAAGCCGTTCCGGGCGCAAGGCCAACCTTTGCCTCATCGACGATATCAAAGGCTGCGCGATAGGAGTCGGAAACGCCCTCGATGCCAAACAGCAGGTAGAAGGCGCCGGCCGGCGGCGACATGCGCACCCTGCCCGTTGCTGCGAGTTTGGCGCAAAGAATATCGCGCGCCTTGCGCGCACGCTCCACCTGCATCCGGATAAATTCGTCCCCATGATCGAGGGCGGCGACAGCACCGCGCTGCATGAACTGCGCAACACCCGAATTGGAATACTGGATCAGGTTCTCCACGGTTTTGCCAAGGGCGGGATGCACGGTCATCCAGCCGACACGCCAGCCGGTCATTGCCCAGTTCTTGGAAAAACTGTTGACGAAAATAATCCGGTCATCGGGATCCATGACATCGAAAAACGAGGGGGACCGGCGCGCACCGTAATAGAAATGCGTGTAGATCTCGTCGGCGACGATCCACAGACCGTGCTGGCGGGCGATCTGCAATATCTCGCGCAACGTCTCGATATCAGCGGTCCACCCGGATGGGTTGGATGGAGAGTTGATGAACAGTGCCTTCGTCCTGGGAGTGATCGCGTCGCGGATTTTTTGCGGATCAAGCGTCCAGCCATTGCCGGTGAAATCCTGCGTTACCGGAACCGGCGTTGCACCCGCTATGCCAGCGGCAGCGGCAAAATTCGGCCACGCCGGCGACACGTAGACGACCTCGTCTCCAGCCCCGGCCGTAGCCTGGATGGCCAATTGTATCGAATGCATCCCGGAACCCGTGACATAAAAATGATCGACGGGCAGATCCACATTGAAATGGCGCTTGTGATAATCGGCCAATGCTTGCCGCAATTCCGGAATGCCTGCCTGCCAAGTGTAAAAGGTCTCGCCATTGGCCAGACCCGTATTCGCCGCATCCCTGATGAAATCCGGCGTAGGCAGATCGCCCTCACCCGCCCAGAGCGGAATGACGCCGTCCTGGCGCCTGCCATGGTTCATCACCGCAACAATGCCGCTCTCCGGCGCGACCGCAGCTTCATGGCGCAAATGTTCAATCAGACCCATACATATCTCCAGTGCCAAACGCACATCCCGTTCAAAGGCAGACCTAACGCAACGAAGCGCAACAATCACGCGGATATTTGTGATGTTCCCATCACCGATGCTGATGATCTGCTGACGTCATCCTGACAATCAGGCAAACAAAAACCCCGGCACCAGGCCGGGGTGTCTGAACCAATGCGGAAAGTCCTAGCGCTTGGCCAGGAGATCGCGAATATCGGTCAGCAGGGCTTCTTCCTTGGTCGGTGCAGCCGGGGCTTCAGGGGCCGCAGCTTCCTTTTTCTTGAGCCGGTTCATGGCTTTCACCACCATGAAAAGAACCCAGGCAATGATCAGGAAGTTGATCAGCAGGGTGATGAAGTTGCCGTAAGCAAGTGTTGCACCGGCTGTGCGTGCGGCGGCCAACGTCGCAGCGGGCGCACCTGCCAATTGGATAAACATATTGGAGAAGTCGACACCACCGGTGAGAAGCCCGATGATTGGCATCAAGATGTCGTTCACGATCGAATCAACAAGTTTGCCGAAAGCACCGCCGATGATCACACCAATGGCGAGATCGACCATGTTTCCCTTCAAGGCAAATTCTTTGAATTCCTTTAGCATGATATACCACTCTCCAGTATTCCGTGTTAATTGGAAGCTGTCAGTCCCCAGTGATGCAAGTTGCACCACAGATTGACAGTAACAGATGTTCCTAATTTATTAATATAAAGTTTTATTTTCCGAACGAGCAACCCTGGTTATTCAAGTGTTTTCGACGGGCAGATTTTAAAATTAATTCATTTTGATGAACACGTTCATCGCAATTTATGGAAGGTTGAAGCCCATGACGGGCTGGACTGTAGCGCTTGTCGCGATTTTATATCTCATTGCACAGTATGTGCGGGTCAAAACCATCGGCCGGCGCAATCGCCTTGATCAGAAGGGCGACCGGCCGTTCATCTATGCGCTCAGTCTTGCATCGGGCGGCAGCAGCTGGCTGTTTTATGGTGGCCTTGGATATGCCGCCGAAAGCGGCATTGAATTTGCCGGGCTGTTCATCGGAATAGCTCTGGCTTTTACCCTGGGCTTTCCGTTCTTCCATCGTGTGATCAAACTTGCGCAATCGCAGGGCATTGCCTCCATCGCCGACCTGATTGGCGCCCGCTATGGCAAGAGTTTCTCGGTGACCGCGTTTGTCACGATCATCGTCACGGTTGGCGGCGTTCCCTACCTCGCGCTGCAGCTCACCGCAGTGCATTATCTCTTCGAGGTATTCGCCGGCACGTTTACCCCGCATAGTGCGGACAGGGCCCACGAACCCCATTGGCTGCTCTGGGGTCTTCTGTGCGTCATCGCCCTGTTCGTCATCCACAACAGCGAAAAATCGCCTCAAACCATGGATCGCGATGAAAGCATGGTGCGCACGCTGGCCAGCGATTCCGCTTTGAAGATGATTGCCTTCATAGCGGTGGGCATAGCCGCGACGACATTTCTTTTCGGCACACCGGGCGAATTGCTCAGCCACCTCGCTGGCAGCAATACTGCCATCCCCGCACTGCAGGCACACATCTCGTTGGCGAATGTTGTCGCGCTCGCGCTGATCGGCGCATCGACAACCCTGCTTCTGCCCAGTCAATTCTATCTCACGGTCGTGGAAAACAGGAGCAGACGGGAATTGTCGGCCGCGCGATGGCTGGTTCCGGCATGCCTGTTGATTGCCGGTCTTCTTGTTTTGCCCCTTGCGGCAATTGGCAACTGGATCCTGCCGTCCGGTGTCTCTCCCGATTTTTATTTTCTTTCACTCCCTCTGCGGGCGCATCAAAACTGGCTGGGCATTCTGGCTTTCGCTGGCGGTCTCTCGGCTGCAGCCACCATGCTGGTACTGCCTACCATTGTGCTGTCCATCATGATTTCCAACGACCTGATTTTGCCGACCCTGTTGAACTGGCCAAGGCGGGCGACATCGGCCGGCAAGGACGATTACACGGCCGTCATTCCAAAAATCCGGCGTTACTCCATCATTGCCATTCTGCTTGCCGCCTATGCCTACCAGTTCACAATAAAGGATTACGTTGACTTTGCGGAACTCTCGCTCATTTCCGCGGTGAGCCTGATGCAGATGCTGCCACCCTTTCTCGGCGGTTTTGGCTGGCGCAGGGCAACAGCACGCGGCGCACGGTGGGGTATGGCTGCAGGCACTGCCGTGTGGCTTTACACCATGCTTCTCCCCACCTGGCTTGATGAATCCTGCTCCCTTGTCACCAGCGGACCCTATGGCATCGGCCTCCTGCGCCCGCATCATCTCGGGGGATTGGACGCAAGTCCCGTGGTGAACGGGCTGCTGTGGAGCCTGACCGCTAACCTAGCTTTGTTCATCCTTGGCTCCCTGTCGAAAAGCGCAACGCCGCTGGAGCGCATCCAAGCCAATATTTTCATCCCCGAAACGGAAGAAGCCGCTCTTTCCAGCAGGAATCATCATGCCAACGTGACTGTCGATCAGTTGAAGGACACCATATCCCGTTACATCGGCGCTGAACAAACCCGGCTTGCGTTCAATGCCTTTCATGACCAGGAGGGAATTGCCCTGGAAGGCGCGGCCGATTTCAAAACGATGCATTTCTCCGAACAGCTGCTTTCCAGTATCGTCGGCTCGCCATCCGCCAGGCTGATCCTGTCCCTTGCCATGGGTCCCTCCGGAGCGGCGCAGAAGCAGACGCAGATACTGCTTGATCACGCGACGGAAGCCCTGGTGCAAAACCGCGACCTGCTGCAAACGGCGCTAGACCGGGTGGATCAGGGGATCGGCGTTTTCGACCGGCAATTCCGGCTCATGTGCTGGAACCGGCCGTTTCCGCTCATGCTCGATCTTCCCGATCGCCTGCAGCGCATGGGCACACCGTTCGACGCGATTGTTTCCTTTCTCCTTGTGCAGAGAAACGCTGCTGCAAACGGCGGCGATGTCGCTTTGCCGGAGCTGGAGGCACTGCCCGCGCGCTGGCGCATCGCCCTTGGCAATTCGGGCGGATCATCGACGTTCTTGCCAATGCCATACCGGACGGTGGCATGGTGGCAACCTTTACCGACATCACCCAGACTGTCGAAACAGACAGAATATTGCGGCAAAGCAATGAGCGCCTTGATGCGCGGGTGCGCGAACGCACGAAAGCGCTCACCCTTGCCAATCAGGAACTGGCCAAGGCACGGCGCCGCGCCGAGGACGCCAATATCAGCAAGACACGTTTTCTGGCCGATGCGGGGCATGATATTCTGCAGCCCCTCAACGCAGCCCGTCTCTATGCCTCGGCACTGACGGAACAGCTTGCCAAGCCGCAGCTGAAGGATCTTGCGACCAACCTCAATTCATCCCTTGAGGCGGTCGAGTCGATCTTCAACGCGTTGCTGGATATTTCACGGCTTGATGCCGGTGCCCTCAGGCCTGAGATATTGACCATTCCATTGAACACCATCCTCTTGCAGGTCTTTCGCGATTTTCTGCCGGTGGCGCAGGAAAGGGCGCTGGAGTTCAAACTGGTTGAAAGCTCGGTTGTCGTTGCAACCGACCCTCATCTTCTGCGGCGGCTTCTCCAGAACCTTGTTTCGAACGCCATCAAATATTGCAAATCGGGCAAGATACTCATGGGCGTTCGCCGTCGCGGCGATATGATCGAGGTTCAAGTCTTCGATACGGGTATAGGCATCGCCAACACCGAACTGAACATCATTTTCCGCGAATTCTCCAGGCTTTCCCGCGGCATGAGGGAATCGGATGGACTTGGGCTCGGCCTATCGATTGTCGAGCGCATCGCCGCACTGCTGGGGATGTCCATCGGCGTATCTTCCCGGATTGGTAAAGGCTCGGTGTTCTCCGTCAAATGCCGGTATGCTCCGATGCTGTGCTGCCGGTCATCAAGAATCCGGCGGCTTCGGAGCCCAATCGCGCGCTGGATGGCCTCAGGATTCTCTGCATCGATGACGACGAACGTTCTCTTGCCGGAATGAAGGAGCTGCTGCAGACGTGGGGCTGTGCGGTGGAGGTCTTGACCAATGGCAAGGGCTTGGAGGCGCTATGCCAGAACCTTGGCGAACCACCGGATATGATCCTTGCCGATTACAATCTCGAAGATGAGAACGGAATTGACCTCATCGGGTATTTGCGCGGCCAGTACGGGTTGTCCCATACAAGCCGCCCTCATCACCGCAGACCGGTCGAGCCAACTGCGCGACCGGGCCGCCGCCGCAGCTATCCCGCTGATCAACAAGCCCGTGCGGCCCGCTGTCCTGCGATCGCTGCTATCCCATCTGCAAAACACCCCTGCGGACGCCTGAATGATCGCCAGCGCTAATGAAACTCCACCGTTCTGGCGTTCAGGGGCGCGGGGGTGCTGTTGAAACGGGACAAGCAAATGACCGCTTGTGTCCGGCTTTCAACACCAAGCTTGTAGAGAACCGCAGAGACGTGCGCCTTGATCGTGGCTTCCGACACGTTGAGTTCATGCGCAATCTGCTTGTTGAGCATACCGTCGGCCATCATGCCGAGAACCCGTCCTTGCTGCGGGGTAAGACGACGCAAGCGGCCGACCAGCTCGAACAGTTCCTGATCCAGTTGTCCCCCGCCCTGACCGGTCAGCGGTGACCATATCTCGCCATCGAGTATTCTGCCGATGGCATCGGCAATCTCATCAAGGGTTGAGGATTTGGAAATAAAGCCCGAGGCGCCGAGCGCCAGCGCAGTACGGATGGTAACGGCATCATCGGTTGCCGAAACAATCGCTATCGGTACGCTCGGGTGCAGCGAACGCAAAGCAATCAAGCCAGTCAGACCGCTGACGCCGCCCAAGGCAAGATCGAGCAGCACAAGATCAACGTCGGCTGCATCGAGGATGTGCCTTTTGGCACTCTCTAGATCGCTGATCTCGATAATGTCCGCGTCGCCTGTCTGCAGCATAAGTGCAGCTTTCAACGCACCCCGGAAAAGCGGATGATCGTCCACAATGACAAACTTAAATCTCATGCCTGAAAAGTCTCCGTTTTGAAATTGCAACATCTGAAAATCTAATCGTTTTAATAATAGCGACTAAAGCGCATTTTCCTGATATATCAAGACAAATCTATTGCGCGGGTAAGTTCAAAACCAATGCGGACTGTTCGTAGATGTCTGCTAAACACATGAATTGACTTGGCAAAACATCAATCCCGCGCAATCATAGACCTATTTCGCCACTTTTCGAAAGAAAGATGTATGATAACGAATACACTTTACCCCGAGACCCAGCCCTATGCCGAGCAGATGCTCGCCGTGTCTGATCTGCACAGCATTCACGTGGAGGAATGCGGCAATCCCCAGGGCAAACCGGTCATCATGATCCATGGCGGCCCTGGCGGCGGGATCAACCCCGCCATGCGCCGGCTGCACGATCCTGAACTCTACCGCATCATTCTTTTCGACCAGCGCGGCTGTGGAAAATCAACGCCTTATGCTGAACTGCGCGAGAACACCACTTGGGATCTCGTGGCGGACATGGAGCGTATCCGCAACCATTTCGGCATCGATAAATGGCAGGTTTTCGGCGGCTCGTGGGGGTCGACACTGGCTCTTGCCTATGCGCAGACCCACCCCGCCCATGTCAGCGAGCTGATCCTGCGCGGCATCTTCATGATCCGCCGTTTCGAAATCGAATGGTTCTATTCCAACGGTGCGAGCATCATCTATCCCGACCGCTTCGAAGCCTATCAGGAGCATATTCCGGAGGCAGAACGCGGCGACATGATCGCGGCCTACTACAAGCGCCTTACCGACGAGGACCCGGCCGTGCGCCTGGCCGCCGCCAAATTGTGGGCACGCTGGGAAGGTTCCGCGCTTTCCCTTCTGCCGGACCCGGCGCGGGAAGAGGCTTTTGCCGGCGATCATTTCGCCATCGCGTTTGCACGCATCGAATGCCACTATTTCCAGAACAGGGGCTTCTTCGAAACGGATGACCACCTCCTGCGCAACGCCCATCTGATCCGTGAAATTCCCGGCGTTCTCGTGCACGGCCGCTATGACATGTGCACGCCGCTCCTGAACGCCTGGCATCTGAAAAAGGTCTGGCCGGAAGCCGACCTTCGCATTGTCGAAGATGCCGGGCATTCCGTCACGGAACCGGGCATTGTGCATGAACTGATTGCTGCAACCAAAAGATTTGCAGCCTGACAGCAACGCAGGCAACCGGTTGTTTCGGCGGCCGGTTGCCTGATCATGCCGCCAGATGCTTGCGGCGTGACTTGACCACCCACAAATGGCCAAAGGGATCGGTCAGCACACCGACGCGGTCACCATTGTCCAGTTCCTCGACGGCATTGCGCACATGGCCGCCTTCGGCCGTGGCGTGGTGCATGACACGGTCGACGTCGTCAACATGGATATCGAGCATGACTGGCGTCGCGCCAATCGCGTGGACAGAACGCGGCCCGCCCAGCGATGCATCCGCATCGCGTTTGGGGTTGGCGCCGACAATCATGATCACCGACGCGCCCATCCGCATTTCCGCAGCGATCAACGCGCCATTGTGCAGATACGGGCGCCCGACCACCCGCGCGCCGAATACATTTCATAAAAATCCATGGCCATTTGCTGGTCGCCGTGGCGCACAAAAAGCCGGATGGAAATTTCACCGATCAGTCTTGGCCCCTCGTTCATCCTGTCCCTCCAGCGTCCATTAGCGAGGGACTAAAGTCGTATAAAAACGCGAACAAATCAAGAACAAAATGATCTTTGGAGCAAAGGTTTTGGCATTTTCCGTGGAAAACATGCCTTGACAGATCGCCCGAGATTTGACCCGTTTCAGGTTTTCTGCGGCTGGGCCTGCTGCGGCTTGGCGCCGCTGTTATCGTTCTGGAATTCCTTGGCTATCCCCATGAAACGGCGCATGAATTTCTCCATGTAATTCATGCCCTTCTCGAACTCTTCATCGGAAGGAAGCGCGTCGCGGACAACCGGCGGAATCTTGCCCATGCTGGCGACTGTGTCTTCCAGCTTGGCAACGCGGGTCTTCAGATCCGCCACATCCTCCTCGTAGGCCCTGCGTTCATCCGCAGCGAGTTTGCAGATCAGCTGCCCGGACTTTTCCTGGCAGATGGACATCTCTCCGGTCCTGTTGTTCATCCTGATGTAACCGGTATCGGTTTTTTCCAGGGAATAATTCGTTGGTTCCTCGGCCGCCGCGCCGCTCGCGGCTGCGATTGCAAGGAACGGAACAGCCGCAACAGCGGCCAGCAGTGTTCGTGTGCGTGACATGACAGACCTCCGAAATGCTGAACCTCAAGCTTGAGAGGATAATACGCCGAAAATAGGAATGAGCGCCGAGATTTCTGTTACCGGCAGCAGTCTACTCTTTGCGTATTGCGGTTTTGCGTCTAGTAAATCCGCATGAGCAAACTGATTTACAAGATTGCCCCACGGGCACTGTGGCAGGCGGCGGAAGCCGCAGGCGTGTTTGATGGCGCGCCGATCGACCATGCCGACGGCTATATCCACTTCTCCACCGCTGCACAGGCGGTGGAAACGGCGAGCAAACACTTTGCCGGACAGGATGACCTGCTGCTGGTCGCTGTCGAGACCGACCGGTTGGGCGATGCCCTGAAATACGAGGTTTCCCGCGGCGGCGACCTCTTCCCGCACCTCTACGCGTCTTTGCCGATGGCGGCCGTCCTGTGGGTCAAACCGCTGCCGCTTGACACCGATGGCAAGCACCAGTTTCCGGAGATGAATGCATGAGCGGACTGTTTCAGTCGCTGGGCCGCAAGGTCCTGTTTTCCTTCGACCGGAAGACGCCCATGGCATGTCGATCAAGGCATTGAGGACCGGGCTGGTGCCGGGATGTACATTGCCGGACAGCCCCGCCCTGCAGGTTACCGTTGCCGGGCTGAAATTTCCCAATCCTCTCGGCATGGCCGCCGGTTACGACAAGAACGCGGGAAGTGCCGGACGCCCTGTTGAAGCTCGGTTTCGGCTTTGCCGAGATCGGGACCCTCACGCCGCTGGCGCAATCCGGCAATCCAAAGCCACGCATTTTCCGCCTTGTCGACGACAATGCTGTGATCAATCGCCTTGGCTTCAACAATGAAGGCCACGAAGCCGCGTTCCAGCGGCTGTCATCGCGCAAGAATCGTCCGGGAATTGTCGGGGTCAACATCGGAGCCAACAAGGATTCAACCGATCGCGTGGCTGACTACGTCGCCGGCATCCGGAAGTTCCATACGCTCGCAGCCTACTTCACCGCCAACATCTCGTCGCCCAACACGCCGGGCCTGCGGGATTTGCAGGCCCGTGACAGCCTCAAGGAATTGCTCGGCAAGGTGCTGGAAGCCCGCGATGCGGTTGCAGCGCAATCCGGTGTCCGGCGCCCGGTCTTTCTGAAGATCGCGCCGGATCTGCCTGAAGCCAGCCTTGACGATATTGCTGCCGAAATCGCGCTGCATCCGCTGGACGGCCTGATCATCTCCAACACCACCCTGTCACGCACGGGTTTGCGCAGCCCGCAGCACACGGCCGAGACCGGTGGCCTGTCAGGTGCGCCGATCTTCAATCGCTCCACGATTGTTCTGGCAAAGATGCGCCAGCGCGTTGGCCCCGCGCTGCCGATCGTCGGTGTCGGCGGCATCGACAGCGCCAGGACGGCAATCGCCAAGATTCGCGCGGGTGCCGATCTCGTCCAGCTCTATACCAGCATGATCTACCATGGCCCCGGGCTCGCTGCTGAAATCCTCAAGGAGATGTCCGCCACGCTCAGCGCGAAGGCATCAGCAATATCAGCGCGTTGCGGGATCGTGACCTTGCGGATTGGGCGGCGAAAGACATTCCCGCCTGACGACAGAGCGTAATTTTGCCACTGTTCCGCAATCCAACGGATGGCGGCGATAAACTCCAGCAAAATGGAAACAGAGTGATGACGCGCAAGAGACGGGTGGCAGTTCTATTCGGCGGCCGTTCGGCCGAACATGAGGTTTCCCTGCTTTCCGCCGGCAATGTCGTCAAGGCAATCGATACGTCAAGATATGAGGTGGTGCCTATCGCCATCACCCGCACCGGTCAATGGCTGCTTGTCGCGCTTGAAGATGGCGGCCTGCCAAAGGCTGTTCCGGCAACCGGACCTGAAATCAGCCTGCTGCCCGGCGGCAAAGGCCGGCTTCTCGTTATTCCGGCAAGCGGCGCACCGCATGAAATACCGCCGGTCGATGTGGTCTTCCCCGTGCTGCACGGCCTCTTCGGCGAAGACGGTTCGGTGCAAGGCTTGGCGGAAGTTGCCGATGTGGCCTATGTCGGCTGCGGCGTCCTCGGCTCCGCAACGGCGATGGACAAGGACATTGCCAAGCGCCTGCTCAAGCAGGCCGGCCTGCCCGTTGCCAAGGGCGTGACACTCCAGTTTGGCGAAACCGCCGGGTTTGACGACATCACGCGCGAGCTTGGCACACCGGTCTTCGTCAAACCCGCCCGGCAGGGCTCGTCCGTCGGCGTTGGCAAGGCTGCCACAGCCGAGGCTTTCGAGGCGGCCGTCAAGGAGGCATTCCGGCACGACCGCAAGGTCATCGTCGAGGAGTTTGTCCAGGCCCGCGAGATCGAATTTGGCGTTCTCGAACACAGCGACGGTTCATTGACCGTTTCGGTTCCCGGCGAGATCGCTCCAGCCGCCAGCCACGGCTTTTATACCTATGAAGCCAAGTATATCGATGCCGATGGCGCGGCCTTGTCCATTCCGGCCAACCTTCCGGCATCTGTCCGGGAACAGCTGCAGGACACGGCAGGCCGGGCCTTTCGGGCCCTCGGCTGCGAAGGCATGGCACGGGTCGATTTCTTCCTGCGGCCGGACATGAGCGCCGTCGTGAACGAGGTCAACACCATACCGGGTTTCACCAATATAAGCATGTATCCGAAGACACTGGGCGCGAGCGGCATTCCCTATCCGGAACTGGTGGACCGGCTGATCCAGCACGCGCTGGATCGCGCTGATCGCCAGCGCTCCTGAACGATCTAGCTGGCAAACTGCAGCCGCGCCCGCCGCGGCAGGATCGCCAGCAGCGACAGACCGCGCAGCCCGAGGAACAGGTGAAGCGCCAGCCAGAGCCCGTGATTGCCCATGAACTGCGGCAGAATGAAATAGGCGGCGAAATACCCGGCAAGTGACAGCATCATCATGTTGCGCATGTCGCGTGACCAGGTGGCCCCGATGAATACGCCGTCCATATGGAAGGCCAGCAGCCCGGTAACGGGCGCCAGGGCCGCCCACGGCATGTAGAGTGCGGCCATGGCCTGCACATCCGCAGATTTGATCAAAACCGCCACGATGGCATTGCCGTAGATGAGGAAGAACAGCGCCATCAGCGAAGCAAGGACCAGCCCCCACAGGAATGAAAGCTTGATGCCGCGATCAAAGGCCGGGCGATAATGGGCGCCGACGGCACGGCCGGAAATCTGCTCGGCTGCCGTCGTCACGCCGTCGATGAGATAGCCCGAGATCAGCAGAAAATTCATCAGCACGGCGTTGGTTGCCAAGGTCACGGCACCGGCCTCGGTACCAGCGCGGGTGAAATAGGCATAGGCGATCAGCAGGAAGAACGAGCGCAGCATAATATCGCGGTTGACTGCAAACATCCGCCGGATGGCCGGCATATCAAGGATACGCGCAAGCGATGGATTGGGAACGGCCCGAAACTGCCAGTAGACCATGGTCAAGCCGACAACCAGCGCGACGCTTTCACCAAGCACGGTTCCCCAGGCAATGCCCGCCACGCCCCAGCCCATGACCAGACCGAGCCAGCAGGTCATGACCACATTGACGCCGTTGAGCAGGAATTGCAGGTAGAGGCCCTGCATCGCCTTGCCCTGCCCGAGCAGCAGACCGAGAACGACAAAGTTTCCAAGCGCCATCGGCGAGGAAAAGAGCCGGATAGACACATAGGTGGACATGGCGTCGGCGACTGCCTGATCCGGGTTCATGAAGCGAACCGTTGCAGTCAGCACCAGCGGCGTCACGGCAATAAAGACAAAGCCGACAAGCACGGCTATGCCGATGGCCCGCCAGAACACCGCTTGCTGCTCCACGTTGTCATGACGGCCCATCGCCTGCGCCACCAGCCCGGTTGTTCCGGCGCGCAGGAAATTCATGGTCGAGAAGAGAAAATCGAAAACCAGAGCCCCGATCGCCAGCCCGCCGAGCAGATGCGGATCGCCGAGCTGGCCAATGACGGCCGTATCGACGAGACCGAGCAAGGGTGTCGTCAACGATGCCAGCATCACGGGAATCGTGATCGACAGCATCAGACGGTTCGTCACCTCGAACGGGCGAACGATTTTTGATCCATCAGGATGGGACACTTGCGTTGACATGGGACACCGGGAAAGACGCCAGAGGGGCTATCGATATCCTATGCCACTGCGCGCGGAGCTTTTCCAGAACTATCGGCCAATCCCGGCCGATCGTTCAGCTGGCAAGGACCAGCGCCCAATACCGCTGGCTGCTGCCACTGGCAGCTTCCGAATAGGCAAGACCGAACCGAGTGAACTTCTGATCCAGCATATTGCGGCGATGCGGCGGCGAGGCCATCCACATGGCAAAGAGCCGGTCGAGTTCCATGCGGCCGACGGCGATATTCTCCGCAGCAATGCCGTGGATCTCGTTGTTCCGCACACGGGTGGCAAAATCACGCCCCCAGCCGGTCGTATGGGACATCCGGCCGGCGCTGGCCATGTAACCCGCCTGCTGCAGTGCGGCGCCTTCCAGCGAAGAATCGGCGGTCAGGCCAGCCAATCCATTGGAAGAGCGTATATTCTGCACAAGCGATGTCGCTGACGCCGATACACCGGCGCTTTTCCCCGGCGTACGTGTCACTGTCTGGCAGGCGGCCAGCGGCAACAGCGCCGACACGGCGGCGAACCCAAGCACGCTGCGGCGTGACAAATGAAATCTATGGTCGGGCATGAGCAATTCCTGAATGAGACGCACTGCCGATATCCAGCAATTGTGGCTCATTCAGGCCAAGGCGATATTTTTGCGCTTAACGCCGGTAGCTCAGCAGCCGCAAAATGATGAAGCATGGCACAACCACGACCGCGCCCAACAGGAAGTAACCGGCGAAACGCTCGATGGCGCCGAAACCGAGGTTCCAGATGCGGCGGGCAAAATTCTCGAAGCCATACAGAATATCGAGCGGCGACCAGTTGAACGCGTTCATGATCACGCCGACGAAAAGCGATACGAGAATGAGCTTGAGCAGAACACGGCCCGGCGTGTCTCCCAGAAAACGGTTCATCTTGTCCGACATTGATACTCCGATAGCGGCGGCGGCAATTGCAGCGATGGTGTTCACATATGGCCATATGCGGCCCGGTTCAAGCAATTGCACGGCGATAGCGGATTCGCCAAGCGTTGCAGTCCAAATATATCCTGGATAAGGCTGGCGGTAGCCGGCAAGACGGTCAGATTGGTTTCAATGCCGATCCTGCACGAAAATATCGACGGTTTTTGCCGCCGCAATGAAGGCTTTTCGGGCTTCGCCGACCGTTCTTTCGCCATTCAGGGCATCGTGGCATATTTGTTGTGCGGCGAGATAGCTCGGCCCGTGCCGGGCCGGCCAATCCTCCGACAGAAATTCAGCGGCTTCTTTTACCGAGGCTATACTTCGGTATTTGCCTATCTGCCTGGTCTCTACGGTCACAGATTCAAATGTCAGTTTACGCATGATGTGAGACGCCCAAAAACAGCCATGTCCCCTCAAGCTTTCATTATATTGGCATTCGATAGTGAGTACAACTCTTCCGGCCGGGCATACCGCCAGGCAGGTTATGCCTGACAGGCCATTGCCGTGCGACGAGTGCCCTCGATCACAGTGCGTCTGAAGATGATCGCGTTACTTGCCGCATTCTTCGAACAACTTGGAAACAACTGGCAAAAAAGTGATCTTCATAGGTCAAGCAGGAGTGATAAATACCCGCCGCAACCCTTTCACGTCCGATTTCCTCCCACTCGGGATTTTTTCGGTGTGTGCCAATCGGTGACTTGAGAAATCAGCACTTCCCTGTCCATTGCTGCGGGATACTGTTTCAAAATAGAGCGCGCCTCATCAACCAGTGGAAGATAACGCGCCACCGCCGCCAATTTTCGCGTACGGGCTTCCCCATCCAAAACCAGTTCATAGACTCGATCGCCTTTTGCTCCAGCTGTCGCGGCGGAAAAAGAGGAGTTCGGCCGGTTTTGCCGCGCGCGGACAATCGCTTTTGCAGGATCGCGCCCATGGCCGATGCCAGGTCGTGGATTGGATTGTATCCATCACGTGCATCCGCAACTATTCTGTAAGAATGATGCTCTCCAATATCAGCCTCAATTGACGCGATCACCCCCGCGAAAAAACCCGTGATCATGACGTGCCAGCGCTTCGTACCAATAGCCTGTCCGAAATATCGCCAAATATCGCGCCCGCAGCGGATCCGGTCTTTTCGATGATTTCCCGGGAATAATGCGTTCGGGACTGTTCCTTGCTTCCGGACCCGTCTGTCAGAAAGAAAACAAGGGGCTTGTTCAATTCCACCCAATGGTGGATGCGCAGCTCATGCCCAGGATGCGCCCAAAAAGAAGAATACTTAGTGTTTGTTTATTCTGCATTGGTGAAATAGACCATAGCTGCGCAACAAAAAGCATCGGGGAAATATAAAGTGCGTGTTCTTATTACAAATTTTGTTTTTGGAATGCGGTCCGGATCCGAAAGTGTCGTTGAACTGCTGGCTGACCACACTTCGAGGTGCCGGCCACCAGGTGATGATTTTTGCCCCGACATTGGTCGGCGACAACAACTGGATGATACAGAAGGGACATCTGATCTATCATGCGATAGATCAGATACCCTATCGGCCTGACGTCATTCATGCCCACCATGTGTCCCCATGCTTTATTGCCATGGCACGTTTTCCCGACGTGCCGGTCGTCTACACCCTGCCACAGTTCCGTGTTCGAGATCGAAGCGCCTTTGCTGCACCCCCAGATCAAGCACTATGTCGCCGTAGATGCAGCGTGCAGAGACAGAATGCTTGTCCAGAGGCATCCCGGCCAATCGCCTGACCACGATAGAAAACGCCGTTGATTCAGCGCGTTTTTATCGCACGGCCCCCTCTTCCGGACCGCCCCCGGAGGGCGCTCCTGCTTACCAAGGCCAGCGGTCATGCTGAATTGGTGCGGCGCGCGTGTGCCGCAGAGACCATGACCCTTGACGAGCTGGGCCCTGGAACAGGTAAGTTTTCCGATGCGCTCGAGAAGGAATTGCTCCAATATGACTTGGTCTTTGCAACGGCGCGCGCATGGCGCTGGAAGCGGCCTTAGTCGGATGTGCGGGTTGTTGTATGTGACGGTCGCGGCTTTGCCGGACTTCTCACGACCCGCAATGTCGCGGCCTGGCGGAAGAATAATTTTGGTGTGCGGTTTGCTCGCCCGGCCGACAACTGTCGGGCTATTGCGAGGAAGCGATCCAGCATTTCGACGCCAAGGATGCGGCAGAGGTAGCCGATTATCTGCGTGAGCATTCGCCGGCAGACAAATATGTCTCCCAATACGAAAAGCTCTACCGTTCGGCCATCAACGGCAGGATCACCCGGCCTTGCCCGCGCTTGGTCTTGCCAATGGCCAATGGGCGCAGGAACTCGTTGCAACCGCTGAAAAAAGAACCTGGTTTCGTATCGCCTCTGAAATGCATTGGATGCCGGAAACAGACACTCTCAGGCAAATGCTGGATCAATCAAAATCAGAGATCCTTGCTGAACTGCATTCGGTAACAGAGCGTCATCTGCCCAATTCCCATTCCATGAAACGCTCGCTCAAACATTGACCACGAAAATCGATAAACTCGATCGTGAAAATTTCAACGTCAACGAATATCCTGATGAGTTTGAAGGCCATGTATCAAGCGCTCATACCATCTCCACTCAGGCGCGTTGGTGCAGTGTTGCGGGCGCGCTCAAAGCGGCAAAACAAATCGCCGGTAGTCGAAAATATCCGGCGCGAGGACCACCTCAATTACAAAAGCCCCCGCGTCCGGAGATTACGGGGGGCTTTGGAATATCGCACCAATCCTGTCGATTGGCCATTTCGGTGCTCAGCGGCGGGGCGTCCAACAGGTCGTTCACTTTGTCAATTTGCGCCGTCGTGAGTGTCCGATGGAAATCCGTGCTCAATTTGGCTTCCGCGGCTTCGAGGGCCTGCTCCCGCAACGTGGGGATCAGTAATGGCAAGGGCTGCTTCGCGGCTGCGTTCGTAAGCGGCGATCTTACCGACGGAGGAATTGGGGGCTGCCCGCTCCCGTGCCCGCGCGGATGCATGTGCTGCGTTGAGCGGACCCAAGGTATTTCTTGTCCAGATCCCTGTCGCTCAGATCTGCTTCCTTGGTCTTGGATTTGTCATTTGCGGTGGTCGCCCTTGGCATTGCCATGGCCTTCACCGCCATTGCCTTTTCCGCCGCCCTCGCCGCCACCGTTGCCCATTGCCATTTTTGGCCAGTGCAGAACTGACAAGGCTGTAATTGCCCGTCGTCGAGAGTGCTGTGCCGGCAACCAGCAAACCAAAACATGCAACGGCAACAAAACCGCGCTTCACAAGAGTCATACCCATCTCCTCAATATGTCCCCGGTGATCGTTCCCCTGCCGGAACGTTAAGAATCCGTTTAGGGCCATTATGAGGCGCTAATAGCGATAATAGTGCCTGTGATGACGATGGTGCTTCCAATAGCCGGGACGGTGGTGCCGATTATTCCAGTGGTGGCGGCGATGGTGATGACCTCTCCAGCCGTGCCGATAATGATGGCGGTGGGCCCCAATGCCTGCCGCGATTGTGCTTGTATTTGACCAGCTCCACATTCGAAGCAATCGGCGCGCGTTGGACGGAGTAGGCGAGGCCTGCGCGGATACGATTGATGTCAGGCCCATCACAAGCGCGATGAGGCCAGCAGCCACTAGGGAAAGAATATTCTTCATGACAGCTCCCTCCAGATGATCCCTCTCCACATTACGCCGTTGTTGATGAACATTCAAACAAGCACGCCGCGGCAAGCGAAAAGCAGGCGGGGTCTATTCGCCGCGAGGCAATTTTTCCCAGCACAAGCTGCAGAGTGGGAGGTCAAAACGTCGATATTCTCTTTGCCGGCGACGCTTTCCCAGTTCTGTTGAATACGTTTGCCCGCCGCCATCGCCGTGGGCTGCACCGCCTGCCCCCGGACTGTGAGAAAGACCAATCGCCCCCGCTTGTCCGAGGATCGGGGGCGACGCTCCACATAGCCAAGCTTTTCAAGCTCTTCCACCGCCTGGGTGATCGATTGTTTGCGGGTTTTTTGACAGTTTCGACAGGTTCGCTGACCTGAATTCCGGATGAAGGCGTAAAGGCCAATACATTCGAATGGGATGGACGGATATCGATGAACCCCGCCTCGTCGAGCGCGGTGTCGATGGCCTGCGTCCATTGCTGATGCAGGAGCCGCAGAAGAATTCCGAGATTGGGCGTTGGTGAATTCTATCAGCGCGTGCTATTTCCTGTTCGTGTGCGGAGCCAGAATCCTTCAGATATTGACAGGTGACTGTCTACACGATATTAGACAGTCACCTGTCAATATCCGAAGAGGACAATCTCATGCCATCCATCTCCATCCTTGATTCAACCCTATACTACGAAGAAACGGGCGTGGGTACGCCCATTGTATTTCTCCATGGGAATCCCACCACATCGCATTTGTGGAGAAACATTACCCCCGCTCTGTCGGGTTATCGCCGCCTGGCTCCCGATCTGATCGGCATGGGGCGCTCGGGCCGCCCCTCCCTCGACTACAGTTTTGCCGATCAAGCCCGATATCTCGACGCCTGGTTCGATGCACTGGGACTATCCGATGTCATCCTTGTCGGCCATGACTGGGGTGCGGTACGCTTGCCCTGGATTGGGTGGCGCGTCATCCGGAGCGGGTGCGGGGTGTCGCCTTTATGGAAACAATTCTGCGGCCAATGCGCTGGGCCGATTTTCCGACGGAGGTTGCAGAACGGTTTCGTGCATTGAAGACGGAGGGGCTTGGCGAGACCATCGTGCTCCAGCATAGCTTCATCGAACAAACCTTGCAGGCAACGGTGCTTTCCGGCCTCTCAAGCGAAGATATCCATGCCTATACGCAGTCGTACACCACCCCTGAAAGCCGCCGGGCCATTCTCGAATGGACGCGCTCAATGCCATGTCGATGAGGAACCGGCGGCGGTGATTGAAAGAATGCGGCATTTCAATACCTGGCTTGCCGACAGTGTCGATGTTCCGAAACTGTTGATTGCGTTCGAAGGATCGGGAAAAAACCTGGCGATCGGGGCGGACATGGTAGCCTGGTGCAGGGCCAACTATGCCAACCTCAGCGTTGTCAACTGCGGTGCCGCCAAACACAATGCACCGGAAGATCAACCCGAGGAAATCGCGCAATCACTTGGCAAGTGGCTGGAGCAGATCAATATTTGACAACCGGGTCAACGCGAGGCGGCTCCCCTGCTGCCGTCTTGCGTTCCATGCAAACAAGGGATGGAGCGGGTGAAGGGAATCGAACCCTCGTATGCAGCTTGGGAAGCTGCCGTTCTACCATTGAACTACACCCGCCTATGCCCGCGGACTTGCATCGGGGCAGATAACGGAATGAAAAGCAGCCGGGATCGATAGTCAACCGGATTCGCACATCACCCTGCAAACAGCGTGTATATCAGCTACGGCGCATGCGGCCGGCGATGGCGACAATGCCAAGGCCGATCCAGCCCAGCACCGCAATCAGCAGAAGCGGCGCGGCCGGGATCATCAGCCAGCCCAGCACGCCCATCGTGTAAAGCGTATCGCCAATGTCGATGCCGCCCAGCAGACACGGGTGAACACTGTTCTCATCCACCGTGCAGCCAAGCGTATTGGCGATCGCATAGGTCACCAGGACCGACAACAGCGGCAGCAGCGCAATGAACGTCAGAATGGCGAGCACGACAGCTGCTGCACGCCGTTTCGAGCCGGTTTTCCGAGGCATCGCAAACCTCCAATCCTGCATGACAAATCCCAGGAATACATCCAGGCGGTCAAATCGGCGTCTTGTCAATCAACCGCGGTTCACGACCGGAAATGTTTGGAGAGTTTCAGGCCCTGCGCCTGATAATTCGAGCCGAGGTCGGTGCCATAAAGGGCCTTGGGCCGCTCCAGCATATGCTCATAGATCAGGCGGCCGACGATCTGGCCATGCTCGAGAATGAACGGCACCTCGTGGCTGCGCACTTCAAGCACCGCGCGGCTGCCGGTTCCGCCTGCGGCGGTGTGCCCGAAACCCGGATCGAAGAACCCGGCATAATGCACGCGGAATTCGCCGACCAGCGGATCGAACGGCGTCATCTCCGCCGCATAAAGCGGAGGAACATGCACGGCTTCACGCGACACGAGAATATAGAATTCATCGGGATCAAGCACCAGTTCGCGCGCGCCGCGATCATGGATCGGCTCCCAGAAATCGAAGAGGTCATGCGCCCCGCGCTTGTCGACATCCACCACCCCGGTGTGGTGCTTGCCGCGATAACCGACGAGGCCGTTCTTGTCGCCCGTGAGATCGATGGACAGGGCAATGCCGCCGCCCGATATGTTCGGCGTGTCCGACGCCACAAGCGTCTCGCTTGCATGCAGTGCGGTCAGTTCCGTCTCGTCGAGCTGTGCCCGTCCGGTGCGGAAGCGTATCTGCGAGAGACGCGATCCTGCACGCGCGACAATCGGGAAGGTACGCGGGCTGACTTCGAGATAGATGGGGCCATTATATCCCGCCGGCACCTTGTCGAATTCCTGTGCCCCATCAACGATGACGCGAGTGAAAATATCAAGACGCCCGGTCGAACTCTTGGGATTGGCCGATGCCGAAACCCCGGCGGGCAGCGCCAGGCTTTCCAGCAGCGGGACGATATAGACACAGCCGGTCTCAAGCACGGCACCGTGACTGAGGTCGATCTCGTGCAGCTTGAGTTTTTCCAGCTTGTTGATGACGGGGGTTCCGGGCCCCGGCATGAAACTGGCGCGCACGCGATAGGCTTTCGTGCCCAGGCGCAGGTCCAGGCTGGCCGGCTGGATCTGATCAGCGTCGAAATCACGCTCGGTTTTCAGTGCACCGGCCTGATGCAATGCCCTGATGCCGCTATCCGCCAGAATGCCCGCTTCACGTATACTCATATCGACCGCCGAAACCTCATATAATTTCCCAAAAGCTTTAGCGTCTCACCCGATTGACGCAAGCCGCCAAGAGGATTAAAGCAATTTTATCCCGTGGTGATTTGGCCGGCCGGCTTGCAGCCACGTTAAACAATTTGCTAAAAGAGGCCCGGTCTCGTCCGGCCTTTTTGCGATTTCCCGCAAGGCCGGTTTTTTATTGGCCAGATTCTGGCAGATTGAGAAGACGATGACCACAACCCCGTAAGCTGCGCCCCGCGACACAACTCGTTCATGCCGGAACCTTGCGCTCCGGTTTCGGTGAAACATCGGAAGCCCTCTTCCTCACTCAGGGCTTTGTCTATGACACGGCGGAAGCCGCCGAATCCCGCTTCAAAGGCGAAGAACCCGGCTTCATCTATTCGCGCTACGCCAATCCGACAACCGATATGTTCGAAAAGCGCATAGTGCGCGCTCGAGGGCGCGGAAGATGCGCGCGCAACGGCTTCGGGAATGGCTGCGGTTGCGGCGGCAATCCTGTGTCAGGTCCAAGGCCGGAGACCACGTTCTGGCCGCGCGCGCCCTGTTCGGCTCGTGCCGCTACATCATCGAGACGCTCCTGCCCAAATATGGCGTGGACTTCACCCTGATCGACGGGCTCCAAGGCCGAGAACTGGGAAAAGGCCATCCGCCCGAACACCAAGGCGCTTGTTCCTGGAAAGCCCGACCAATCCGACCTCGAGATCGTCGATATTGCCGCCGTGGCCAAGGTCGCCAATTCCGTCGGCGCCAAACTGATCGTCGACAATGTGTTTGCGACCCCGCTGTTCCAGAAGCCGCTGGAACTTGGCGCCCACATCGTCGTCTATTCGGCCACCAAGCACATTGAAGGCCAGGGACGCTGTCTTGGCGGCGTCATCCTTTCCGACAAGAAGTGGATTGACGAAAACCTCCACGAATATTTCCGCCACACCGGCCCGGGCCTCAGCCCGTTCAATTCCTGGATCATGTTGAAGGGGCTTGAAACCTTGCCCGTCCGCGTCCGCCAGCAAACCGAAAGTGCGGCGAAAATTGCCGACTTCCTCGCGGATCATCCGGCAGTTTCCAGGGTTATTTACCCCGGCCGTGCGGATCACCCACAGGCGGACATCATCGCCAAACAGATGACCGGTGGTTCCACGCTCGTGGCCTTCGAACTCAAGGACGGCAAGAAGGGCGGCCTTTGATTGCGAGAACGGACTGGAAGTGGTGCGGATTTCCAACAATCTTGGAGATTCGAAGAGTCTCATCACACACCCCGCGACAACCACGCACAAAAACCTTACAGATGAAGCACGTGCAGAACTTGGCATTTCGGACGGGCTGCTGCGCCTGTCGGTTGGCCTGGAAGATGCCGACGATCTGATCGAGGATTTCGATGCTGCCCTCAAGGCAGCCAAGTAAGACAGAACCAATCCCGCACTGAAACCAATTTCAGTGCGGGAGCGGGTATATTTAAGTATAAACGTTGCAGAATGTTGGCTATTCACATTAAATTTAATCATCTTTATGTATTGTAATGGTTGACGAGACGGCCACGACCCGCAATATCATTGATAAGACAAGGTTTATCATGTATCGCGCAGTCACTCAGAATATTGAAGTAATCGTAGAACCATTCTATCTGGAGGAGCAGTCCAATCCGGAAGAAAACAGATATGTCTGGGGATACCGGATTACGATCGCCAATGAATCCGACGGCACCGTCCGGCTTCGGGCACGCTATTGGAAAATCACCGATGGGAACGGCCAGATCGAAGAGATTCGCGGCCCTGGGGTCATCGGTGAACAGCCGGTGCTCAATCCCCGGAG
>JAMRYA010000106.1:0-24007 GCA_024447215.1 Panagrolaimus sp. LJ2400
CGAAATTGAAAAAAAAAACTTAAAAGATATAATTGTCAGGACGTTTTTGATAGCAGATATAAAAACTTTACAGTTTTAATAGCATATTAATCTCGGTCACACAAAAAGATTCTATATTGATGTAAATGTTTGCTTCAAATAATTTACATCAATTATCAGTTATCAAGGGAGTGCTTTTTTAGTCACAGATTCAAAGAATTGTATAACATATCAAGGACAAGATTAAGGATGTTTCAACACTCTGAGTAATAACATAACACAAAAGATCGATGCAAAAGTACAAACTTTACACATGCAAAAAAATTGTAGTTACTGTTGTATGTCCTTGTTAAAGAAAAAGATAGAAGGCGTGTACTTCCAAGCTTCACTGGGAGTACATAAACATAAAATCCAAGAAATTCTTCTATGCTTAAGCTCTCTCTCTCTCTCTCTCTCTCTTCATATGTCTACTAAAGCAGTTCAAAAAGTTTTCTATATTATTTTTGTTCTTGTAGCTCGACTCTGTTCTTGTAGTTCGACGTAATTAAAAAGTTTTACCTTTTTAGGCTTTTCTATGCCTGGGATTTCAAATTACCCTGGATGCCCGTTCCCTGAAGCGAAGAAAGTCGTCTTGCGTATATTTGATGACAAAAAAGAATTATTTGTACGCTTCCGAGTACTTGTTCGCGTAAATCCACACGATGATGAATACTTTACCAGTGTCATACAAGATTTCGTTCAATTAGATGGTGCTGTAGAAGCCTTAGCAAACTATATATATCGCAAGGGTTATGAATCTAGCAATACCCTAAGCGTTAACCATTATTAGAACGAACTCGTAAAACTCTTTACTCGTTTCTAACTGATTTAGCACGTATTTGATTTTCTTTTCTTCATTATTTATTCTAATGTTATGAGTGAATAAACAGTAGAAAGGAGAGATATGTAAGTCTGATTTCAAAGAATTTTTTATAAAGTAATATGTCAGTTAACACAAAAAAAAAGCAACAGTTCGATGAAAAACAATATACAATCTGAGAAAGACACTTTATTATATTTAGTTATAATGTGCTTCCCAATGGATGATCAAAAAGAAAAGTGCATTTGAGTGGTATGACAATTTACACGAAAGTCCGGATATATCTAAAATCAGAGCAATGGTTATTTTAATTTAATTTATTTCACTGAAAACGTATGTACATACCCGTAACGGGCATTACGTTTGAGTACATAGATTCTGCATACATGTTTCATAAGCATTTCACAAGGGTTAAAAAAAATCCAACTTGCGAAGCTGAACATAGAAATTTGTTTGCTGGAAAACATACTCCTCAATATCTCTGACACGGAAGGGCTTCAGTGGTTGAAAATAAAGTTCATCATAGTTTAAACTAAAGCATCTGGGAAATATGATAACCTTCATAGTCAAATAATCAACTATATGCAGCGTTACTGACGTTACAAGAGTTTCGACAGTTTTACCAAATGTGAATTCTGGATAATCTGGTTGTTGAAAGACCTTATGACAAAGAAGTATCTCATCTATTAAATTAGTAACGAATTTACTTTCTTCGGCGAAATGCACAGGACATGATATCAATTTACAAAAATTGGACTTCACAGGTTTATCGTTATTCCAACACTTCCCATTTTCTAAATAAATATTTTCACGGTTTTCAATGAATTCTTTAACAGCTGGCAATTCCAAATTGTAAATTTTTGCCATTTCAAATATCATAGCATATCCTGCATTTACAATATCCAAACTCATGTATTCTGCAGAATAATAGATTTTATCTTTTGTACACTTCTGTAAATTCTGCAAAGTTACTTTTGCGCAGTATTTACCGGATTTTGCAGTCTTTTGGTACACAACTGGGGCAATCACGAAAGAACTTCCAATACCATACTTTAACGCATATCTAACAAATTTTTTAATGGTTCTCTTGTCACCATTACAAACTGTTGAACTCGCGCACAGCTCTAACAAGTAAGCAGCATCGTGGATTTCATAACATATAAAACCATGGGAACCGTGCGAGAATACGTCCATATGAGTTTTTATAGGCGTCATTGAGTTGCGAGGCCTAAAATAAATTTCAATAACACATTCACTTTAAATCCGTAGGAAAAAGAAACGCAATTACTTGGTTCGATGAACAAACAGACATAAAAAGAGGCGGGCACTATTGTATATACTAAATTCGTATACGAAAAAATTAGACTTTCAGTTGAATTTCGTTACAGCATTCTTTTCAAAGTATCTTGAATAAAACAAAGACCCGAACGGAAAAATTCAATCAAGTATATTTCATCAACAAAAAGTGTCGGCATTGCTTTACGAGTTCATTCGATTAATCTCCTCTTAAATAGGAGACCTAAGAAGATTAGATTAAGAAAATTCGTTTCAAATGCGCAAAAAAATTGACGCACAGAAAAATAATAGATATTATTAAAATCGTTGTCATTCATCACTTCTTTCATGAGTTAGAATATTATTGCAAAACAAAAAGTATGAAGCTCAAACTTTATCTAAACAAACCTAAATTTTTCAACTAGTCACATAATCTTGATACTTATCCAATGTCAAATAAAACGCTATTAAGCAGATGTATACTTTATTCGACGCACAATGGAGGGATTAACTTTACAAAAGCAAAAACACAATTTTTATATTTATTGCAAATTGAAACAACACAAAAATTTTAAGCACAAAAAGTAAAAGAAAGCCAAAGCATTTTCTTTACATCATATGTTATTTAGTTGCTCTCTGGCTTGGTATTCGCCATTTTTTGATCAGTGGTTCTCGAATATCCAAAGAGTATATCTCCGCCCAGACTTTGTAATCTTTATTTTGGTCTTCGAATGGATCCAAAAACAAATCCCTTCCTGCATGTAACTTGTCAATCAGTTCTTGTACCACACATGCTTGAACGGCATCTTTAGGTGCATTGAAATGAGTGTTAAACACAATTTCAAACTTTTCAAATATATAAGATCCGAATGTACGATTAAGCAACCAAGCCACATATACGTGTGTTTCTGAAAAGACTCAATATGTGCCAAAAAATCCAAAAAAAATTTTACATTCAAAGTTACCGTAATCGCAGTAGCACAACTTCTCTGGACTTTCCAAAGAATTACGAGAACCGGGAAACATGGTGCTAGGACGTTTGTCTAAAAGATGCAAAGGAGCTTCACCAAACCGTGTTGTGCTATTCGACACTGAAGTAGGGCATGCTGGATTCATATCCTCTTCCCTTGTTTTTGGATTAGCTTGCATAAAGCACTCAGCAACGATGTCATCCAATACAGTATCCTCAAAATCATCAAGCGGTTGTTGTGGTGGAGGTAAACGCGACATGACTACCTGACTAAAGAACATAAACGTTGATAGTTAAACAAGGTATTCAGCTGTTAAGATTCCAAAAGTTAACAAAAAAAATCTCGAAACAAAAAGTTCAACAGAGACTTTTAAAAAAAGCACCTAAAAGTCCAATGCATCATTTCTGCAAATTTTCCCCTACATATCAAAGTTCGGGCCTGACCACGGATATTTTTATCATAGAGTGTTCACAAAAATATTAAAAATTCTATGAAAAGCTGAAGCTGAATTTTGAGCCATTTCCTTACAACTATGATGTTGGTAGTCCAAACAAACTTGGGAAAACATTTGTCGTAATACTAAGAAAACCCGTTTATGTGATTATAAAAGAGGCGGTACCATAGGATAAAAAGACAAGTGCCAGTTGGTGTTCGCAATAGACTACAGGGCGGTTCCGATTACGCATATAGTAATACGATTTTTCGAAATAGAAAAAGCCCTTTTTAACATATCAACTTTTTGAGTTGTTAGGAAAAAAAGTTTTTCAAAAAAAAGAAAAGGCTCTTTGTAATATCTCAACTTTTTGAGTTGTATTATTTGTATTACTAGAAGAATGAACACGCAAGAAAAACCAAAATTTGAACAACTTGTTAGTGCTGCTGACCAACAGGATTATATAGCTGTGTGGACGGTGAACAATAACGACATCGAAATCAATGCAATTGGTTATGGATCGAAAGAACGTTTGAACACAATTTGGGTGAAATGTGAAGACATGGCGTTTTTTCCTGGAGCAATATCTAGTGTATTTGATGGAAATTTTACGTCAAGTTGACCTGGTAGATCACGAATGTATTTGTACGTAATCGGGTATACAGAAAGGGTTGGCAAGCTTTCTATATCAACATTCACGACAATCTTGGACTTGTGACGATTTGTAGGAATTGCCATACCCTCTAGGATTATGTTTTCACCCGTTATATCCCATACAGAGAGCTATAATGTTGAATATTAGATTTTCGGCTATTCAACTTCTATATTCTAGCTATTTTAAATTTCTAAAAAATCAGTAAATTCGTTTTTGATTTCTTTTCGGGAATTTTCTGTTCTCTTAAGAAAGAAATCCCCGAAGTAACAAGAAAAAAAAGAAGGCGTAAGGAAGTCGAAAAAATGTCTCACAAGCCGTTTTAATCTAATGAAACATGTTCAAAAGTGAATAAAAATACCAAAAAACGCATAAAAATTTGGACAACAATTTACTCCCAAAACACGTGTAGCTTGCAAAAACAATTTATTTTAAAAATTTTAAACTCCCCTGCAGAACCAGCGGATTCAGAATGCAGAAAATTTTGTTTAGACAAAGAGTTAGCTGATACCTATAGAAATCGTTCTCCCAAATGAATAAGCTGGAGATAATCTAAAAAAAAGCTATATGCTTCCCTGCCGCCTTCAGTATGCGAGAATTCACCATGTTTCCGCCTTCCTTATAATAAGTTCAGGTTCGATTTAACAATTGCTTACAGTATTAGAAAAATACCGTAGCTGGACATATATGTATAATTGTGATTAGTGAGCATCACTGGCAAATATTGTGAATATTTTTTGTACAAAAAACACCTTAAGATATTATGGTATTCGTTTATTTAGGACTTTTTTTGTCTGTCATTACAAGTCTAGAGACATCTTACCAATGTTACGTTCTTTTAAACTCACCGTGAAAGAGTCGATATTTCGTGGCATGTATGTTTCACAGCGATATGGAAGTTTTGAACCAACCTCAACATGGGTTAAGGGGGTGCGGTGCATTGCTCGAATGACGTATTGTTTTGCGCATCTTTCATGAACATGGTATTTAATAATAGTACGATCCCGTACCCATTGAGAAACTTTAAGGAAAATTTCAAGAGTTTTTGCAACGACACTTGCCTCATCAAGTATGATAAAATTGTTTTGTACTGCGGACAAGAATCTTAGCTTTTTTATGACTGGTAAATCCACGTCTACTGCGTGAATGATGATGTGTTTGGGGGTACTTTGTTCAGTAAAGTTTTGAAGAACTTCTGTTAGTGCATCGTCTTCGCATATACTCGCATCTTCGCGAATCTTTTCATATCCATATTGACCAAATTTATATTCCAAAATTGTTATGACATCTGCTTGAACAAGTACAAAAACAATACCGTCATCCTTCTCAGGAAAATCCAGATTCGCCGTAATAAGAAGGCCAGAGAGGAACAGGCTGCGACCAGAATAATAAAAATTTTTGATCTTTATTTGATCACAATAAGCGCGAACTTGTAAAGCAATTTCTAAGCAGTGACCTTGGGATGGTTGAAAGTCGTCTATGCTCATGATGATAGCTTTACATTTATTTGCATCAAATACACTAGATATTGCTCCAGGAAAAAACGCCATGTCTTCACATTTCACCCAAATTGTGTTCAAACGTTCTTTCGATCCATAACCAATTGCATTGATTTCGATGTCGTTATTGTTCACCGTCCACACAGCTATATAATCCTGTTGGTCAGCAGCACTAACAAGTTGTTCAAATTTTGGTTTTTCTTGCGTGTTCATTCTTCTAGTAATACAAATAATACAACTCAAAAAGTTGAGATATTACAAAGAGCCTTTTCTTTTTTTTGAAAAACTTTTTTTCCTAACAACTCAAAAAGTTGATATGTTAAAAAGGGCTTTTTCTATTTCGAAAAATCGTATTACTATATGCGTAATCGGAACCGCCCTGTAGTCTATTGCGAACACCAACTGGCACTTGTCTTTTTATCCTATGGTACCGCCTCTTTTATAATCACATAAACGGGTTTTCTTAGTATTACGACAAATGTTTTCCCAAGTTTGTTTGGACTACCAACATCATAGTTGTAAGGAAATGGCTCAAAATTCAGCTTCAGCTTTTCATAGAATTTTTAATATTTTTGTGAACACTCTATGATAAAAATATCCGTGGTCAGGCCCGAACTTTGATATGTAGGGGAAAATTTGCAGAAATGATGCATTGGACTTTTAGGTGCTTTTTTTAAAAGTCTCTGTTGAACTTTTTGTTTCGAGATTTTTTTTGTTAACTTTTGGAATCTTAACAGCTGAATACCTTGTTTAACTATCAACGTTTATGTTCTTTAGTCAGGTAGTCATGTCGCGTTTACCTCCACCACAACAACCGCTTGATGATTTTGAGGATACTGTATTGGATGACATCGTTGCTGAGTGCTTTATGCAAGCTAATCCAAAAACAAGGGAAGAGGATATGAATCCAGCATGCCCTACTTCAGTGTCGAATAGCACAACACGGTTTGGTGAAGCTCCTTTGCATCTTTTAGACAAACGTCCTAGCACCATGTTTCCCGGTTCTCGTAATTCTTTGGAAAGTCCAGAGAAGTTGTGCTACTGCGATTACGGTAACTTTGAATGTAAAATTTTTTTTGGATTTTTTGGCACATATTGAGTCTTTTCAGAAACACACGTATATGTGGCTTGGTTGCTTAATCGTACATTCGGATCTTATATATTTGAAAAGTTTGAAATTGTGTTTAACACTCATTTCAATGCACCTAAAGATGCCGTTCAAGCATGTGTGGTACAAGAACTGATTGACAAGTTACATGCAGGAAGGGATTTGTTTTTGGATCCATTCGAAGACCAAAATAAAGATTACAAAGTCTGGGCGGAGATATACTCTTTGGATATTCGAGAACCACTGATCAAAAAATGGCGAATACCAAGCCAGAGAGCAACTAAATAACATATGATGTAAAGAAAATGCTTTGGCTTTCTTTTACTTTTTGTGCTTAAAATTTTTGTGTTGTTTCAATTTGCAATAAATATAAAAATTGTGTTTTTGCTTTTGTAAAGTTAATCCCTCCATTGTGCGTCGAATAAAGTATACATCTGCTTAATAGCGTTTTATTTGACATTGGATAAGTATCAAGATTATGTGACTAGTTGAAAAATTTAGGTTTGTTTAGATAAAGTTTGAGCTTCATACTTTTTGTTTTGCAATAATATTCTAACTCATGAAAGAAGTGATGAATGACAACGATTTTAATAATATCTATTATTTTTCTGTGCGTCAATTTTTTTGCGCATTTGAAACGAATTTTCTTAATCTAATCTTCTTAGGTCTCCTATTTAAGAGGAGATTAATCGAATGAACTCGTAAAGCAATGCCGACACTTTTTGTTGATGAAATATACTTGATTGAATTTTTCCGTTCGGGTCTTTGTTTTATTCAAGATACTTTGAAAAGAATGCTGTAACGAAATTCAACTGAAAGTCTAATTTTTTCGTATACGAATTTAGTATATACAATAGTGCCCGCCTCTTTTTATGTCTGTTTGTTCATCGAACCAAGTAATTGCGTTTCTTTTTCCTACGGATTTAAAGTGAATGTGTTATTGAAATTTATTTTAGGCCTCGCAACTCAATGACGCCTATAAAAACTCATATGGACGTATTCTCGCACGGTTCCCATGGTTTTATATGTTATGAAATCCACGATGCTGCTTACTTGTTAGAGCTGTGCGCGAGTTCAACAGTTTGTAATGGTGACAAGAGAACCATTAAAAAATTTGTTAGATATGCGTTAAAGTATGGTATTGGAAGTTCTTTCGTGATTGCCCCAGTTGTGTACCAAAAGACTGCAAAATCCGGTAAATACTGCGCAAAAGTAACTGATTTTAACGTTTTGTCTGTCTCGAATTGTATCAGAGTTGCAGGAGTGTGTTTTTCAGCATGCTTTTCGCATGCATCAAAATAACTTTTCAAGATCCGCTTTCCATAAGAAGCTTCCTTGACACAAGGATCTCATTTAACTATTCACTTTGTTGGTTTTTTTTATTATTATTAATTTATCGATCTCTCGTTCAAGTATGAGTCCATTTATTTCTTGGTTGTTCGAACTGTTTTTGTATATTTTTTGGCTTACTTTTCAATAATTCAGATATCTTAAGAATCTCTATCGCGTATCGATAACTTAATTTTTGTTACTAGGGAACAGAAAAAGCACCATAAAACTGATAACTAAGTAAATTGGACACGAAGCCAAAGCTCTTTCATTAAGTTTCCTAAGAAACGAAATTGAAAAAAAAAACTTAAAAGATATAATTGTCAGGACGTTTTTGATAGCAGATATAAAAACTTTACAGTTTTAATAGCATATTAATCTCGGTCACACAAAAAGATTCTATATTGATGTAAATGTTTGCTTCAAATAATTTACATCAATTATCAGTTATCAAGGGAGTGCTTTTTTAGTCACAGATTCAAAGAATTGTATAACATATCAAGGACAAGATTAAGGATGTTTCAACACTCTGAGTAATAACATAACACAAAAGATCGATGCAAAAGTACAAACTTTACACATGCAAAAAAATTGTAGTTACTGTTGTATGTCCTTGTTAAAGAAAAAGATAGAAGGCGTGTACTTCCAAGCTTCACTGGGAGTACATAAACATAAAATCCAAGAAATTCTTCTATGCTTAAGCTCTCTCTCTCTCTCTCTCTCTCTTCATATGTCTACTAAAGCAGTTCAAAAAGTTTTCTATATTATTTTTGTTCTTGTAGCTCGACTCTGTTCTTGTAGTTCGACGTAATTAAAAAGTTTTACCTTTTTAGGCTTTTCTATGCCTGGGATTTCAAATTACCCTGGATGCCCGTTCCCTGAAGCGAAGAAAGTCGTCTTGCGTATATTTGATGACAAAAAAGAATTATTTGTACGCTTCCGAGTACTTGTTCGCGTAAATCCACACGATGATGAATACTTTACCAGTGTCATACAAGATTTCGTTCAATTAGATGGTGCTGTAGAAGCCTTAGCAAACTATATATATCGCAAGGGTTATGAATCTAGCAATACCCTAAGCGTTAACCATTATTAGAACGAACTCGTAAAACTCTTTACTCGTTTCTAACTGATTTAGCACGTATTTGATTTTCTTTTCTTCATTATTTATTCTAATGTTATGAGTGAATAAACAGTAGAAAGGAGAGATATGTAAGTCTGATTTCAAAGAATTTTTTATAAAGTAATATGTCAGTTAACACAAAAAAAAAGCAACAGTTCGATGAAAAACAATATACAATCTGAGAAAGACACTTTATTATATTTAGTTATAATGTGCTTCCCAATGGATGATCAAAAAGAAAAGTGCATTTGAGTGGTATGACAATTTACACGAAAGTCCGGATATATCTAAAATCAGAGCAATGGTTATTTTAATTTAATTTATTTCACTGAAAACGTATGTACATACCCGTAACGGGCATTACGTTTGAGTACATAGATTCTGCATACATGTTTCATAAGCATTTCACAAGGGTTAAAAAAAATCCAACTTGCGAAGCTGAACATAGAAATTTGTTTGCTGGAAAACATACTCCTCAATATCTCTGACACGGAAGGGCTTCAGTGGTTGAAAATAAAGTTCATCATAGTTTAAACTAAAGCATCTGGGAAATATGATAACCTTCATAGTCAAATAATCAACTATATGCAGCGTTACTGACGTTACAAGAGTTTCGACAGTTTTACCAAATGTGAATTCTGGATAATCTGGTTGTTGAAAGACCTTATGACAAAGAAGTATCTCATCTATTAAATTAGTAACGAATTTACTTTCTTCGGCGAAATGCACAGGACATGATATCAATTTACAAAAATTGGACTTCACAGGTTTATCGTTATTCCAACACTTCCCATTTTCTAAATAAATATTTTCACGGTTTTCAATGAATTCTTTAACAGCTGGCAATTCCAAATTGTAAATTTTTGCCATTTCAAATATCATAGCATATCCTGCATTTACAATATCCAAACTCATGTATTCTGCAGAATAATAGATTTTATCTTTTGTACACTTCTGTAAATTCTGCAAAGTTACTTTTGCGCAGTATTTACCGGATTTTGCAGTCTTTTGGTACACAACTGGGGCAATCACGAAAGAACTTCCAATACCATACTTTAACGCATATCTAACAAATTTTTTAATGGTTCTCTTGTCACCATTACAAACTGTTGAACTCGCGCACAGCTCTAACAAGTAAGCAGCATCGTGGATTTCATAACATATAAAACCATGGGAACCGTGCGAGAATACGTCCATATGAGTTTTTATAGGCGTCATTGAGTTGCGAGGCCTAAAATAAATTTCAATAACACATTCACTTTAAATCCGTAGGAAAAAGAAACGCAATTACTTGGTTCGATGAACAAACAGACATAAAAAGAGGCGGGCACTATTGTATATACTAAATTCGTATACGAAAAAATTAGACTTTCAGTTGAATTTCGTTACAGCATTCTTTTCAAAGTATCTTGAATAAAACAAAGACCCGAACGGAAAAATTCAATCAAGTATATTTCATCAACAAAAAGTGTCGGCATTGCTTTACGAGTTCATTCGATTAATCTCCTCTTAAATAGGAGACCTAAGAAGATTAGATTAAGAAAATTCGTTTCAAATGCGCAAAAAAATTGACGCACAGAAAAATAATAGATATTATTAAAATCGTTGTCATTCATCACTTCTTTCATGAGTTAGAATATTATTGCAAAACAAAAAGTATGAAGCTCAAACTTTATCTAAACAAACCTAAATTTTTCAACTAGTCACATAATCTTGATACTTATCCAATGTCAAATAAAACGCTATTAAGCAGATGTATACTTTATTCGACGCACAATGGAGGGATTAACTTTACAAAAGCAAAAACACAATTTTTATATTTATTGCAAATTGAAACAACACAAAAATTTTAAGCACAAAAAGTAAAAGAAAGCCAAAGCATTTTCTTTACATCATATGTTATTTAGTTGCTCTCTGGCTTGGTATTCGCCATTTTTTGATCAGTGGTTCTCGAATATCCAAAGAGTATATCTCCGCCCAGACTTTGTAATCTTTATTTTGGTCTTCGAATGGATCCAAAAACAAATCCCTTCCTGCATGTAACTTGTCAATCAGTTCTTGTACCACACATGCTTGAACGGCATCTTTAGGTGCATTGAAATGAGTGTTAAACACAATTTCAAACTTTTCAAATATATAAGATCCGAATGTACGATTAAGCAACCAAGCCACATATACGTGTGTTTCTGAAAAGACTCAATATGTGCCAAAAAATCCAAAAAAAATTTTACATTCAAAGTTACCGTAATCGCAGTAGCACAACTTCTCTGGACTTTCCAAAGAATTACGAGAACCGGGAAACATGGTGCTAGGACGTTTGTCTAAAAGATGCAAAGGAGCTTCACCAAACCGTGTTGTGCTATTCGACACTGAAGTAGGGCATGCTGGATTCATATCCTCTTCCCTTGTTTTTGGATTAGCTTGCATAAAGCACTCAGCAACGATGTCATCCAATACAGTATCCTCAAAATCATCAAGCGGTTGTTGTGGTGGAGGTAAACGCGACATGACTACCTGACTAAAGAACATAAACGTTGATAGTTAAACAAGGTATTCAGCTGTTAAGATTCCAAAAGTTAACAAAAAAAATCTCGAAACAAAAAGTTCAACAGAGACTTTTAAAAAAAGCACCTAAAAGTCCAATGCATCATTTCTGCAAATTTTCCCCTACATATCAAAGTTCGGGCCTGACCACGGATATTTTTATCATAGAGTGTTCACAAAAATATTAAAAATTCTATGAAAAGCTGAAGCTGAATTTTGAGCCATTTCCTTACAACTATGATGTTGGTAGTCCAAACAAACTTGGGAAAACATTTGTCGTAATACTAAGAAAACCCGTTTATGTGATTATAAAAGAGGCGGTACCATAGGATAAAAAGACAAGTGCCAGTTGGTGTTCGCAATAGACTACAGGGCGGTTCCGATTACGCATATAGTAATACGATTTTTCGAAATAGAAAAAGCCCTTTTTAACATATCAACTTTTTGAGTTGTTAGGAAAAAAAGTTTTTCAAAAAAAAGAAAAGGCTCTTTGTAATATCTCAACTTTTTGAGTTGTATTATTTGTATTACTAGAAGAATGAACACGCAAGAAAAACCAAAATTTGAACAACTTGTTAGTGCTGCTGACCAACAGGATTATATAGCTGTGTGGACGGTGAACAATAACGACATCGAAATCAATGCAATTGGTTATGGATCGAAAGAACGTTTGAACACAATTTGGGTGAAATGTGAAGACATGGCGTTTTTTCCTGGAGCAATATCTAGTGTATTTGATGGAAATTTTACGTCAAGTTGACCTGGTAGATCACGAATGTATTTGTACGTAATCGGGTATACAGAAAGGGTTGGCAAGCTTTCTATATCAACATTCACGACAATCTTGGACTTGTGACGATTTGTAGGAATTGCCATACCCTCTAGGATTATGTTTTCACCCGTTATATCCCATACAGAGAGCTATAATGTTGAATATTAGATTTTCGGCTATTCAACTTCTATATTCTAGCTATTTTAAATTTCTAAAAAATCAGTAAATTCGTTTTTGATTTCTTTTCGGGAATTTTCTGTTCTCTTAAGAAAGAAATCCCCGAAGTAACAAGAAAAAAAAGAAGGCGTAAGGAAGTCGAAAAAATGTCTCACAAGCCGTTTTAATCTAATGAAACATGTTCAAAAGTGAATAAAAATACCAAAAAACGCATAAAAATTTGGACAACAATTTACTCCCAAAACACGTGTAGCTTGCAAAAACAATTTATTTTAAAAATTTTAAACTCCCCTGCAGAACCAGCGGATTCAGAATGCAGAAAATTTTGTTTAGACAAAGAGTTAGCTGATACCTATAGAAATCGTTCTCCCAAATGAATAAGCTGGAGATAATCTAAAAAAAAGCTATATGCTTCCCTGCCGCCTTCAGTATGCGAGAATTCACCATGTTTCCGCCTTCCTTATAATAAGTTCAGGTTCGATTTAACAATTGCTTACAGTATTAGAAAAATACCGTAGCTGGACATATATGTATAATTGTGATTAGTGAGCATCACTGGCAAATATTGTGAATATTTTTTGTACAAAAAACACCTTAAGATATTATGGTATTCGTTTATTTAGGACTTTTTTTGTCTGTCATTACAAGTCTAGAGACATCTTACCAATGTTACGTTCTTTTAAACTCACCGTGAAAGAGTCGATATTTCGTGGCATGTATGTTTCACAGCGATATGGAAGTTTTGAACCAACCTCAACATGGGTTAAGGGGGTGCGGTGCATTGCTCGAATGACGTATTGTTTTGCGCATCTTTCATGAACATGGTATTTAATAATAGTACGATCCCGTACCCATTGAGAAACTTTAAGGAAAATTTCAAGAGTTTTTGCAACGACACTTGCCTCATCAAGTATGATAAAATTGTTTTGTACTGCGGACAAGAATCTTAGCTTTTTTATGACTGGTAAATCCACGTCTACTGCGTGAATGATGATGTGTTTGGGGGTACTTTGTTCAGTAAAGTTTTGAAGAACTTCTGTTAGTGCATCGTCTTCGCATATACTCGCATCTTCGCGAATCTTTTCATATCCATATTGACCAAATTTATATTCCAAAATTGTTATGACATCTGCTTGAACAAGTACAAAAACAATACCGTCATCCTTCTCAGGAAAATCCAGATTCGCCGTAATAAGAAGGCCAGAGAGGAACAGGCTGCGACCAGAATAATAAAAATTTTTGATCTTTATTTGATCACAATAAGCGCGAACTTGTAAAGCAATTTCTAAGCAGTGACCTTGGGATGGTTGAAAGTCGTCTATGCTCATGATGATAGCTTTACATTTATTTGCATCAAATACACTAGATATTGCTCCAGGAAAAAACGCCATGTCTTCACATTTCACCCAAATTGTGTTCAAACGTTCTTTCGATCCATAACCAATTGCATTGATTTCGATGTCGTTATTGTTCACCGTCCACACAGCTATATAATCCTGTTGGTCAGCAGCACTAACAAGTTGTTCAAATTTTGGTTTTTCTTGCGTGTTCATTCTTCTAGTAATACAAATAATACAACTCAAAAAGTTGAGATATTACAAAGAGCCTTTTCTTTTTTTTGAAAAACTTTTTTTCCTAACAACTCAAAAAGTTGATATGTTAAAAAGGGCTTTTTCTATTTCGAAAAATCGTATTACTATATGCGTAATCGGAACCGCCCTGTAGTCTATTGCGAACACCAACTGGCACTTGTCTTTTTATCCTATGGTACCGCCTCTTTTATAATCACATAAACGGGTTTTCTTAGTATTACGACAAATGTTTTCCCAAGTTTGTTTGGACTACCAACATCATAGTTGTAAGGAAATGGCTCAAAATTCAGCTTCAGCTTTTCATAGAATTTTTAATATTTTTGTGAACACTCTATGATAAAAATATCCGTGGTCAGGCCCGAACTTTGATATGTAGGGGAAAATTTGCAGAAATGATGCATTGGACTTTTAGGTGCTTTTTTTAAAAGTCTCTGTTGAACTTTTTGTTTCGAGATTTTTTTTGTTAACTTTTGGAATCTTAACAGCTGAATACCTTGTTTAACTATCAACGTTTATGTTCTTTAGTCAGGTAGTCATGTCGCGTTTACCTCCACCACAACAACCGCTTGATGATTTTGAGGATACTGTATTGGATGACATCGTTGCTGAGTGCTTTATGCAAGCTAATCCAAAAACAAGGGAAGAGGATATGAATCCAGCATGCCCTACTTCAGTGTCGAATAGCACAACACGGTTTGGTGAAGCTCCTTTGCATCTTTTAGACAAACGTCCTAGCACCATGTTTCCCGGTTCTCGTAATTCTTTGGAAAGTCCAGAGAAGTTGTGCTACTGCGATTACGGTAACTTTGAATGTAAAATTTTTTTTGGATTTTTTGGCACATATTGAGTCTTTTCAGAAACACACGTATATGTGGCTTGGTTGCTTAATCGTACATTCGGATCTTATATATTTGAAAAGTTTGAAATTGTGTTTAACACTCATTTCAATGCACCTAAAGATGCCGTTCAAGCATGTGTGGTACAAGAACTGATTGACAAGTTACATGCAGGAAGGGATTTGTTTTTGGATCCATTCGAAGACCAAAATAAAGATTACAAAGTCTGGGCGGAGATATACTCTTTGGATATTCGAGAACCACTGATCAAAAAATGGCGAATACCAAGCCAGAGAGCAACTAAATAACATATGATGTAAAGAAAATGCTTTGGCTTTCTTTTACTTTTTGTGCTTAAAATTTTTGTGTTGTTTCAATTTGCAATAAATATAAAAATTGTGTTTTTGCTTTTGTAAAGTTAATCCCTCCATTGTGCGTCGAATAAAGTATACATCTGCTTAATAGCGTTTTATTTGACATTGGATAAGTATCAAGATTATGTGACTAGTTGAAAAATTTAGGTTTGTTTAGATAAAGTTTGAGCTTCATACTTTTTGTTTTGCAATAATATTCTAACTCATGAAAGAAGTGATGAATGACAACGATTTTAATAATATCTATTATTTTTCTGTGCGTCAATTTTTTTGCGCATTTGAAACGAATTTTCTTAATCTAATCTTCTTAGGTCTCCTATTTAAGAGGAGATTAATCGAATGAACTCGTAAAGCAATGCCGACACTTTTTGTTGATGAAATATACTTGATTGAATTTTTCCGTTCGGGTCTTTGTTTTATTCAAGATACTTTGAAAAGAATGCTGTAACGAAATTCAACTGAAAGTCTAATTTTTTCGTATACGAATTTAGTATATACAATAGTGCCCGCCTCTTTTTATGTCTGTTTGTTCATCGAACCAAGTAATTGCGTTTCTTTTTCCTACGGATTTAAAGTGAATGTGTTATTGAAATTTATTTTAGGCCTCGCAACTCAATGACGCCTATAAAAACTCATATGGACGTATTCTCGCACGGTTCCCATGGTTTTATATGTTATGAAATCCACGATGCTGCTTACTTGTTAGAGCTGTGCGCGAGTTCAACAGTTTGTAATGGTGACAAGAGAACCATTAAAAAATTTGTTAGATATGCGTTAAAGTATGGTATTGGAAGTTCTTTCGTGATTGCCCCAGTTGTGTACCAAAAGACTGCAAAATCCGGTAAATACTGCGCAAAAGTAACTGATTTTAACGTTTTGTCTGTCTCGAATTGTATCAGAGTTGCAGGAGTGTGTTTTTCAGCATGCTTTTCGCATGCATCAAAATAACTTTTCAAGATCCGCTTTCCATAAGAAGCTTCCTTGACACAAGGATCTCATTTAACTATTCACTTTGTTGGTTTTTTTTATTATTATTAATTTATCGATCTCTCGTTCAAGTATGAGTCCATTTATTTCTTGGTTGTTCGAACTGTTTTTGTATATTTTTTGGCTTACTTTTCAATAATTCAGATATCTTAAGAATCTCTATCGCGTATCGATAACTTAATTTTTGTTACTAGGGAACAGAAAAAGCACCATAAAACTGATAACTAAGTAAATTGGACACGAAGCCAAAGCTCTTTCATTAAGTTTCCTAAGAAACGAAATTGAAAAAAAAAACTTAAAAGATATAATTGTCAGGACGTTTTTGATAGCAGATATAAAAACTTTACAGTTTTAATAGCATATTAATCTCGGTCACACAAAAAGATTCTATATTGATGTAAATGTTTGCTTCAAATAATTTACATCAATTATCAGTTATCAAGGGAGTGCTTTTTTAGTCACAGATTCAAAGAATTGTATAACATATCAAGGACAAGATTAAGGATGTTTCAACACTCTGAGTAATAACATAACACAAAAGATCGATGCAAAAGTACAAACTTTACACATGCAAAAAAATTGTAGTTACTGTTGTATGTCCTTGTTAAAGAAAAAGATAGAAGGCGTGTACTTCCAAGCTTCACTGGGAGTACATAAACATAAAATCCAAGAAATTCTTCTATGCTTAAGCTCTCTCTCTCTCTCTCTCTCTCTTCATATGTCTACTAAAGCAGTTCAAAAAGTTTTCTATATTATTTTTGTTCTTGTAGCTCGACTCTGTTCTTGTAGTTCGACGTAATTAAAAAGTTTTACCTTTTTAGGCTTTTCTATGCCTGGGATTTCAAATTACCCTGGATGCCCGTTCCCTGAAGCGAAGAAAGTCGTCTTGCGTATATTTGATGACAAAAAAGAATTATTTGTACGCTTCCGAGTACTTGTTCGCGTAAATCCACACGATGATGAATACTTTACCAGTGTCATACAAGATTTCGTTCAATTAGATGGTGCTGTAGAAGCCTTAGCAAACTATATATATCGCAAGGGTTATGAATCTAGCAATACCCTAAGCGTTAACCATTATTAGAACGAACTCGTAAAACTCTTTACTCGTTTCTAACTGATTTAGCACGTATTTGATTTTCTTTTCTTCATTATTTATTCTAATGTTATGAGTGAATAAACAGTAGAAAGGAGAGATATGTAAGTCTGATTTCAAAGAATTTTTTATAAAGTAATATGTCAGTTAACACAAAAAAAAAGCAACAGTTCGATGAAAAACAATATACAATCTGAGAAAGACACTTTATTATATTTAGTTATAATGTGCTTCCCAATGGATGATCAAAAAGAAAAGTGCATTTGAGTGGTATGACAATTTACACGAAAGTCCGGATATATCTAAAATCAGAGCAATGGTTATTTTAATTTAATTTATTTCACTGAAAACGTATGTACATACCCGTAACGGGCATTACGTTTGAGTACATAGATTCTGCATACATGTTTCATAAGCATTTCACAAGGGTTAAAAAAAATCCAACTTGCGAAGCTGAACATAGAAATTTGTTTGCTGGAAAACATACTCCTCAATATCTCTGACACGGAAGGGCTTCAGTGGTTGAAAATAAAGTTCATCATAGTTTAAACTAAAGCATCTGGGAAATATGATAACCTTCATAGTCAAATAATCAACTATATGCAGCGTTACTGACGTTACAAGAGTTTCGACAGTTTTACCAAATGTGAATTCTGGATAATCTGGTTGTTGAAAGACCTTATGACAAAGAAGTATCTCATCTATTAAATTAGTAACGAATTTACTTTCTTCGGCGAAATGCACAGGACATGATATCAATTTACAAAAATTGGACTTCACAGGTTTATCGTTATTCCAACACTTCCCATTTTCTAAATAAATATTTTCACGGTTTTCAATGAATTCTTTAACAGCTGGCAATTCCAAATTGTAAATTTTTGCCATTTCAAATATCATAGCATATCCTGCATTTACAATATCCAAACTCATGTATTCTGCAGAATAATAGATTTTATCTTTTGTACACTTCTGTAAATTCTGCAAAGTTACTTTTGCGCAGTATTTACCGGATTTTGCAGTCTTTTGGTACACAACTGGGGCAATCACGAAAGAACTTCCAATACCATACTTTAACGCATATCTAACAAATTTTTTAATGGTTCTCTTGTCACCATTACAAACTGTTGAACTCGCGCACAGCTCTAACAAGTAAGCAGCATCGTGGATTTCATAACATATAAAACCATGGGAACCGTGCGAGAATACGTCCATATGAGTTTTTATAGGCGTCATTGAGTTGCGAGGCCTAAAATAAATTTCAATAACACATTCACTTTAAATCCGTAGGAAAAAGAAACGCAATTACTTGGTTCGATGAACAAACAGACATAAAAAGAGGCGGGCACTATTGTATATACTAAATTCGTATACGAAAAAATTAGACTTTCAGTTGAATTTCGTTACAGCATTCTTTTCAAAGTATCTTGAATAAAACAAAGACCCGAACGGAAAAATTCAATCAAGTATATTTCATCAACAAAAAGTGTCGGCATTGCTTTACGAGTTCATTCGATTAATCTCCTCTTAAATAGGAGACCTAAGAAGATTAGATTAAGAAAATTCGTTTCAAATGCGCAAAAAAATTGACGCACAGAAAAATAATAGATATTATTAAAATCGTTGTCATTCATCACTTCTTTCATGAGTTAGAATATTATTGCAAAACAAAAAGTATGAAGCTCAAACTTTATCTAAACAAACCTAAATTTTTCAACTAGTCACATAATCTTGATACTTATCCAATGTCAAATAAAACGCTATTAAGCAGATGTATACTTTATTCGACGCACAATGGAGGGATTAACTTTACAAAAGCAAAAACACAATTTTTATATTTATTGCAAATTGAAACAACACAAAAATTTTAAGCACAAAAAGTAAAAGAAAGCCAAAGCATTTTCTTTACATCATATGTTATTTAGTTGCTCTCTGGCTTGGTATTCGCCATTTTTTGATCAGTGGTTCTCGAATATCCAAAGAGTATATCTCCGCCCAGACTTTGTAATCTTTATTTTGGTCTTCGAATGGATCCAAAAACAAATCCCTTCCTGCATGTAACTTGTCAATCAGTTCTTGTACCACACATGCTTGAACGGCATCTTTAGGTGCATTGAAATGAGTGTTAAACACAATTTCAAACTTTTCAAATATATAAGATCCGAATGTACGATTAAGCAACCAAGCCACATATACGTGTGTTTCTGAAAAGACTCAATATGTGCCAAAAAATCCAAAAAAAATTTTACATTCAAAGTTACCGTAATCGCAGTAGCACAACTTCTCTGGACTTTCCAAAGAATTACGAGAACCGGGAAACATGGTGCTAGGACGTTTGTCTAAAAGATGCAAAGGAGCTTCACCAAACCGTGTTGTGCTATTCGACACTGAAGTAGGGCATGCTGGATTCATATCCTCTTCCCTTGTTTTTGGATTAGCTTGCATAAAGCACTCAGCAACGATGTCATCCAATACAGTATCCTCAAAATCATCAAGCGGTTGTTGTGGTGGAGGTAAACGCGACATGACTACCTGACTAAAGAACATAAACGTTGATAGTTAAACAAGGTATTCAGCTGTTAAGATTCCAAAAGTTAACAAAAAAAATCTCGAAACAAAAAGTTCAACAGAGACTTTTAAAAAAAGCACCTAAAAGTCCAATGCATCATTTCTGCAAATTTTCCCCTACATATCAAAGTTCGGGCCTGACCACGGATATTTTTATCATAGAGTGTTCACAAAAATATTAAAAATTCTATGAAAAGCTGAAGCTGAATTTTGAGCCATTTCCTTACAACTATGATGTTGGTAGTCCAAACAAACTTGGGAAAACATTTGTCGTAATACTAAGAAAACCCGTTTATGTGATTATAAAAGAGGCGGTACCATAGGATAAAAAGACAAGTGCCAGTTGGTGTTCGCAATAGACTACAGGGCGGTTCCGATTACGCATATAGTAATACGATTTTTCGAAATAGAAAAAGCCCTTTTTAACATATCAACTTTTTGAGTTGTTAGGAAAAAAAGTTTTTCAAAAAAAAGAAAAGGCTCTTTGTAATATCTCAACTTTTTGAGTTGTATTATTTGTATTACTAGAAGAATGAACACGCAAGAAAAACCAAAATTTGAACAACTTGTTAGTGCTGCTGACCAACAGGATTATATAGCTGTGTGGACGGTGAACAATAACGACATCGAAATCAATGCAATTGGTTATGGATCGAAAGAACGTTTGAACACAATTTGGGTGAAATGTGAAGACATGGCGTTTTTTCCTGGAGCAATATCTAGTGTATTTGATGGAAATTTTACGTCAAGTTGACCTGGTAGATCACGAATGTATTTGTACGTAATCGGGTATACAGAAAGGGTTGGCAAGCTTTCTATATCAACATTCACGACAATCTTGGACTTGTGACGATTTGTAGGAATTGCCATACCCTCTAGGATTATGTTTTCACCCGTTATATCCCATACAGAGAGCTATAATGTTGAATATTAGATTTTCGGCTATTCAACTTCTATATTCTAGCTATTTTAAATTTCTAAAAAATCAGTAAATTCGTTTTTGATTTCTTTTCGGGAATTTTCTGTTCTCTTAAGAAAGAAATCCCCGAAGTAACAAGAAAAAAAAGAAGGCGTAAGGAAGTCGAAAAAATGTCTCACAAGCCGTTTTAATCTAATGAAACATGTTCAAAAGTGAATAAAAATACCAAAAAACGCATAAAAATTTGGACAACAATTTACTCCCAAAACACGTGTAGCTTGCAAAAACAATTTATTTTAAAAATTTTAAACTCCCCTGCAGAACCAGCGGATTCAGAATGCAGAAAATTTTGTTTAGACAAAGAGTTAGCTGATACCTATAGAAATCGTTCTCCCAAATGAATAAGCTGGAGATAATCTAAAAAAAAGCTATATGCTTCCCTGCCGCCTTCAGTATGCGAGAATTCACCATGTTTCCGCCTTCCTTATAATAAGTTCAGGTTCGATTTAACAATTGCTTACAGTATTAGAAAAATACCGTAGCTGGACATATATGTATAATTGTGATTAGTGAGCATCACTGGCAAATATTGTGAATATTTTTTGTACAAAAAACACCTTAAGATATTATGGTATTCGTTTATTTAGGACTTTTTTTGTCTGTCATTACAAGTCTAGAGACATCTTACCAATGTTACGTTCTTTTAAACTCACCGTGAAAGAGTCGATATTTCGTGGCATGTATGTTTCACAGCGATATGGAAGTTTTGAACCAACCTCAACATGGGTTAAGGGGGTGCGGTGCATTGCTCGAATGACGTATTGTTTTGCGCATCTTTCATGAACATGGTATTTAATAATAGTACGATCCCGTACCCATTGAGAAACTTTAAGGAAAATTTCAAGAGTTTTTGCAACGACACTTGCCTCATCAAGTATGATAAAATTGTTTTGTACTGCGGACAAGAATCTTAGCTTTTTTATGACTGGTAAATCCACGTCTACTGCGTGAATGATGATGTGTTTGGGGGTACTTTGTTCAGTAAAGTTTTGAAGAACTTCTGTTAGTGCATCGTCTTCGCATATACTCGCATCTTCGCGAATCTTTTCATATCCATATTGACCAAATTTATATTCCAAAATTGTTATGACATCTGCTTGAACAAGTACAAAAACAATACCGTCATCCTTCTCAGGAAAATCCAGATTCGCCGTAATAAGAAGGCCAGAGAGGAACAGGCTGCGACCAGAATAATAAAAATTTTTGATCTTTATTTGATCACAATAAGCGCGAACTTGTAAAGCAATTTCTAAGCAGTGACCTTGGGATGGTTGAAAGTCGTCTATGCTCATGATGATAGCTTTACATTTATTTGCATCAAATACACTAGATATTGCTCCAGGAAAAAACGCCATGTCTTCACATTTCACCCAAATTGTGTTCAAACGTTCTTTCGATCCATAACCAATTGCATTGATTTCGATGTCGTTATTGTTCACCGTCCACACAGCTATATAATCCTGTTGGTCAGCAGCACTAACAAGTTGTTCAAATTTTGGTTTTTCTTGCGTGTTCATTCTTCTAGTAATACAAATAATACAACTCAAAAAGTTGAGATATTACAAAGAGCCTTTTCTTTTTTTTGAAAAACTTTTTTTCCTAACAACTCAAAAAGTTGATATGTTAAAAAGGGCTTTTTCTATTTCGAAAAATCGTATTACTATATGCGTAATCGGAACCGCCCTGTAGTCTATTGCGAACACCAACTGGCACTTGTCTTTTTATCCTATGGTACCGCCTCTTTTATAATCACATAAACGGGTTTTCTTAGTATTACGACAAATGTTTTCCCAAGTTTGTTTGGACTACCAACATCATAGTTGTAAGGAAATGGCTCAAAATTCAGCTTCAGCTTTTCATAGAATTTTTAATATTTTTGTGAACACTCTATGATAAAAATATCCGTGGTCAGGCCCGAACTTTGATATGTAGGGGAAAATTTGCAGAAATGATGCATTGGACTTTTAGGTGCTTTTTTTAAAAGTCTCTGTTGAACTTTTTGTTTCGAGATTTTTTTTGTTAACTTTTGGAATCTTAACAGCTGAATACCTTGTTTAACTATCAACGTTTATGTTCTTTAGTCAGGTAGTCATGTCGCGTTTACCTCCACCACAACAACCGCTTGATGATTTTGAGGATACTGTATTGGATGACATCGTTGCTGAGTGCTTTATGCAAGCTAATCCAAAAACAAGGGAAGAGGATATGAATCCAGCATGCCCTACTTCAGTGTCGAATAGCACAACACGGTTTGGTGAAGCTCCTTTGCATCTTTTAGACAAACGTCCTAGCACCATGTTTCCCGGTTCTCGTAATTCTTTGGAAAGTCCAGAGAAGTTGTGCTACTGCGATTACGGTAACTTTGAATGTAAAATTTTTTTTGGATTTTTTGGCACATATTGAGTCTTTTCAGAAACACACGTATATGTGGCTTGGTTGCTTAATCGTACATTCGGATCTTATATATTTGAAAAGTTTGAAATTGTGTTTAACACTCATTTCAATGCACCTAAAGATGCCGTTCAAGCATGTGTGGTACAAGAACTGATTGACAAGTTACATGCAGGAAGGGATTTGTTTTTGGATCCATTCGAAGACCAAAATAAAGATTACAAAGTCTGGGCGGAGATATACTCTTTGGATATTCGAGAACCACTGATCAAAAAATGGCGAATACCAAGCCAGAGAGCAACTAAATAACATATGATGTAAAGAAAATGCTTTGGCTTTCTTTTACTTTTTGTGCTTAAAATTTTTGTGTTGTTTCAATTTGCAATAAATATAAAAATTGTGTTTTTGCTTTTGTAAAGTTAATCCCTCCATTGTGCGTCGAATAAAGTATACATCTGCTTAATAG
>JAMRYA010000107.1:0-69034 GCA_024447215.1 Panagrolaimus sp. LJ2400
GGTCATAACTCTTTTAGTTTTTGAAATATTTGGCTGAATACATCGGGTTAGCTTCGTTTCATCTAGATAAAGCTTAAACGAGGATTAGGGGGTCATAACTCTATTATTTTATGAAATATATGGCTGAATACATCGGTTTAGCTTCTTTTTATCACGATAAAGCTAAGACGAGGATTAGGGGGTCATAACTCTATTATTTTATGAAATATATGGCTGAATACATCGGGTTAGCTTCTTTTTATCAAGATAAAGCTAAGACGAGGAATAGGGGGTCATAACTCTATTATTTTATGAAATATATGGCTGAATACATCGGCTTAGCTTCTTTTTATCAAGATAAAGCTTAAACGAGGATTAGGGGGTCATAACTCTATTATTTTATGAAATATATGGCTGAATACATCGGTTTAGCTTCTTTTTATCACGATAAAGCTAAGACGAGGATTAGGGGGTCATAACTCTATTATTTTATGAAATATATGGCTGAATACATCGGCTTAGCTTCTTTTTATCAAGATAAAGCTTAAACGAGGATTAGGGGGTCATAACTCTATTATTTTATGAAATATATGGCTGAATACATCGGCTTAGCTTCTTTTTATCAAGATTAAGCTAAGACGAGGATTAGGGGGTCATAACTCTATTTTTTATTATATATGGCTGAATACCTCGGGTAAGCTTCGTTTCATCTAGATATAGCTTAAACGAGTTATTGGGGGTCATAACTCTATTATTTTGTGAAATATATGGCTGAATACCTCGGGTTAGCTTCGCTTCATCTAGATAAAGCTTAAACGAGTTAATGGGGGTCATAACTCTATTAGTTTTTGAAATATTTGGCTGAATACATCGGGTTAGCTTCGTTTTATCATGATAAAGCTAAGACGAGGATTAGGGGGTCATAACTCTATTATTTTATGAAATATATGGCTGAATACATCGGTTTAGCTTCTTTTTATCAAGATAAAGCTAAGACGAGGATGAGGGGGTCATAACTCTATTATTTTATGAAATATATGGCTGAATACATCGGGTTAGCTTCGCTTCATCTAGATAAAGCTTAAACGAGTTATTGGGGGTCATAACTCTATTAGCTTTTGAAATATTTGGCTGAATACATCGGGTTAGCTTCGTTTTATCATGATAAAGCTAAGACGAGGATTAGGGGGTCATAACTCTATTATTTTAAGAAATATATGGCTGAATACATCGGGTAAGCTTCGCTTCATCTAGATAAAGCTTAAACGAGTTATTGGGGGTCATAACTCTATTAGTTTTTGAAATATTTGGCTGAATACATCGGGTTAGCTTCGTTTTATCATGATAAAGCTAAGACGAGGATTAGGGGGTCATAACTCTATTAGTTTTTGAAATATTTGGCTGAATACATCGGGTTAGCTTCGTTTTATCAAGATAAAGCTAAGACGAGGATTAGGGGGTCATAACTCTATTATTTTATGAAATGTATGGCTGAATACATCGGGTTAGCTTCTTTTTATCAAGATAAAGCTAAGACGAAGATTAGGGGGTCATAACTCTATTATTTTATGAAGTATATTGCTGAATACATCGGGTTAGCTTCTTTTTATCAAGATAAAGCAAAGACGAGGATCGGAAGTCATAACTCTATTATTTTAAGTAATTTATGGCTGAATACATCGGGTTAGCTTCGTTTCATCTTGATAAAGCTAAGACGAGGATAAGGGGGTCATTACTCTATTATTTTATGAAGTATATGGCTGAATACATCGGGTAAGCTTCGCTTCATCTAGATAAAGCTTAAACGAGTTATTGGGGGTCATAACTCTATTAGTTTTTGAAATATTTGGCTGAATACATCGGGTTAGCTTCGTTTTATCATGATAAAGCTAAGACGAGGATTAGGGGGTCATTACTCTATTAGTTTTTGAAATATTTGGCTGAATACATCGGGTTAGCTTCGTTTTATCAAGATAAAGCTAAGACGAGGATTAGGGGGTCATAACTCTATTATTTTATGAAATGTATGGCTGAATACATCGGGTTAGCTTCGTTTTATCATGATAAAGCTAAGACGAGGATTAGGGGGTCATAACTCTATTATTTTATGAAATATATGGCTGAATACATCGGTTTAGCTTCTTTTTATCAAGATAAAGCTAAGACGAGGATGAGGGGGTCATAACTCTATTATTTTATGAAATATATGGCTGAATACATCGGGTTAGCTTCGCTTCATCTAGATAAAGCTTAAACGAGTTATTGGGGGTCATAACTCTATTAGCTTTTGAAATATTTGGCTGAATACATCGGGTTAGCTTCGTTTTATCATGATAAAGCTAAGACGAGGATTAGGGGGTCATAACTCTATTATTTTAAGAAATATATGGCTGAATACATCGGGTAAGCTTCGCTTCATCTAGATAAAGCTTAAACGAGTTATTGGGGGTCATAACTCTATTAGTTTTTGAAATATTTGGCTGAATACATCGGGTTAGCTTCGTTTTATCATGATAAAGCTAAGACGAGGATTAGGGGGTCATAACTCTATTATTTTATGAAATGTATGGCTGAATACATCGGGTTAGCTTCTTTTTATCAAGATAAAGCTAAGACGAAGATTAGGGGGTCATAACTCTATTATTTTATGAAGTATATTGCTGAATACATCGGGTTAGCTTCTTTTTATCAAGATAAAGCAAAGACGAGGAATCGGAAGTCATAACTCTATTATTTTAAGTAATTTATGGCTGAATACATCGGGTTAGCTTCGTTTCATCTTGATAAAGCTAAGACGAGGATAAGGGGGTCATTACTCTATTATTTTATGAAGTATATGGCTGAATACATCGGGTTAGCTTCGTTTCATCTAGATAAAGCTTAAACGAGTAATTGGGGGTCATAACTCTATTATTTTATGAAATAAATGGCTGAATACCTCGGGTTAGCTTCCTTTCATCAAGATAAAGCCAATACGAGGATTAGGGGGTCATAACTCTATTATTTTATGTAATATATGGCTGAATACATCGGGTTAGCTTCTTTTTATCAAGATAAAGCTAAGACGAGGATTAGGGGGTCATAACTCTATTATTTTATGTAATATATGGCTGAATACATCGGGTTAGCTTCCTTTCATCAAGATAAAGCCAATACGAGGATTAGGGGGTCATAACTCTATTATTATATGTAATATATGGCTGAATACGTCGGGATAGCTTCCTTTCATGAAGATAAAGCTAAGACGAGGATAAGGGGGTCATAACTCTATTATTTTATGAAATATATGGCTGAATACATCGGGTTAGCTTCTTTTTATCAAGATAAAGCTAAGACGAGGATAAGGGGGTCATTACTCTATTATTTTATGAAATATATGGCTGAATACATCGGGTTAGCTTCCTTTCATGAAGATAAAGCTATGACGAGGATAAGGGGGTCATAACTCTATTATTTTATGAAATATATGGCTGAATACATCGGGATAGCTTCCTTTCATGAAGATAAAGCTAAGACGAGGATAAGGGGGTCATAACTCTATTATTTTATTAAATATATGGCTGAATACCTCCGGTTAGCTTCCTTTCATCAAGATAAAGCTAAGCCGAGGATTAGGGGGTTATAACTCTATTATTTTATGAAATATATGGCTGAATACATCGGGTTAGCTTCTTTTTATCAAGATAAAGCTTAACCGAGGATTAGGGGGTCATAACTCTATTATTTTGTTAAATATATGGCTGAATACGTCGGGTTAGCTTCGTTTCATCAAGATAAAGCAAAGACGAGGAATCGGGGGTCATAACTCTATTTTTTTATGAAATATATGGCTGAATACATCGGGATAGCTTCCTTTCATAAAGATAAAGCTAAGACGAGGATTAGGGGGTCATAACTCTATTATTTTATGTAATATATGGCTGAATACATCGGGTTAGCTTCTTTTTATCAAGATAATGCCAATACGAGGATTAGGGGGTCATAACTCTATTATTTTATGTAATATATGGCTGAATACGTCGGGTTAGCTTCGTTTCATCTAGATAAAGCTTAAACGAGTAATTGGAGGTCATAACTCTATTATTTTATGAAATATATGGCTGAATACATCGGGTTAGCTTCTTTTTATCAAGATAAAGCAAAGACGAGGAATCGGAAGTCATAACTCTATTATTTTAAGTAATTTATGGCTGAATACATCGGGTTAGCTTCGTTTCATCTAGATAAAGCTTAAACGAGTAATTGGGGGTCATAACTCTATTATTTTATGAAATAAATGGCTGAATACCTCGGGTTAGCTTCCTTTCATCAAGATAAAGCCAATACGAGGATTAGGGGGTCATAACTCTATTATTTTATGTAATATATGGCTGAATACATCGGGTTAGCTTCTTTTTATCAAGATAAAGCTAAGACGAGGATTAGGGGGTCATAACTCTATTATTTTATGTAATATATGGCTGAATACATCGGGTTAGCTTCTTTTTATCAAGATAATGCCAATACGAGGATTAGGGGGACATAACTCTATTATTATATGTAATATATGGCTGAATACGTCGGGATAGCTTCCTTTCATGAAGATAAAGCTAAGACGAGGATAAGGGGGTCATAACTCTATTATTTTATGTAATATATGGCTGAATACATCGGGTTAGCTTCGTTTCATCTAGATAAAGCTTAAACGAGTAATTGGGGGTCATAACTCTATTATTTTATGAAATAAATGGCTGAATACCTCGGGTTAGCTTCCTTTCATCAAGATAAAGCCAATACGAGGATTAGGGGGTCATAACTCTATTATTTTATGTAATATATGGCTGAATACATCGGGTTAGCTTCTTTTTATCAAGATAATGCCAATACGAGGATTAGGGGGACATAACTCTATTATTATATGTAATATATGGCTGAATACATCGGGTTAGCTTCTTTTTATCAAGATAAAGCTAAGACGAGGATAAGGGGGTCATTACTCTATTATTTTATGAAATATATGGCTGAATACATCGGGTTAGCTTCCTTTCATGAAGATAAAGCTATGACGAGGATAAGGGGGTCATAACTCTATTATTTTATGAAATATATGGCTGAATACATCGGGATAGCTTCCTTTCATGAAGATAAAGCTAAGACGAGGATAAGGGGGTCATAACTCTATTATTTTATTAAATATATGGCTGAATACCTCCGGTTAGCTTCCTTTCATCAAGATAAAGCTAAGCCGAGGATTAGGGGGTTATAACTCTATTATTTTATGAAATATATGGCTGAATACATCGGGTTAGCTTCTTTTTATCAAGATAAAGCTTAACCGAGGATTAGGGGGTCATAACTCTATTATTTTGTTAAATATATGGCTGAATACGTCGGGTTAGCTTCGTTTCATCAAGATAAAGCAAAGACGAGGAATCGGGGGTCATAACTCTATTTTTTTATGAAATATATGGCTGAATACATCGGGATAGCTTCCTTTCATAAAGATAAAGCTAAGACGAGGATTAGGGGGTCATAACTCTATTATTTTATGTAATATATGGCTGAATACATCGGGTTAGCTTCTTTTTATCAAGATAATGCCAATACGAGGATTAGGGGGTCATAACTCTATTATTTTATGTAATATATGGCTGAATACGTCGGGTTAGCTTCGTTTCATCTAGATAAAGCTTAAACGAGTAATTGGAGGTCATAACTCTATTATTTTATGAAATATATGGCTGAATACATCGGGTTAGCTTCTTTTTATCAAGATAAAGCTAAGACGAGGATAAGGGGGTCATTACTCTATTATTTTATGATATATATGGCTGAATACATCGGGTTAGCTTCTTTTTTTCAAGATAAAGCTAAGACGAGGATAAGGGGGTCATTACTCTATTATTTTATGAAATATATGGCTGAATACATCGGGATAGCTTCCTTTCATGAAGATAAAGCTAAGACGAGGATAAGGGGGTCATAACTCTATTATTTTATTATATATATGGCTGAATACCTCCGGTTAGCTTCCTTTCATCAAGATAAAGCTAAGCCGAGGATTAGGGGGTTATAACTCTATTATTTTATGAAATATATGGCTGAATACATCGGGTTAGCTTCTTTTTATCAAGATAAAGCTTAACCGAGGATTAGGGGGTCATAACTCTATATATTTTATTAAATATATGGCTGAATACCTCGGGTTAGCTTCCTTTCATCTAGATAAAGCTTAAACGAGTAATTGGGGGTCATAACTCTATTATTTTATGAAATATATGGCTGAATACCTCGGGTTAGCTTTCTTTCATCAAGACAAAGCTAAGACGAGGATTAGGGGGTCATAACTCTATTATTTTATGTAATATATGGCTGAATACATCGGGTTAGCTTCTTTTTATCAAGATAATGCCAATACGAGGATTAGGGGGACATAACTCTATTATTATATGTAATATATGGCTGAATACATCGGGTTAGCTTCTTTTTATCAAGATAAAGCTAAGACGAGGATAAGGGGGTCATTACTCTATTATTTTATGAAATATATGGCTGAATACATCGGGTTAGCTTCCTTTCATGAAGATAAAGCTATGACGAGGATAAGGGGGTCATAACTCTATTATTTTATGAAATATATGGCTGAATACATCGGGATAGCTTCCTTTCATGAAGATAAAGCTAAGACGAGGATAAGGGGGTCATAACTCTATTATTTTATTAAATATATGGCTGAATACCTCCGGTTAGCTTCCTTTCATCAAGATAAAGCTAAGCCGAGGATTAGGGGGTTATAACTCTATTATTTTATGAAATATATGGCTGAATACATCGGGTTAGCTTCTTTTTATCAAGATAAAGCTTAACCGAGGATTAGGGGGTCATAACTCTATTATTTTGTTAAATATATGGCTGAATACGTCGGGTTAGCTTCGTTTCATCAAGATAAAGCAAAGACGAGGAATCGGGGGTCATAACTCTATTTTTTTATGAAATATATGGCTGAATACATCGGGATAGCTTCCTTTCATAAAGATAAAGCTAAGACGAGGATTAGGGGTCATAACTCTGTTATTTTATTAAATATATGGCTGAATACCTCGGGTTAGCTTCCTTTCATCTAGATAAAGCTTAAACGAGTAATTGGGGGTCATAACTCTATTATTTTATGAAATATATGGCTGAATACCTCGGGTTAGCTTTCTTTCATCAAGACAAAGCTAAGACGAGGATTAGGGGGTCATAACTCTATTATTTTATGAAATATATGGTTGAATACCTCGGGTAAGCTTCCTTTCATCTAGATAAAGCTTAAACGAGTAATTGGGGGTCATAACTCTATTATTTTATGAAATATATGGCTGAATACCTCGGGTTAGCTTCCTTTCATCAAGATTAAGCTTAAACGAGCAATGGGGGGTCATTACTCTATTATTTTTTAAAATATATGGCAGAATACCTCGGGTAAGCTTCCTTTCATCTAGATAAAGCTTAAACGAGTAATTGGGGGTCATAACTCTATTATTTTATGAAATATATGGCTGAATACCTCGGGTTAGCTTCCTTTCATCAAGATAATGCCAATACGAGGATTAGGGGGTCATAACTCTATTATTTTATGTAATATATGGCTGAATACGTCGGGTTAGCTTCCTTTCATCAAGATAAAGCTTAACCGAGGATTAGGGGGTCATAACTCTGTTATTTTATTAAATATATGGCTGAATACCTCGGGTTAGCTTCCTTTCATCTAGATAAAGCTTAAACGAGTAATTGGGGGTCATAACTCTATTATTTTATGAAATATATGGCTGAATACCTCGGGTTAGCTTTCTTTCATCAAGACAAAGCTAAGACGAGGATTAGGGGGTCATAACTCTATTATTTTATGAAATATATGGTTGAATACCTCGGGTAAGCTTCCTTTCATCTAGATAAAGCTTAAACGAGTAATTGGGGGTCATAACTCTATTATTTTATGAAATATATGGCTGAATACCTCGGGTTAGCTTTCTTTCATCAAGACAAAGCTAAGACGAGGATTAGGGGGTCATAACTCTATTATTTTATGTAATATATGGCTGAATACATCGGGTTAGCTTCTTTTTATCAAGATAATGCCAATACGAGGATTAGGGGGTCATAACTCTATTATTTTATGTAATATATGGCTGAATTCGTCGGGTTAGCTTCGTTTCATCTAGATAAAGCTTAAACGAGTAATTGGAGGTCATAACTCTATTATTTTATGAAATATATGGCTGAATACATCGGGTTAGCTTCTTTTTATCAAGATAAAGCAAAGACGAGGAATCGGAAGTCATAACTCTATTATTTTAAGTAATTTATGGCTGAATACATCGGGTTAGCTTCGTTTCATCTAGATAAAGCTTAAACGAGTAATTGGGGGTCATAACTCTATTATTTTATGAAATAAATGGCTGAATACCTCGGGTTAGCTTCCTTTCATCAAGATAAAGCCAATACGAGGATTAGGGTGTCATAACTCTATTATTTTATGTAATATATGGCTGAATACATCGGGTTAGCTTCTTTTTATCAAGATAAAGCTAAGACGAGGATTAGGGGGTCATAACTCTATTATTTTATGTAATATATGGCTGAATACATCGGGTTAGCTTCTTTTTATCAAGATAATGCCAATACGAGGATTAGGGGGACATAACTCTATTATTATATGTAATATATGGCTGAATACGTCGGGATAGCTTCCTTTCATGAAGATAAAGCTAAGACGAGGATAAGGGGGTCATAACTCTATTATTTTATGTAATATATGGCTGAATACATCGGGTTAGCTTCGTTTCATCTAGATAAAGCTTAAACGAGTAATTGGGGGTCATAACTCTATTATTTTGTTAAATATATGGCTGAATACGTCGGGTTAGCTTCGTTTCATCAAGATAAAGCAAAGACGAGGAATCGGGGGTCATAACTCTATTTTTTTATGAAATATATGGCTGAATACATCGGGATAGCTTCCTTTCATAAAGATAAAGCTAAGACGAGGATTAGGGGGTCATAACTCTATTATTTTATGTAATATATGGCTGAATACATCGGGTTAGCTTCTTTTTATCAAGATAATGCCAATACGAGGATTAGGGGGTCATAACTCTATTATTTTATGTAATATATGGCTGAATACGTCGGGTTAGCTTCGTTTCATCTAGATAAAGCTTAAACGAGTAATTGGAGGTCATAACTCTATTATTTTATGAAATATATGGCTGAATACATCGGGTTAGCTTCTTTTTATCAAGATAAAGCTAAGACGAGGATAAGGGGGTCATTACTCTATTATTTTATGATATATATGGCTGAATACATCGGGTTAGCTTCTTTTTATCAAGATAAAGCTAAGACGAGGATAAGGGGGTCATTACTCTATTATTTTATGAAATATATGGCTGAATACATCGGGATAGCTTCCTTTCATGAAGATAAAGCTAAGACGAGGATAAGGGGGTCATAACTCTATTATTTTATTATATATATGGCTGAATACCTCCGGTTAGCTTCCTTTCATCAAGATAAAGCTAAGCCGAGGATTAGGGGGTTATAACTCTATTATTTTATGAAATATATGGCTGAATACATCGGGTTAGCTTCTTTTTATCAAGATAAAGCTTAACCGAGGATTAGGGGGTCATAACTCTATATATTTTATTAAATATATGGCTGAATACCTCGGGTTAGCTTCCTTTCATTTAGATAAAGCTTAAACGAGTAATTGGGGGTCATAACTCTATTATTTTATGAAATATATGGCTGAATACCTCGGGTTAGCTTTCTTTCATCAAGACAAAGCTAAGACGAGGATTAGGGGGTCATAACTCTATTATTTTATGAAATATATGGTTGAATACCTCGGGTAAGCTTCCTTTCATCTAGATAAAGCTTAAACGAGTAATTGGGGGTCATAACTCTATTATTTTATGAAATATATGGCTGAATACCTCGGGTTAGCTTCCTTTCATCAAGATTAAGCTTAAACGAGCAATGGGGGGTCATAACTCTATTATTTTATGAAATATATGGTTGAATACCTCGGGTAAGCTTCCTTTCATCTAGATAAAGCTTAAACGAGTAATTGGGGGTCATAACTCTATTATTTTATGAAATATATGGCTGAATACCTCGGGTTAGCTTCCTTTCATCAAGATAAAGCTAAGCCGAGGATTAGGGGGTCAAAACTCTATTATTTTATGAAATATATGGCTGAATACCTCGGGTTAGCTTTCTTTCATCAAGATAAAGCTTAACCGAGGATTAGGGGGTCATAACTCTGTTATTTTATTAAATATATGGCTGAATACCTCGGGTAAGCTTCCTTTCATCAAGATAAAGCTTAAACGAGCAATGGGGGGTCAATACTCTAATATTTTTTAAAATATATGGCTGAATACATCGGGTTAGCTTCCTTTCATCAAGATAAAGCTTAACCGAGGATTAGGGGGTCATAACTCTGTTATTTTATTAAATATATGGCTGAATACCTCGGGTTAGCTTCCTTTCATCTAGATAAAGCTTAAACGAGTAATTGGGGGTCATAACTCTATTATTTTATGAAATATATGGCTGAATACCTCGGGTTAGCTTTCTTTCATCAAGACAAAGCTAAGACGAGGATTAGGGGGTCATAACTCTATTATTTTATGAAATATATGGTTGAATACCTCGGGTAAGCTTCCTTTCATCTAGATAAAGCTTAAACGAGTAATTGGGGGTCATAACTCTATTATTTTATGAAATATATGGCTGAATACCTCGGGTTAGCTTCCTTTCATCAAGATTAAGCTTAAACGAGCAATGGGGGGTCATTACTCTATTATTTTTTAAAATATATGGCAGAATACCTCGGGTAAGCTTCCTTTCATCTAGATAAAGCTTAAACGAGTAATTGGGGGTCATAACTCTATTATTTTATGAAATATATGGCTGAATACCTCGGGTTAGCTTCCTTTCATCAAGATAAAGCTTAAACGAGTAACTGGGGGACATAACTCTATTATTTTATTAAATATATGGCTGAATATCTCGGTTTTGGCTTTCTTTCATCAAGATAAAGCTTAACTGTTTTATTAAATATATGGCTGAATACCTCGGGCTAGCTTCCTTTTATCAAGATAAAGCTTAACCGAGGATTAGGGGGTCATAACTCTATTATTTTATTAAATATATGGCTGAATACCTCGGGCTAGCTTCCTTTTATCAAGATAAAGCTTAACCGAGGATTAGGGGGTCATAACTCTATTATTTTTTGAAATATATGGCTGAATACCTCGGGTTAGCTTTCTTTCATCAAGATAAAGCTTAACCGAGGATTAGGGGGTCATAACTCTGTTATTTTATTAAATATATGGCTGAATACCTCGGGTAAGCTTCCTTTCATCAAGATAAAGCTTAAACGAGCAATGGGGGGTCAATACTCTAATATTTTTTAAAATATATGGCTGAATACCTTGGGTTAGCTTCCTTTCATCAAGATTAGCTTAACCGAGGATTAGGGGGTCATAACTCTATATATTTTATAAATTATATGGCTGAATACATCGGGTTAGCTTCCTTTCATCAAGATAAAGCTTAACCGAGGATTAGGGGGTCAAAACTCTATTATTTTATGAAATATATGGCTGAATACCTCGGGTAAGCTTCCTTTCATCAAGATAAAGCTTAAACGAGCAATGGGGGGTCAATACTCTAATATTTTTTAAAATATATGGCTGAATACCTTGGGTTAGCTTCCTTTCATCAAGATTAGCTTAACCGAGGATTAGGGGGTCATAACTCTATATATTTTATTAAATATATGGCTGAATACCTCGGGTTAGCTTCCTTTCATCTAGATAAAGCTTAAACGAGTAATTGGGGGTCATAACTCTATTATTTTATGAAATATATGGCTGAATACCTCGGGTTAGCTTTCTTTCATCAAGACAAAGCTAAGACGAGGATTAGGGGGTCATAACTCTATTATTTTATGAAATATATGGTTGAATACCTCGGGTAAGCTTCCTTTCATCTAGATAAAGCTTAAACGAGTAATTGGGGGTCATAACTCTATTATTTTATGAAATATATGGCTGAATACCTCGGGTTAGCTTCCTTTCATCAAGATTAAGCTTAAACGAGCAATGGGGGGTCATAACTCTATTATTTTATGAAATATATGGTTGAATACCTCGGGTAAGCTTCCTTTCATCTAGATAAAGCTTAAACGAGTAATTGGGGGTCATAACTCTATTATTTTATGAAATATATGGCTGAATACCTCGGGTTAGCTTCCTTTCATCAAGATAAAGCTAAGCCGAGGATTAGGGGGTCAAAACTCTATTATTTTATGAAATATATGGCTGAATACCTCGGGTTAGCTTTCTTTCATCAAGATAAAGCTTAACCGAGGATTAGGGGGTCATAACTCTGTTATTTTATTAAATATATGGCTGAATACCTCGGGTAAGCTTCCTTTCATCAAGATAAAGCTTAAACGAGCAATGGGGGGTCAATACTCTAATATTTTTTAAAATATATGGCTGAATACCTTGGGTTAGCTTCCTTTCATCAAGATAAAGCTTAACCGAGGATTAGGGGGTCATAACTCTATTATTTTATAAATTATATGGCTGAATACATCGGGTTAGCTTCCTTTCATCAAGATAAAGCTTAACCGAGGATTAGGGGGTCATAACTCTATTATTTTATGAAATATATGGTTGAATACCTCGGGTAAGCTTCCTTTCATCTAGATAAAGCTTAAACGAGTAATTGGGGGTCATAACTCTATTATTTTATGAAATATATGGCTGAATACCTCGGGTTAGCTTTCTTTCATCAAGACAAAGCTAAGACGAGGATTAGGGGGTCATAACTCTATTATTTTATGAAATATATGGTTGAATACCTCGGGTAAGCTTCCTTTCATCTAGATAAAGCTTAAACGAGTAATTGGGGGTCATAACTCTATTATTTTATGAAATATATGGCTGAATACCTCGGGTTAGCTTCCTTTCATCAAGATTAAGCTTAAACGAGCAATGGGGGGTCATAACTCTATTATTTTATGAAATATATGGCTGAATACCTCGGGTTAGCTTCCTTTCATCAAGATAAAGCTTAAACGAGTAACTGGGGGACATAACTCTATTATTTTATGAAATATATGGCTGAATATCTCGGTTTTGGCTTTCTTTCATCAAGATAAAGCTTAACTGTTTTATTAAATATATGGCTGAATACATCGGGTTAGCTTCCTTTCATCAAGATAAAGCTTAACCGAGGATTAGGGGGTCATAACTCTATTATTTTATAAATTATATGGCTGAATACATCGGGTTAGCTTCCTTTCATCAAGATAAAGCTTAACCGAGGATTAGGGGGTCATAACTCTATTATTTTATTAAATATATGGCTGAATACCTCGGGTTAGCTTCCTTTCATCTAGATAAAGCTTAAACGAGTAATTGGGGGTCATAACTCTATTATTTTATGAAATATATGGCTGAATACCTCGGGTTAGCTTTCTTTCATCAAGACAAAGCTAAGACGAGGATTAGGGGGTCATAACTCTATTATTTTATGAAATATATGGTTGAATACCTCGGGTAAGCTTCCTTTCATCTAGATAAAGCTTAAACGAGTAATTGGGGGTCATAACTCTATTATTTTATGAAATATATGGCTGAATACCTCGGGTTAGCTTCCTTTCATCAAGATTAAGCTTAAACGAGCAATGGGGGGTCATTACTCTATTATTTTTTAAAATATATGGCAGAATACCTCGGGTAAGCTTCCTTTCATCTAGATAAAGCTTAAACGAGTAATTGGGGGTCATAACTCTATTATTTTATGAAATATATGGCTGAATACCTCGGGTTAGCTTCCTTTCATCAAGATAAAGCTTAAACGAGTAACTGGGGGACATAACTCTATTATTTTATTAAATATATGGCTGAATATCTCGGTTTTGGCTTTCTTTCATCAAGATAAAGCTTAACTGTTTTATTAAATATATGGCTGAATACCTCGGGCTAGCTTCCTTTTATCAAGATAAAGCTTAACCGAGGATTAGGGGGTCATAACTCTATTATTTTATTAAATATATGGCTGAATACCTCGGGCTAGCTTCCTTTTATCAAGATAAAGCTTAACCGAGGATTAGGGGGTCATAACTCTATTATTTTTTGAAATATATGGCTGAATACCTCGGGTTAGCTTCCTTTCATCAAGATAAAGCTAAGACGAGGATTAGGGGGTCATTACTCTATTATTTTATTAAATATATGGCTGAATACCTCGGGTTGGCTTCCTTTCATCAAGATAAAGCTTAAACGAGTAATTGGGGGTCATAACTCTGTTATTATTATATGAAATATACGGCTGAATAACTCGGGTTAGCTTCGTTTCATCTAGATAAAGCTTAAACGAGTAATTGGGGGTCATAACTCTATTATTTTATGAAATATACGGCTGAATAACTCGGGTTAGCTTCCTTTCATCAAGATAAAGCTAAGACGAGGATTAGGGGGTCATAACTCTATTATTTTATGTAATATATGGCTGAATACATCGGGTTAGCTTCTTTTTCTCAAGATAATGCCAATACGAGGATTAGGGGGACATAACTCTATTATTATATGTAATATATGGCTGAATACGTCGGGTTAGCTTCGTTTCATCTAGATAAAGCTTATACGAGTAATTGGAGGTCATAACTCTATTATTTTATGAAATATATGGCTGAATACATCGGGTTAGCTTCTTTTTATCAAGATAAAGCTAAGACGAGGATAAGGGGGTCATTACTCTATTATTTTATGAAATATATGGCTGAATACATCGGGATAGCTTCCTTTCATGAAGATAAAGCTAAGACGAGGATAAGGGGGTCATAACTCTATTATTTTATTAAATATATGGCTGAATACCTCCGGTTAGCTTCCTTTCATCAAGATAAAGCTAAGCCGAGGATTAGGGGGTTATAACTCTATTATTTTATGAAATATATGGCTGAATACATCGGGTTAGCTTCTTTTTATCAAGATAAAGCTTAACCGAGGATTAGGGGGTCATAACTCTATTATTTTATTAAATATATGGCTGAATATCTCGGTTTTGGCTTTCTTTCATCAAGATAAAGCTTAACTGTTTTATTAAATATATGGCTGAATACCTCGGGCTAGCTTCCTTTTATCAAGATAAAGCTTAACCGAGGATTAGGGGGTCATAACTCTTTTATTTTATTAAATATATGGCTGAATACCTCGGGCTAGCTTCCTTTTATCAAGATAAAGCTTAACCGAGGATTAGGGGGTCATAACTCTATTATTTTTTGAAATATATGGCTGAATACCTCGGGTTAGCTTCCTTTCATCAAGATAAAGCTAAGACGAGGATTAGGGGGTCATTACTCTATTATTTTATTAAATATATGGCTGAATACCTCGGGTTGGCTTCCTTTCATCAAGATAAAGCTTAAACGAGTAATTGGGGGTCATAACTCTGTTATTATTATATGAAATATACGGCTGAATAACTCGGGTTAGCTTCGTTTCATCTAGATAAAGCTTAAACGAGTAATTGGGGGTCATAACTCTATTATTTTATGAAATATACGGCTGAATAACTCGGGTTAGCTTCCTTTCATCAAGATAAAGCTAAGACGAGGATTAGGGGGTCATAACTCTATTATTTTATGTAATATATGGCTGAATACATCGGGTTAGCTTCTTTTTCTCAAGATAATGCCAATACGAGGATTAGGGGGACATAACTCTATTATTATATGTAATATATGGCTGAATACGTCGGGTTAGCTTCGTTTCATCTAGATAAAGCTTAAACGAGTAATTGGAGGTCATAACTCTATTATTTTATGAAATATATGGCTGAATACATCGGGTTAGCTTCTTTTTATCAAGATAAAGCTAAGACGAGGATAAGGGGGTCATTACTCTATTATTTTATGTAATATATGGCTGAATACGTCGGGTTAGCTTCGTTTCATCTAGATAAAGCTTAAACGAGTAATTGGAGGTCATGACTCTATTATTTTATGAAATATATGGCTGAATACATCGGGTTAGCTTCTTTTTATCAAGATAAAGCTAAGACGAGGATAAGGGGGTCATTACTCTATTATTTTATGATATATATGGCTGAATACATCGGGTTAGCTTCTTTTTATCAAGATAAAGCTAAGACGAGGATAAGGGGGTCATTACTCTATTATTTTATGAAATATATGGCTGAATACATCGGGATAGCTTCCTTTCATGAAGATAAAGCTAAGACGAGGATAAGGGGGTCATAACTCTATTATTTTATTATATATATGGCTGAATACCTCCGGTTAGCTTCCTTTCATCAAGATAAAGCTAAGCCGAGGATTAGGGGGTTATAACTCTATTATTTTATGAAATATATGGCTGAATACATCGGGTTAGCTTCTTTTTATCAAGATAAAGCTTAACCGAGGATTAGGGGGTCATAACTCTATTATTTTGTTAAATATATGGCTGAATACGTCGGGTTAGCTTCGTTTCATCATGATAAAGCAAAGACGAGGAATCGGGGGTCATAACTCTATTTTTTTATGAAATATATGGCTGAATACATCGGGATAGCTTCCTTTCATAAAGATAAAGCTAAGACGAGGATAAGGGGGTCATAACTCTATTATTTTATTAAATATAAGGCTGAATACCTCGGGTTAGCTTCCTTTCATCAAGATAAAGCTTAAACGAGCAATGGGGGGTCAATACTCTAATATTTTTTAAAATATATGGCTGAATACCTTGGGTTAGCTTCCTTTCATCAAGATTAGCTTAACCGAGGATTAGGGGGTCATAACTCTATTATTTTATAAATTATATGGCTGAATACATCGGGTTAGCTTCCTTTCATCAAGATAAAGCTTAAACGAGCAATGGGGGGTCAATACTCTAATATTTTTTAAAATATATGGCTGAATACCTTGGGTTAGCTTTCTTTCATCAAGATAAAGCTTAACCGAGGATTAGGGGGTCATAACTCTGTTATTTTATTAAATATATGGCTGAATACCTCGGGTAAGCTTCCTTTCATCAAGATAAAGCTTAAACGAGCAATGGGGGGTCAATACTCTAATATTTTTTAAAATATATGGCTGAATACCTTGGGTTAGCTTCCTTTCATCAAGATAAAGCTTAAACGAGCAATGGGGGGTCAATACTCTAATATTTTTTAAAATATATGGCTGAATACCTTGGGTTAGCTTCCTTTCATCAAGATTAGCTTAACCGAAGATTAGGGGGTCATAACTCTATATATTTTATAAATTATGTGGCTGAATACATCGGGTTAGCTTCCTTTCATCAAGATAAAGCTTAACCGAGGATTAGGGGGTCATAACTCTGTTATTTTATTAAATATATGGCTGAATACCTCGGGTTAGCTTCCTTTCATCTAGATAAAGCTTAAACGAGTAATTGGGGGTCATAACTCTATTATTTTATGAAATATATGGCTGAATACCTCGGGTTAGCTTTCTTTCATCAAGACAAAGCTAAGACGAGGATTAGGGGGTCATAACTCTATTATTTTATGAAATATATGGTTGAATACCTCGGGTAAGCTTCCTTTCATCTAGATAAAGCTTAAACGAGTAATTGGGGGTCATAACTCTATTATTTTATGAAATATATGGCTGAATACCTCGGGTTAGCTTCCTTTCATCAAGATTAAGCTTAAACGAGCAATGGGGGGTCATAACTCTATTATTTTATGAAATATATGGCTGAATACCTCGGGTTAGCTTCCTTTCATCAAGATAAAGCTAAGCCGAGGATTAGGGGGTCAAAACTCTATTATTTTATGAAATATATGGCTGAATACCTCGGGTTAGCTTCCTTTCATCAAGATAAAGCTAAGCCGAGGATTAGGGGGTCAAAACTCTATTATTTTATGAAATATATGGCTGAATACCTCGGGTTAGCTTCCTTTCATCAAGATAAAGCTAAGCCGAGGATTAGGGGCTCAAAACTCTATTATTTTATGAAATATATGGTTGAATACCTCGGGTAAGCTTCCTTTCATCTAGATAAAGCTTAAACGAGTAATTGGGGGTCATAACTCTATTATTTTATGAAATATATGGCTGAATACCTCGGGTTAGCTTCCTTTCATCAAGATAAAGCTAAGACGAGGATTAGGGGGTCATAACTCTATTATTTTTTAAAATATATGGCTGAATACGTCGGGTTAGCTTCGTTTCATCTAGATAAAGCTTAAACGAGTAATAGGGGGTCATAACTCTATTATTTTATGAAATATATGGCTGATTACCTCGGGTTAGCTTCCTTTCATCAAGATAAAGCTAAGACGAGGATTAGGGGGTCATAACTCTATTATTTTTTAAAATATATGGCTGAATACGTCGGGTTAGCTTCGTTTCATCTAGATAAAGCTTAAACGAGTAATAGGGGGTCATAACTCTATTATTTTATGAAATATATGGCTGAATACATCGGGTTAGCTTCCTTTCATCTAGATAAAGCTTAAACGAGTAATAGGGGGTCATAACTCTATTATTTTATGAAATATACGGCTGAATAACTCGGGTTAGCTTCTTTTCATCAAGATAAAGCTGAGACGAGGATTAGGGGGTCATAACTCTATTGTTTTATGAAATATATGGCTGAATACCTCGGGTTAGCTTCTTTTTATCAAGATAAAGCAAAGACGAGGAATCGGGGGTCATAACTCTATTTTTTTATGAAATATATGGCTGAATACATCGGGATAGCTTCCTTTCATGAAGATAAAGCTAAGACGAGGATAAGGGGGTCATAACTCTATTATTTTATTAAATATATGGCTGAATACCTCGGGTTAGCTTTCTTTCATCAAGATAAAGCTTAACCGAGGATTAGGGGGTCATAACTCTGTTATTTTATTAAATATATGGCTGAAAACCTCGGGTAAGCTTCCTTTCATCAAGATAAAGCTTAAACAAGCAATGGGGGGTCATAACTCTGTTATTTTATTAAATATATGGCTGAATACCTCGGGTAAGCTTCCTTTCATCAAGATAAAGCTAAGCCGAGGATTAGGGGGTCATAACTCTATTATTTTATGAAATATATGGCTGAATACCTCGGGTTAGCTTTCTTTCATCAAGACAAAGCTAAGACGAGGATTAGGGGGTCATAACTCTATTATTTTATGAAATATATGGTTGAATACCTCGGGTAAGCTTCCTTTCATCTAGATAAAGCTTAAACGAGTAATTGGGGGTCATAACTCTATTATTTTATGAAATATATGGCTGAATACCTCGGGTTAGCTTCCTTTCATCAAGATTAAGCTTAAACGAGCAATGGGGGGTCATAACTCTATTATTTTATGAAATATATGGCTGAATACCTCGGGTTAGCTTCCTTTCATCAAGATAAAGCTAAGCCGAGGATTAGGGGGTCAAAACTCTATTATTTTATGAAATATATGGCTGAATACCTCGGGTTAGCTTCCTTTCATCAAGATAAAGCTAAGCCGAGGATTAGGGGGTCAAAACTCTATTATTTTATGAAATATATGGCTGAATACCTCGGGTTAGCTTCCTTTCATCAAGATAAAGCTAAGCCGAGGATTAGGGGGTCAAAACTCTATTATTTTATGAAATATATGGTTGAATACCTCGGGTAAGCTTCCTTTCATCTAGATAAAGCTTAAACGAGTAATTGGGGGTCATAACTCTATTATTTTATGAAATATATGGCTGAATACCTCGGGTTAGCTTCCTTTCATCAAGATAAAGCTAAGCCGAGGATTAGGGGGTCAAAACTCTATTATTTTATGAAATATATGGCTGAATATCTCGGTTTTGGCTTTCTTTCATCAAGATAAAGCTTAACTGTTTTATTAAATATATGGCTGAATACCTCGGGCTAGCTTCCTTTTATCAAGATAAAGCTTAACCGAGGATTAGGGGGTCATAACTCTGTTATTTTATTAAATATATGGCTGAATACCTCGGGTAAGCTTCCTTTCATCAAGATAAAGCTAAGCCGAGGATTAGGGGGTCATAACTCTATTATTTTATGAAATATATGGCTGAATACCTCGGGTTAGCTTTCTTTCATCAAGACAAAGCTAAGACGAGGATTAGGGGGTCATAACTCTATTATTTTATGAAATATATGGTTGAATACCTCGGGTAAGCTTCCTTTCATCTAGATAAAGCTTAAACGAGTAATTGGGGGTCATAACTCGATTATTTTATGAAATATATGGCTGAATACCTCGGGTTAGCTTCCTTTCATCAAGATTAAGCTTAAACGAGCAATGGGGGGTCATAACTCTATTATTTTATGAAATATATGGCTGAATACCTCGGGTTAGCTTCCTTTCATCAAGATAAAGCTAAGCCGAGGATTAGGGGGTCAAAACTCTATTATTTTATGAAATATATGGCTGAATACCTCGGGTTAGCTTCCTTTCATCAAGATAAAGCTAAGCCGAGGATTAGGGGGTCAAAACTCTATTATTTTATGAAATATATGGCTGAATACCTCGGGTTAGCTTCCTTTCATCAAGATAAAGCTAAGCCGAGGATTAGGGGGTCAAAACTCTATTATTTTATGAAATATATGGTTGAATACCTCGGGTAAGCTTCCTTTCATCTAGATAAAGCTTAAACGAGTAATTGGGGGTCATAACTCTATTATTTTATGAAATATATGGCTGAATACCTCGGGTTAGCTTCCTTTCATCAAGATAAAGCTAAGCCGAGGATTAGGGGGTCAAAACTCTATTATTTTATGAAATATATGGCTGAATATCTCGGTTTTGGCTTTCTTTCATCAAGATAAAGCTTAACTGTTTTATTAAATATATGGCTGAATACCTCGGGCTAGCTTCCTTTTATCAAGATAAAGCTTAACCGAGGATTAGGGGGTCATAACTCTATTATTTTATTAAATATATGGCTGAATACCTCGGGCTAGCTTCCTTTTATCAAGATAAAGCTTAACCGAGGATTAGGGGGTCATAACTCTATTATTTTTTGAAATATATGGCTGAATACCTCGGGTTTGCTTCCTTTCATCAAGATAAAGCTTAAACGAGTAATTGGGGGTCATAACTCTGTTATTATTATATGAAATATACGGCTGAATAACTCGGGTTAGCTTCTTTTCATCAAGATAAAGCTAAGACGAGGATTAGGGGGTCATAACTCTATTATTTTTTAAAATATATGGCTGAATACGTCGGGTTAGCTTCGTTTCATCTAGATAAAGCTTAAACGAGTAATAGGGGGTCATAACTCTATTATTTTATGAAATATATGGCTGATTACCTCGGGTTAGCTTCCTTTCATCAAGATAAAGCTAAGACGAGGATTAGGGGGTCATAACTCTATTATTTTTTAAAATATATGGCTGAATACGTCGGGTTAGCTTCGTTTCATCTAGATAAAGCTTAAACGAGTAATAGGGGGTCATAACTCTATTATTTTATGAAATATATGGCTGAATACATCGGGTTAGCTTCCTTTCATCTAGATAAAGCTTAAACGAGTAATAGGGGGTCATAACTCTATTATTTTATGAAATATACGGCTGAATAACTCGGGTTAGCTTCTTTTCATCAAGATAAAGCTGAGACGAGGATTAGGGGGTCATAACTCTATTGTTTTATGAAATATATGGCTGAATACCTCGGGTTAGCTTCTTTTTATCAAGATAAAGCAAAGACGAGGAATCGGGGGTCATAACTCTATTTTTTTATGAAATATATGGCTGAATACATCGGGATAGCTTCCTTTCATGAAGATAAAGCTAAGACGAGGATAAGGGGGTCATAACTCTATTATTTTATTAAATATATGGCTGAATACCTCGGGTTAGCTTTCTTTCATCAAGATAAAGCTTAACCGAGGATTAGGGGGTCATAACTCTGTTATTTTATTAAATATATGGCTGAAAACCTCGGGTAAGCTTCCTTTCATCAAGATAAAGCTTAAACAAGCAATGGGGGGTCATAACTCTGTTATTTTATTAAATATATGGCTGAATACCTCGGGTAAGCTTCCTTTCATCAAGATAAAGCTAAGCCGAGGATTAGGGGGTCATAACTCTATTATTTTATGAAATATATGGCTGAATACCTCGGGTTAGCTTTCTTTCATCAAGACAAAGCTAAGACGAGGATTAGGGGGTCATAACTCTATTATTTTATGAAATATATGGTTGAATACCTCGGGTAAGCTTCCTTTCATCTAGATAAAGCTTAAACGAGTAATTGGGGGTCATAACTCTATTATTTTATGAAATATATGGCTGAATACCTCGGGTTAGCTTCCTTTCATCAAGATTAAGCTTAAACGAGCAATGGGGGGTCATAACTCTATTATTTTATGAAATATATGGCTGAATACCTCGGGTTAGCTTCCTTTCATCAAGATAAAGCTAAGCCGAGGATTAGGGGGTCAAAACTCTATTATTTTATGAAATATATGGCTGAATACCTCGGGTTAGCTTCCTTTCATCAAGATAAAGCTAAGCCGAGGATTAGGGGGTCAAAACTCTATTATTTTATGAAATATATGGCTGAATACCTCGGGTTAGCTTCCTTTCATCAAGATAAAGCTAAGCCGAGGATTAGGGGGTCAAAACTCTATTATTTTATGAAATATATGGTTGAATACCTCGGGTAAGCTTCCTTTCATCTAGATAAAGCTTAAACGAGTAATTGGGGGTCATAACTCTATTATTTTATGAAATATATGGCTGAATACCTCGGGTTAGCTTCCTTTCATCAAGATAAAGCTAAGCCGAGGATTAGGGGGTCAAAACTCTATTATTTTATGAAATATATGGCTGAATATCTCGGTTTTGGCTTTCTTTCATCAAGATAAAGCTTAACTGTTTTATTAAATATATGGCTGAATACCTCGGGCTAGCTTCCTTTTATCAAGATAAAGCTTAACCGAGGATTAGGGGGTCATAACTCTATTATTTTATTAAATATATGGCTGAATACCTCGGGCTAGCTTCCTTTTATCAAGATAAAGCTTAACCGAGGATTAGGGGGTCATAACTCTATTATTTTATTAAATATATGGCTGAATACCTCGGGCTAGCTTCCTTTTATCAAGATAAAGCTTAACCGAGGATTAGGGGGTCATAACTCTGTTATTTTATTAAATATATGGCTGAATACCTCGGGTAAGCTTCCTTTCATCAAGATAAAGCTAAGCCGAGGATTAGGGGGTCATAACTCTATTATTTTATGAAATATATGGCTGAATACCTCGGGTTAGCTTTCTTTCATCAAGACAAAGCTAAGACGAGGATTAGGGGGTCATAACTCTATTATTTTATGAAATATATGGTTGAATACCTCGGGTAAGCTTCCTTTCATCTAGATAAAGCTTAAACGAGTAATTGGGGGTCATAACTCTATTATTTTATGAAATATATGGCTGAATACCTCGGGTTAGCTTCCTTTCATCAAGATTAAGCTTAAACGAGCAATGGGGGGTCATAACTCTATTATTTTATGAAATATATGGCTGAATACCTCGGGTTAGCTTCCTTTCATCAAGATAAAGCTAAGCCGAGGATTAGGGGGTCAAAACTCTATTATTTTATGAAATATATGGCTGAATACCTCGGGTTAGCTTCCTTTCATCAAGATAAAGCTAAGCCGAGGATTAGGGGGTCAAAACTCTATTATTTTATGAAATATATGGCTGAATACCTCGGGTTAGCTTCCTTTCATCAAGATAAAGCTAAGCCGAGGATTAGGGGGTCAAAACTCTATTATTTTATGAAATATATGGTTGAATACCTCGGGTAAGCTTCCTTTCATCTAGATAAAGCTTAAACGAGTAATTGGGGGTCATAACTCTATTATTTTATGAAATATATGGCTGAATACCTCGGGTTAGCTTCCTTTCATCAAGATAAAGCTAAGCCGAGGATTAGGGGGTCAAAACTCTATTATTTTATGAAATATATGGCTGAATATCTCGGTTTTGGCTTTCTTTCATCAAGATAAAGCTTAACTGTTTTATTAAATATATGGCTGAATACCTCGGGCTAGCTTCCTTTTATCAAGATAAAGCTTAACCGAGGATTAGGGGGTCATAACTCTATTATTTTATTAAATATATGGCTGAATACCTCGGGCTAGCTTCCTTTTATCAAGATAAAGCTTAACCGAGGATTAGGGGGTCATAACTCTATTATTTTTTGAAATATATGGCTGAATACCTCGGGTTAGCTTCCTTTCATCAAGATAAAGCTTAAACGAGTAATTGGGGGTCATAACTCTGTTATTATTATATGAAATATACGGCTGAATAACTCGGGTTAGCTTCTTTTCATCAAGATAAAGCTAAGACGAGGATTAGGGGGTCATAACTCTATTATTTTTTAAAATATATGGCTGAATACGTCGGGTTAGCTTCGTTTCATCTAGATAAAGCTTAAACGAGTAATAGGGGGTCATAACTCTATTATTTTATGAAATATATGGCTGATTACCTCGGGTTAGCTTCCTTTCATCAAGATAAAGCTAAGACGAGGATTAGGGGGTCATAACTCTATTATTTTTTAAAATATATGGCTGAATACGTCGGGTTAGCTTCGTTTCATCTAGATAAAGCTTAAACGAGTAATAGGGGGTCATAACTCTATTATTTTATGAAATATATGGCTGAATACATCGGGTTAGCTTCCTTTCATCTAGATAAAGCTTAAACGAGTAATAGGGGGTCATAACTCTATTATTTTATGAAATATACGGCTGAATAACTCGGGTTAGCTTCTTTTCATCAAGATAAAGCTGAGACGAGGATTAGGGGGTCATAACTCTATTGTTTTATGAAATATATGGCTGAATACCTCGGGTTAGCTTCTTTTTATCAAGATAAAGCAAAGACGAGGAATCGGGGGTCATAACTCTATTTTTTTATGAAATATATGGCTGAATACATCGGGATAGCTTCCTTTCATGAAGATAAAGCTAAGACGAGGATAAGGGGGTCATAACTCTATTATTTTATTAAATATATGGCTGAATACCTCGGGTTAGCTTTCTTTCATCAAGATAAAGCTTAACCGAGGATTAGGGGGTCATAACTCTGTTATTTTATTAAATATATGGCTGAAAACCTCGGGTAAGCTTCCTTTCATCAAGATAAAGCTTAAACAAGCAATGGGGGGTCATAACTCTGTTATTTTATTAAATATATGGCTGAATACCTCGGGTAAGCTTCCTTTCATCAAGATAAAGCTAAGCCGAGGATTAGGGGGTCATAACTCTATTATTTTATGAAATATATGGCTGAATACCTCGGGTTAGCTTTCTTTCATCAAGACAAAGCTAAGCCGAGGATTAGGGGGTCAAAACTCTATTATTTTATGAAATATATGGTTGAATACCTCGGGTAAGCTTCCTTTCATCTAGATAAAGCTTAAACGAGTAATTGGGGGTCATAACTCTATTATTTTATGAAATATATGGCTGAATACCTCGGGTTAGCTTCCTTTCATCAAGATAAAGCTAAGCCGAGGATTAGGGGGTCAAAACTCTATTATTTTATGAAATATATGGCTGAATATCTCGGTTTTGGCTTTCTTTCATCAAGATAAAGCTTAAACGAGTAATAGGGGGTCATAACTCTATTATTTTTTGAAATATATGGCTGAATACCTCGGGTTAGCTTCCTTTCATCAAGATAAAGCTAAGACGAGGATTAGGGGGTCATTACTCTATTATTTTATTAAATATATGGCTGAATACCTCGTGTTGGCTTCCTTTCATCAAGATAAAGCTTAAACGAGTAATTGGGGGTCATAACTCTGATATTATTATATGAAATATACGGCTGAATAACTCGGGTTAGCTTCGTTTCATCTAGATAAAGCTTAAACGAGTAATTGGGGGTCATAACTCTATTATTTTATGAAATATACGGCTGAATAACTCGGGTTAGCTTCCTTTCATCAAGATAAAGCTAAGACGAGGATTAGGGGGTCATAACTCTATTATTTTTTAAAATATATGGCTGAATACGTCGGGTTAGCTTCGTTTCATCTAGATAAAGCTTAAACGAGTAATTGGGGGTCACAACTCTATTATTTTATGAAATATTTGGCTGAATACATCGGGTTAGCTTCCTTTCATCTAGATAAAGCTTAAACGAGTAATTGGGGGTCATAACTCTATTATTTTATGAAATATACGGCTGAATAACTCGGGTTAGCTTCATTTCATCAAGATAAAGCTAAGACAAGGATTAGGGGGTCATAACTCTATTATTTTATGAAATATATGGCTGAATACCTCGGGTTAGCTTCCTTTCATCAAGATAAAGCTAAGACGAGGATTAGGGGGTCATAACTCTATTATTTTATGAAATATATGGCTGAATACATCGGGTTAGCTTCCTTTCATCTAGATAAAGCTTAAACGAGTAATAGGGGGTCATAACTCTATTATTTTATGAAATATATGGCTGAATACATCGGGTTAGCTTCCTTTCATCTAGATAAAGCTTAAACGAGTAATAGGGGGTCATAACTCTATTATTTTATGAAATATATGGCTGAATACCTCGGGTTAGCTTCCTTTCATCAAGATAAAGCTAAGACGAGGATTAGGGGGTCATAACTCTATTGTTTTATGAAATATATGGCTGAATACCTCGGGTTAGCTTCTTTTTATCAAGATAAAGCAAAGGCGAGGAATCGGGGGTCATAACTCTATTTTTTTATGAAATATATGGCTGAATACATCGGGATAGCTTCCTTTCATGAAGATAAAGCTAAGACGAGGATAAGGGGGTCATAACTCTATTATTTTATTAAATATATGGCTGAATACCTCGGGTTAGCTTTCTTTCATCAAGATAAAGCTTAACCGAGGATTAGGGGGTCATAACTCTGTTATTTTATTAAATTTATGGCTGAATACCTCGGGTAAGCTTCCTTTCATCAAGATAAAGCTTAAACGAGCAATGGGGGGTCATAACTCTGTTATTTTATTAAATATATGGCTGAATACCTCGGGTAAGCTTCCTTTCATCAAGATAAAGCTAAGCCGAGGATTAGGGGGTCATAACTCTGTTATTTTATTAAATATATGGCTGAATACCTCGGGTAAGCTTCCTTTCATCAAGATAAAGCTTAAACGAGCAATGGGGGGTCAATACTCTAATATTTTTTAAAATATATGGCTGAATACCTTGGGTAAGCTTCCTTTCATCAAGATAAAGCTAAGACGAGGATTAGGGGGTCAAAACTCTATTATTTTATTAAATATATGGCTGAAAACCTCGGGTAAGCTTCCTTTCATCAAGATAAAGCTTAAACAAGCAATGGGGGGTCATAACTCTGTTATTTTATTAAATATATGGCTGAATACCTCGGGTAAGCTTCCTTTCATCAAGATAAAGCTAAGCCGAGGATTAGGGGGTCATAACTCTATTATTTTATGAAATATATGGCTGAATACTTCGGGTTAGCTTTCTTTCATCAAGACAAAGCTAAGCCGAGGATTAGGGGGTCAAAACTCTATTATTTTATGAAATATATGGTTGAATACCTCGGGTAAGCTTCCTTTCATCTAGATAAAGCTTAAACGAGTAATTGGGGGTCATAACTCTATTATTTTATGAAATATATGGCTGAATACCTCGGGTTAGCTTCCTTTCATCAAGATAAAGCTAAGCCGAGGATTAGGGGGTCAAAACTCTATTATTTTATGAAATATGTGGCTGAATATCTCGGTTTTGGCTTTCTTTCATCAAGATAAAGCTTAACTGTTTTATTAAATATATGGCTGAATACCTCGGGCTAGCTTCCTTTTATCAAGATAAAGCTTAACCGAGGATTAGGGGGTCATAACTCTATTATTTTATTAAATATATGGCTGAATACCTCGGGCTAGCTTCCTTTTATCAAGATAAAGCTTAACCGAGGATTAGGGGGTCATAACTCTATTATTTTTTGAAATATATGGCTGAATACCTCGGGTTAGCTTCCTTTCATCAAGATAAAGCTAAGACGAGGATTAGGGGGTCATTACTCTATTATTTTATTAAATATATGGCTGAATACCTCGTGTTGGCTTCCTTTCATCAAGATAAAGCTTAAACGAGTAATTGGGGGTCATAACTCTGATATTATTATATGAAATATACGGCTGAATAACTCGGGTTAGCTTCGTTTCATCTAGATAAAGCTTAAACGAGTAATTGGGGGTCATAACTCTATTATTTTATGAAATATACGGCTGAATAACTCGGGTTAGCTTCCTTTCATCAAGATAAAGCTAAGACGAGGATTAGGGGGTCATAACTCTATTATTTTTTAAAATATATGGCTGAATACGTCGGGTTAGCTTCGTTTCATCTAGATAAAGCTTAAACGAGTAATTGGGGGTCACAACTCTATTATTTTATGAAATATTTGGCTGAATACATCGGGTTAGCTTCCTTTCATCTAGATAAAGCTTAAACGAGTAATTGGGGGTCATAACTCTATTATTTTATGAAATATACGGCTGAATAACTCGGGTTAGCTTCATTTCATCAAGATAAAGCTAAGACGAGGATTAGGGGGTCATAACTCTATTATTTTATGAAATATATGGCTGAATACCTCGGGTTAGCTTCCTTTCATCAAGATAAAGCTAAGACGAGGATTAGGGGGTCATAACTCTATTATTTTTTAAAATATATGGCTGAATACGTCGGGTTAGCTTCGTTTCATCTAGATAAAGCTTAAACGAGTAATAGGGGGTCATAACTCTATTATTTTATGAAATATACGGCTGAATACCTCGGGTTAGCTTCCTTTCATCAAGATAAAGCTAAGACGAGGATTAGGGGGTCATAACTCTATTATTTTTTAAAATATATGGCTGAATACGTCGGGTTAGCTTCGTTTCATCTAGATAAAGCTTAAACGAGTAATAGGGGGTCATAACTCTATTATTTTATGAAATATATGGCTGAATACATCGGGTTAGCTTCCTTTCATCTAGATAAAGCTTAAACGAGTAATAGGGGGTCATAACTCTATTATTTTATGAAATATATGGCTGAATACCTCGGGTTAGCTTCCTTTCATCAAGATAAAGCTAAGACGAGGATTAGGGGGTCATAACTCTATTGTTTTATGAAATATATGGCTGAATACCTCGGGTTAGCTTCTTTTTATCAAGATAAAGCAAAGACGAGGAATCGGGGGTCATAACTCTGTTATTTTATTAAATATATGGCTGAATACCTCGGGTTAGCTTCCTTTCATCAAGATAAAGCTAAGACGAGGATTAGGGGGTCATAACTCTGTTATTTTATTAAATATATGGCTGAATACCTCGGGTAAGCTTCCTTTCATCAAGATAAAGCTTAAACGAGCAATGGGGGGTCAATACTCTAATATTTTTTAAAATATATGGCTGAATACCTTGGGTAAGCTTCCTTTCATCAAGATAAAGCTTAACCGAGGATTAGGGGGTCATAACTCTATTATTTTATAAATTATATGGCTGAATACATCGGGTTAGCTTCCTTTCATCAAGATAAAGCTTAACCGAGGATTAGGGGGTCATAACTCTGTTATTTTATTAAATATATGGCTGAATACCTCGGGTTTGCTTCCTTTCATCTAGATAAAGCTTAACCGAGTAATTGGGGGTCATAACTCTATTATTTTATGAAATATATGGCTGAATACCTCGGGTTAGCTTTCTTTCATCAAGACAAAGCTAAGACGAGGATTAGGGGGTCATAACTCTATTATTTTATGAAATATATCGTTGAATACCTCGGGTAAGCTTCCTTTCATCTAGATAAAGCTTAAACGAGTAATTGGGGGTCATAACTCTATTATTTTATGAAATATATGGCTGAATACCTCGGGTTAGCTTCCTTTCATCAAGATAAAGCTTAAACGAGTAATTGGGGGACATAACTCTATTATTTTATTAAATATATGGCTGAATATCTCGGTTTTGGCTTTCTTTCATCAAGATAAAGCTTAACTGTTTTATTAAATATATGGCTGAATACCTCGGGCTAGCTTCCTTTTATCAAGATAAAGCTTAACCGAGGATTAGGGGGTCATAACTCTATTATTTTATTAAATATATGGCTGAATACCTCGGGCTAGCTTCCTTTTATCAAGATAAAGCTTAACCGAGGATTAGGGGGTCATAACTCTATTATTTTATGAAATATATGGCTGAATACCTCGGGTTAGCTTCCTTTCATCAAGATAAAGCTAAGACGAGGATTAGGGGGTCATTACTCTATTATTTTATTAGTTATATTAAATATGTAATATTTAATATAACTCTATTATTATTATTTAATATATGGCTGAATACCTCGGGTTAGCTTCCTTTCATCAAGATAAATCTTAACCGAAGATTAGGGGGTCATAACTCTGTTATTTTATTAAATAAATGGCTGAATTCCTCGAGTTAGCTTCCTTTCATCAAGATAAATCTCAACCGAGGATTAGGGGGTCATAACTCTATTATTTTATTAAATAAATGGCTGAATACCTCGGGTTAGCTTCCTTTCATCAAGATAAATTTTAACCGAGGATAAGGGGGTCATAACTCTATTATTTTATTAAATATATGGCTGAATTCCTCGGGTTAGCTTCCTTTCATCAAGATAAAGCTTAACCGAGGATTAGGGGGTCATAACTCTATTTTTTTATAAAATATATGGCTGAATACCTCGGGTTAGCTTCTTTTCATCAAGACAAATCTTAACCGAGGATTAGGGGGTCATAACTCTATTATTTTATTTAATATATGGCTGAATACCTCGGGTTAGCTTCCTTTCATCAAGATAAATCTTAACCGAGGATAAGGGGGTCATAACTCTATTATTTTATTAAATATATGGCTGAATTCCTCGGGTTAGCTTCCTTTCATCAAGATAAAGCTTAACCGAGGATTAGGGGGTCATAACTCTATTTTTTTATAAAATATATGGCTGAATACCTCGGGTTAGCTTCTTTTCATCAAGACAAATCTTAACCGAGGATTAGGGGGTCATAACTCTATTATTTTATTTAATATATGGCTGAATACCTCGGGTTAGCTTCCTTTCATCAAGATAAATCTTAACCGAGGATAAGGGGGTCATAACTCTATTATTTTATTAAATATATGGCTGAATTCCTCGGGTTAGCTTCCTTTCATCAAGATAAATCTTAACCGAGGATAAGGGGGTCATAACTCTATTATTTTATTAAATATATGGCTGAATACCTCGGGTTAGCTTCATTTTATCAAGATAAAGCTAAGACTAGGATTAGGGGGTCATAAGTCTATTATTTTATGAAATATATGGCTGAATACATCGGGTTAGCTTCATTTTATCAAGATAAAGCTAAGACGAGGATTAGGGGGTCATAACTATATTAGTTTTTGAAATATACGGCTGAATAACTCGGGTTAGCTTCCTTTCATCTAGATAAAGCTTAAACAAGGATTAGGGGGTCATAATTCTATTATTTTTTGAAATATATGGCTGAATACATCGGGTTAGCTTCTTTTTATCAAGATAAAGCTTAAACGAGGATTAGGGGGTCATAACTCTATTATTTTATGAAATATATGGCTGGATACGTCGGGTTAGCTTCTTTTTATCAAGATAAAGCTAAGACGAGGATTAGGGGGTCATAACTCTATTATTTTATGAAATATATGGCTGAATACATCGGGTTAGCTTCCTTTCATCAAGATAAAGCTAAGACGAGGATTAGGGGGTCATAACTCTATTATTTTATGAAATATATGGCTGAATACATCGGGTTAGCTTCTTTTTATCATGATAAAGCTAAGACGAGGATTAGGGGGTCATTACTCTATTATGTTTTAAAATATATGGCTGAATACGTCGGGTTAGCTTCGTTTCATCTAGATAAAGCTTAAACGAGTAATTCGGGGTCATAACTCTATTATTTTATGAAATATATGGCTGAATACATCGGGTTAGCTTCTTTTTATCATGATAAAGCTAAGACGAGGATTATGGGGTCATAACTCTATTATTTTATGAAATATGTGGCTGAATACATCGGGTTAGCTTCCTTTCATCAAGATAAAGCTAAGACGAGGATTAGGGGGTCATAACTCTATTATTTTATGAAATATATGGCTGAATACAGCGGGTTAGCTTCATTTTATCAAGCTAAAGCTTAAACGAGTAATTGGGGGTCATTACTCTATTATGTTTTAAAATATATGGCTGGATACGTCGGGTTAGCTTCTTTTTATCAAGATAAAGCTAAGACGCGGATTAGGGGGTCATAACTCTATTATTTTATGAAATATAAGGCTGAATACATCGGGTTAGCTTCTTTTTATCAAGATAAAGCTAAGACGAGGATTAGGGGGTCATAACTCTATTATTTTATGAAATATACGGCTGAATAACTCGGGTTAGCTTCTCTTTATCAAGATAAAGCTAAGACGAGGATTAGGGGGTCATAACTCTATTATTTTATGAAATATAAGGCTGAATACATCGGGTTAGCTTCTTTTTATCAAGATAAAGCTAAGACGAGGATTAGGGGGTCATAACTCCATTATTTTATGAAATATATGGCTGAATACATCGGGTTAGCTTCTTTTTATCAAGATAAAGCTAAGACGAGGATTAGGGGGTCATTACTCTATTATGTTTTAAAATATATGGCTGAATACGTCGGGTTAGCTTCTTTTTATCAAGATAAAGCTTAAACGAGTAATTGGGGGTCATTACTCTATTATGTTTTAAAATATATGGCTGAATACGTCGGGTTAGCTTCTTTTTATCAAGATAAAGCTAAGACGAGGATTAGGGGGTCAAAACTCTATTATTTTATGAAATATATGGCTGAATACATCGGGTAAGCTTCTTTTCATCAAGATAAAGCTAAGACGAGGATTAGGGGGTCATTACTCTATTATTTTAAGAAATATATGGCTGAATACATCGGGTTAGCTTCTTTTTATCAAGATAAAGATTAAACGAGCAATGGTGGGGTCATTACTCTATTATGTTTTAAAATATATGGCTGAATACGTCGGGTTAGCTTCGTTTCATCTAGATAAAGCTTAAACGAGTAATTCGGGGTCATCACTCTATTAGTTTTTGAAATATTTGGCTGAATACATCGGGTTAGCTTCGTTTCATCTAGATAAAGCTTAACCGAGGATTAGGGGGTCATAACTCTATTATTTTTTAAAAAATATGGCTGAATACCTCGGGTAAGCTTCCTTTCATCTAGATAAAGCTTAAACGAGGATTAGGGGGTCTCAACTCTATTATTTTATGAAATATATGGCTGAATACATCGGGTAAGCTTCCTTTCATCTAGATAAAGCTTAAACGAGGATTAGGGGGTCACAACTCTATTATTTTATGAAATATATGGCTGAATACATCGGGTTAGATTCGTTTCATCTAGATAAAGCTTAACCGAGGATTAGGGGGCCATAACTCTATTATTTTTTAAAATATATGGCTGAATACCTCGGGTAAGCTTCCTTTCATCTAGATAAAGCTTAAACGAGGATTAGGGGGTCACAACTCTATTATTTTATGAAATATATGGCTGAATACATCGGGTTAGCTTCCTTTCATCTAGATAAAGCTTAAACGAGTAATTCGGGGTCATAACTCTATTATTTTATGAAATATACGGCTGAATGACTCGGGTTAGCTTCCTTTCATTTAGATAAAGCTTAAACGAGGATTAGGGGGTCATTACTCTATTATGTTTTAAAATATATGGCTGAATACGTCGGGTTAGCTTCTTTTTATCAAGATAAAGCTAAGACGAGGATTAGGGGGTCATAACTCTATTATTTTATGAAATATATGGCTGAATACATCGGGTTAGCTTCATTTTATCAAGATAAAGCTAAGACGAGGATTAGGGGGTAATAACTCTATTATTTTATGAAATATATGGCAGAATACCTCGGGTAAGCTTCCTTTCATCTAGATAAAGCTTAAACGAGTAATTGGGGGTCATAACTCTATTATTTTATGAAATATGTGGCTGAATACCTCGGGTTAGCTTCCTTTCATCAAGATTAAGCTTAAACGAGCAATGGGGGGTCATTACTCTATTATTTTTTAAAATATATGGCAGAATACCTCGGGTAAGCTTCCTTTCATCTAGATAAAGCTTAAACGAGTAATTGGGGGTCATAACTCTATTATTTTATGAAATATATGGCTGAATACCTCGGGTTAGCTTCCTTTCATCAAGATAAAGCTTAAACGAGTAATTGGGGGACATAACTCTATTATTTTATTAAATATATGGCTGAATATCTCGGTTTTGGCTTTCTTTCATCAAGATAAAGCTTAACTGTTTTATTAAATATATGGCTGAATACCTCGGGCTAGCTTCCTTTTATCAAGATAAAGCTTAACCGAGGATTAGGGGGTCATAACTCTATTATTTTATTAAATATATGGCTGAATACCTCGGGCTAGCTTCCTTTTATCAAGATAAAGCTTAACCGAGGATTAGGGGGTCATAACTCAATTATTTTATGAAATATATGGCTGAATACCTCGGGTTAGCTTCCTTTCATCAAGATAAAGCTAAGACGAGGATTAGGGGGTCATTACTCTATTATTTTATTAGTTATATTAAATATGTAATATTTAATATAACTCTATTATTATTATTTAATATATGGCTGAATACCTCGGGTTAGCTTCCTTTCATCAAGATATATCTTAACCGAGAATTAGGGGGTCATAACTCTATTATTTTATTAAATATATGGCTGAATACCTCGGGTTAGCTTCCTTTCATCAAGATAAATCTTAACCGAAGATTAGGGGGTCATAACTCTGTTATTTTATTAAATAAATGGCTGAATTCCTCGAGTTAGCTTCCTTTCATCAAGATAAATCTCAACCGAGGATTAGGGGGTCATAACTCTATTATTTTATTAAATAAATGGCTGAATACCTCGGGTTAGCTTCCTTTCATCAAGATAAATTTTAACCGAGAATTTGGGGGTCATAACTCTATTATTTTATTAAATATATGGCTGAATTCCTCGAGTTAGCTTCCTTTTATCAAGATAATTCTTAACCGAAGATAAGGGGGTCATAACTCTATTATTTTATTAAATATATGGCTGAATTCCTCGGGTTAGCTTCCTTTCATCAAGATAAAGCTTAACCGAGGATTAGGGGGTCATAACTCTATTTTTTTATAAAATATATGGCTGAATACCTCGGGTTAGCTTCTTTTCATCAAGACAAATCTTAACCGAGGATTAGGGGGTCATAACTCTATTATTTTATTTAATATATGGCTGAATACCTCGGGTTAGCTTCCTTTCATCAAGATAAATCTTGACCGAGGATAAGGGGGTCATAACTCTATTATTATTTAATATATGGCTAAATACCTCGGGTTAGCTTCCTTTCATCAAGATAAATCTTAACCGAGGATAAGGGGGTCATAACTCTATTATTTTATTAAATATATGGCTGAATTCCTCGGGTTAGCTTCCTTTCATCAAGATAAATCTTAACCGAGGATAAGGGGGTCATAACTCTATTATTTTATTAAATATATGGCTGAATTCCTCGGGTTAGCTTCCTTTCATCAAGATAAATCTTAACCGAGGATAAGGGGGACATAACTCTATTATTTTATTAAATATATGGCTGAATACCTCGGGTTAGCTTCATTTTATCAAGATAAAGCTAAGACGAGGATTAGGGGGTCATAACTCTATTATTTTATGAAAAATATGGCTGAATACATCGGGTTAGCTTCATTTTATCAAGATAAAGCTAAGACGAGGATTAGGGGGTCATAACTATATTAGTTTTTGAAATATACGGCTGAATAACTCGGGTTAGCTTCCTTTCATCTAGATAAAGCTTAAACAAGGATTAGGGGGTCATAATTCTATTATTTTTTGAAATATATGGCTGAATACATCGGGTTAGCTTCTTTTTATCAAGATAAAGCTTAAACGAGGATTAGGGGGTCATAACTCTATTATTTTATGAAATATATGGCTGGATACGTCGGGTTAGCTTCTTTTTATCAAGATAAAGCTAAGACGAGGATTAGGGGGTCATAACTCTATTATTTTATGAAATATAAGGCTGAATACATCGGGTTAGCTTCCTTTCATCAAGATAAAGCTTAACCGAGGATTAGGGGGTCATAACTCTATTTTTTTATAAAATATATGGCTGAATACCTCGGGTTAGCTTCTTTTCATTAAGACAAATCTTAACCGAGGATTAGGGGGTCATAACTCTATTATTTTATTTAATATATGGCTGAATACCTCGGGTTAGCTTCCTTTCATCAAGATAAATCTTGACCGAGGATAAGGGGGTCATAACTCTATTATTTTTTGAAATATATGGCTGAATACATCGGGTTAGCTTCTTTTTATCAAGATAAAGCTTAAACGAGGATTAGGGGGTCATAACTCTATTATTTTTTGAAATATATGGCTGAATACATCGGGTTAGCTTCCTTTCATCAAGATAAATCTTGACCGAGGATAAGGGGGTCATAACTCTATTATTTTTTGAAATATATGGCTGAATACATCGGGTTAGCTTCTTTTTATCAAGATAAAGCTTAAACGAGGATTAGGGGGCATAACTCTATTATTTTATGAAATATATGGCTGAATACATCGGGTTAGCTTCTTTTTATCCAGATAAAGCTAAGACGAGGATTAGGGGGTCATAACTCTATTATTTTATGAAATATATGGCTGGATACGTCGGGTTAGCTTCTTTTTATCAAGATAAAGCTAAGACGAGGATTAGGGGGTCATAACTCTATTATTTTATGAAATATAAGGCTGAATACATCGGGTTAGCTTCCTTTCATCAAGATAAAGCTAAGACGAGGATTAGGGGGTCATAACTCTATTATTTTATGAAATATATGGCTGAATACATCGGGTTAGCTTCTTTTTATCATGATAAAGCTAAGACGAGGATTAGGGGGTCATTACTCTATTATGTTTTAAAATATATGGCTGAATACGTCGGGTTAGCTTCGTTTCATCTAGATAAAGCTTAAACGAGTAATTCGGTGTCATAACTCTATTATTTTATGAAATATATGGCTGAATACATCGGGTTAGCTTCTTTTTATCATGATAAAGCTAAGACGAGGATTAGGGGGTCATAACTCTATTATTTTATGAAATATGTGGCTGAATACATCGGGTTAGCTTCCTTTCATCAAGATAAAGCTAAGACGAGGATTAGGGGGTCATAACTCTATTATTTTATGAAATATATGGCTGAATACATCGGGTTAGCTTCTTTTTATCAAGCTAAAGCTTAAACGAGTAATTGGGGGTCATTACTCTATTATGTTTTAAAATATATGGCTGGATACGTCGGGTTAGCTTCTTTTTATCAAGATAAAGCTAAGACGCGGATTAGGGGGTCATAACTCTATTATTTTATGAAATATAAGGCTGAATACATCGGGTTAGCTTCTTTTTATCAAGATAAAGCTAAGACGAGGATTAGGGGGTCATAACTCTATTATTTTATGAAATATAAGGCTGAATACATCGGGTTAGCTTCTTTTTATCAAGATAAAGCTAAGACGAGGATTAGGGGGTCATAACTCCATTATTTTATGAAATATATGGCTGAATACATCGGGTTAGCTTCTTTTTATCAAGATAAAGCTAAGACGAGGATTAGGGGGTCATTACTCTATTATTTTATGAAATATATGGCTGAATACATCGGGTTAGCTTCTTTTTATCAAGATAAAGCTTAAACGAGTAATTGGGGGTCATTACTCTATTATGTTTTAAAATATATGGCTGGATACGTCGGGTTAGCTTCTTTTTATCAAGATAAAGCTAAGACGCGGATTAGGGGGTCATAACTCCATTATTTTATGAAATATATGGCTGAATACATCGGGTTAGCTTCTTTTTATCAAGCTAAAGCTTAAACGAGTAATTGGGGGTCATTACTCTATTATGTTTTAAAATATATGGCTGGATACGTCGGGTTAGCTTCTTTTTATCAAGATAAAGCTAAGACGCGGATTAGGGGGTCATAACTCTATTATTTTATGAAATATGTGGCTGAATACATCGGGTTAGCTTCCTTTCATCAAGATAAAGCTAAGACGAGGATTAGGGGGTCATAACTCTATTATTTTATGAAATATACGGCTGAATAACTCGGGTTAGCTTCTCTTTATCAAGATAAAGCTAAGACGAGGATTAGGGGGTCATAACTCTATTATTTTATGAAATATAAGGCTGAATACATCGGGTTAGCTTCTTTTTATCAAGATAAAGCTAAGACGAGGATTAGGGGGTCATAACTCCATTATTTTATGAAATATATGGCTGAATACATCGGGTTAGCTTCGTTTCATCTAGATAAAGCTTAACCGAGGATTAGGGGGTCATAACTCTATTATTTTTTAAAATATATGGCTGAATACCTCGGGTAAACTTCCTTTCATCTAGATAAAGCTTAAACGAGGATAAGGGGGTCTCAACTCTATTATTTTATGAAATATATGGCTGAATACATCGGGTAAGCTTCCTTTCATCTAGATAAAGCTTAAACGAGGATTAGGGGGTCACAACTCTATTATTTTATGAAATATATGGCTGAATACATCGGGTAAGCTTCTTTTCATCAAGATAAAGCTAAGACGAGGATTAGGGGGTCATTACTCTATTATTTTAAGAAATATATGGCTGAATACATCGGGTTAGCTTCTTTTTATCAAGATAAAGATTAAACGAGCAATGGTGGGGTCATTACTCTATTATGTTTTAAAATATATGGCTGAATACGTCGGGTTAGCTTCGTTTCATCTAGATAAAGCTTAAACGAGTAATTCGGGGTCATCACTCTATTAGTTTTTGAAATATTTGGCTGAATACATCGGGTTAGCTTCGTTTCATCTAGATAAAGCTTAACCGAGGATTAGGGGGTCATAACTCTATTATTTTTTAAAAAATATGGCTGAATACCTCGGGTAAGCTTCCTTTCATCTAGATAAAGCTTAAACGAGGATTAGGGGGTCTCAACTCTATTATTTTATGAAATATATGGCTGAATACATCGGGTAAGCTTCCTTTCATCTAGATAAAGCTTAACCGAGGATTAGGGGGCCATAACTCTATTATTTTTTAAAATATATGGCTGAATACCTCGGGTAAGCTTCCTTTCATCTAGATAAAGCTTAAACGAGGATTAGGGGGTCACAACTCTATTATTTTATGAAATATATGGCTGAATACATCGGGTTAGCTTCCTTTCATCTAGATAAAGCTTAAACGAGTAATTCGGGGTCATAACTCTATTATTTTATGAAATATACGGCTGAATGACTCGGGTTAGCTTCCTTTCATTTAGATAAAGCTTAAACGAGGATTAGGGGGTCATTACTCTATTATGTTTTAAAATATATGGCTGAATACGTCGGGTTAGCTTCTTTTTATCAAGATAAAGCTAAGACGAGGATTAGGGGGTCATAACTCTATTATTTTATGAAATATATGGCTGAATACATCGGGTTAGCTTCATTTTATCAAGATAAAGCTAAGACGAGGATTAGGGGGTAATAACTCTATTATTTTATGAAATATATGGCAGAATACCTCGGGTAAGCTTCCTTTCATCTAGATAAAGCTTAAACGAGTAAATGGGGGTCATAACTCTATTATTTTATGAAATATGTGGCTGAATACCTCGGGTTAGCTTCCTTTCATCAAGATTAAGCTTAAACGAGCAATGGGGGGTCATTACTCTATTATTTTTTAAAATATATGGCAGAATACCTCGGGTAAGCTTCCTTTCATCTAGATAAAGCTTAAACGAGTAATTGGGGGTCATAACTCTATTATTTTATGAAATATATGGCTGAATACCTCGGGTTAGCTTCCTTTCATCAAGATAAAGCTTAAACGAGTAATTGGGGGACATAACTCTATTATTTTATTAAATATATGGCTGAATATCTCGGTTTTGGCTTTCTTTCATCAAGATAAAGCTTAACTGTTTTATTAAATATATGGCTGAATACCTCGGGCTAGCTTCCTTTTATCAAGATAAAGCTTAACCGAGGATTAGGGGGTCATAACTCTATTATTTTATTAAATATATGGCTGAATACCTCGGGCTAGCTTCCTTTTATCAAGATAAAGCTTAACCGAGGATTAGGGGGTCATAACTCAATTATTTTATGAAATATATGGCTGAATACCTCGGGTTAGCTTCCTTTCATCAAGATAAAGCTAAGACGAGGATTAGGGGGTCATTACTCTATTATTTTATTAGTTATATTAAATATGTAATATTTAATATAACTCTATTATTATTATTTAATATATGGCTGAATACCTCGGGTTAGCTTCCTTTCATCAAGATAAATCTTAACCGAGGATTAGGGGGTCATAACTCTATTATTTTATTAAATATATGGCTGAATACCTCGGGTTAGCTTCCTTTCATCAAGATAAATCTTAACCGAAGATTAGGGGGTCATAACTCTGTTATTTTATTAAATAAATGGCTGAATTCCTCGAGTTAGCTTCCTTTCATCAAGATAAATCTCAACCGAGGATTAGGGGGTCATAACTCTATTATTTTATTAAATAAATGGCTGAATACCTCGGGTTAGCTTCCTTTCATCAAGATAAATTTTAACCGAGAATTTGGGGGTCATAACTCTATTATTTTATTAAATATATGGCTGAATTCCTCGAGTTAGCTTCCTTTTATCAAGATAATTCTTAACCGAAGATAAGGGGGTCATAACTCTATTATTTTATTAAATATATGGCTGAATTCCTCGGGTTAGCTTCCTTTCATCAAGATAAAGCTTAACCGAGGATTAGGGGGTCATAACTCTATTTTTTTATAAAATATATGGCTGAATACCTCGGGTTAGCTTCTTTTCATCAAGACAAATCTTAACCGAGGATTAGGGGGTCATAACTCTATTATTTTATTTAATATATGGCTGAATACCTCGGGTTAGCTTCCTTTCATCAAGATAAATCTTGACCGAGGATAAGGGGGTCATAACTCTATTATTATTTAATATATGGCTAAATACCTCGGGTTAGCTTCCTTTCATCAAGATAAATCTTAACCGAGGATAAGGGGGTCATAACTCTATTATTTTATTAAATATATGGCTGAATTCCTCGGGTTAGCTTCCTTTCATCAAGATAAATCTTAACCGAGGATAAGGGGGTCATAACTCTATTATTTTATTAAATATATGGCTGAATTCCTCGGGTTAGCTTCCTTTCATCAAGATAAATCTTAACCGAGGATAAGGGGGACATAACTCTATTATTTTATTAAATATATGGCTGAATACCTCGGGTTAGCTTCATTTTATCAAGATAAAGCTAAGACGAGGATTAGGGGGTCATAACTCTATTATTTTATGAAAAATATGGCTGAATACATCGGGTTAGCTTCATTTTATCAAGATAAAGCTAAGACGAGGATTAGGGGGTCATAACTATATTAGTTTTTGAAATATACGGCTGAATAACTCGGGTTAGCTTCCTTTCATCTAGATAAAGCTTAAACAAGGATTAGGGGGTCATAATTCTATTATTTTTTGAAATATATGGCTGAATACATCGGGTTAGCTTCTTTTTATCAAGATAAAGCTTAAACGAGGATTAGGGGGTCATAACTCTATTATTTTATGAAATATATGGCTGGATACGTCGGGTTAGCTTCTTTTTATCAAGATAAAGCTAAGACGAGGATTAGGGGGTCATAACTCTATTATTTTATGAAATATAAGGCTGAATACATCGGGTTAGCTTCCTTTCATCAAGATAAAGCTTAACCGAGGATTAGGGGGTCATAACTCTATTTTTTTATAAAATATATGGCTGAATACCTCGGGTTAGCTTCTTTTCATCAAGACAAATCTTAACCGAGGATTAGGGGGTCATAACTCTATTATTTTATTTAATATATGGCTGAATACCTCGGGTTAGCTTCCTTTCATCAAGATAAATCTTGACCGAGGATAAGGGGGTCATAACTCTATTATTTTTTGAAATATATGGCTGAATACATCGGGTTAGCTTCTTTTTATCAAGATAAAGCTTAAACGAGGATTAGGGGGTCATAACTCTATTATTTTTTGAAATATATGGCTGAATACATCGGGTTAGCTTCCTTTCATCAAGATAAATCTTGACCGAGGATAAGGGGGTCATAACTCTATTATATTTTGAAATATATGGCTGAATACATCGGGTTAGCTTCTTTTTATCAAGATAAAGCTTAAACGAGGATTAGGGGGCATAACTCTATTATTTTATGAAATATATGGCTGAATACATCGGGTTAGCTTCTTTTTATCCAGATAAAGCTAAGACGAGGATTAGGGGGTCATAACTCTATTATTTTATGAAATATATGGCTGGATACGTCGGGTTAGCTTCTTTTTATCAAGATAAAGCTAAGACGAGGATTAGGGGGTCATAACTCTATTATTTTATGAAATATAAGGCTGAATACATCGGGTTAGCTTCCTTTCATCAAGATAAAGCTAAGACGAGGATTAGGGGGTCATAACTCTATTATTTTATGAAATATATGGCTGAATACATCGGGTTAGCTTCTTTTTATCATGATAAAGCTAAGACGAGGATTAGGGGGTCATTACTCTATTATGTTTTAAAATATATGGCTGAATACGTCGGGTTAGCTTCGTTTCATCTAGATAAAGCTTAAACGAGTAATTCGGTGTCATAACTCTATTATTTTATGAAATATATGGCTGAATACATCGGGTTAGCTTCTTTTTATCATGATAAAGCTAAGACGAGGATTAGGGGGTCATAACTCTATTATTTTATGAAATATGTGGCTGAATACATCGGGTTAGCTTCCTTTCATCAAGATAAAGCTAAGACGAGGATTAGGGGGTCATAACTCTATTATTTTATGAAATATATGGCTGAATACATCGGGTTAGCTTCTTTTTATCAAGCTAAAGCTTAAACGAGTAATTGGGGGTCATTACTCTATTATGTTTTAAAATATATGGCTGGATACGTCGGGTTAGCTTCTTTTTATCAAGATAAAGCTAAGACGCGGATTAGGGGGTCATAACTCTATTATTTTATGAAATATAAGGCTGAATACATCGGGTTAGCTTCTTTTTATCAAGATAAAGCTAAGACGAGGATTAGGGGGTCATAACTCCATTATTTTATGAAATATATGGCTGAATACATCGGGTTAGCTTCTTTTTATCAAGATAAAGCTAAGACGAGGATTAGGGGGTCATTACTCTATTATGTTTTAAAATATATGGCTGAATACGTCGGGTTAGCTTCTTTTTATCAAGATAAAGCTTAAACGAGTAATTGGGGGTCATTACTCTATTATGTTTTAAAATATATGGCTGAATACGTCGGGTTAGCTTCTTTTTATCAAGATAAAGCTAAGACGAGGATTAGGGGGTCAAAACTCTATTATTTTATGAAATATATGGCTGAATACATCGGGTTAGCTTCTTTTTATCAAGATAAAGCTAAGACGAGGATTAGGGGGTCATAACTCTATTATTTTAAGAAATATATGGCTGAATACATCGGTTTAGCTTCTTTTTATCAAGATAAAGATTAAACGAGCAATGGTGGGGTCATTACTCTATTATGTTTTAAAATATATGGCTGAATACGTCGGGTTAGCTTCGTTTCATCTAGATAAAGCTTAACCGAGGATTAGGGGGTCATAACTCTATTATTTTTTAAAATATATGGCTGAATACCTCGGGTAAACTTCCTTTCATCTAGATAAAGCTTAAACGAGGATAAGGGGGTCTCAACTCTATTATTTTATGAAATATATGGCTGAATACATCGGGTAAGCTTCCTTTCATCTAGATAAAGCTTAAACGAGGATTAGGGGGTCACAACTCTATTATTTTATGAAATATATGGCTGAATACATCGGGTTAGATTCGTTTCATCTAGATAAAGCTTAACCGAGGATTAGGGGGCCATAACTCTATTATTTTTTAAAATATATGGCTGAATACCTCGGGTAAGCTTCCTTTCATCTAGATAAAGCTTAAACGAGGATTAGGGGGTCACAACTCTATTATTTTATGAAATATATGGCTGAATACATCGGGTTAGCTTCCTTTCATCTAGATAAAGCTTAAACGAGTAATTCGGGGTCATAACTCTATTATTTTATGAAATATACGGCTGAATGACTCGGGTTAGCTTCCTTTCATTTAGATAAAGCTTAAACGAGGATTAGGGGGTCATTACTCTATTATGTTTTAAAATATATGGCTGAATACGTCGGGTTAGCTTCTTTTTATCAAGATAAAGCTAAGACGAGGATTAGGGGGTCATAACTCTATTATTTTATGAAATATATGGCTGAATACATCGGGTTAGCTTCATTTTATCAAGATAAAGCTAAGACGAGGATTAGGGGGTCATAACTCTATTATTTTATGAAATATAAGGCTGAATACATCGGGTTAGCTTTCTTTCATCAAGATAAAGCTAAGACGAGGATTAGGGGGTCATAACTCTATTATTTTATGAAATATATGGCTGAATACATCGGGTTAGCTTCATTTTATCAAGATAAAGCTAAGACGAGGATTAGGGGGTCATAACTCTATTATTTTATAAAATATATGGCTGAATACCTCGGGTTAGCTTTCTTTCATCAAGATAAAGCTAAGACGAGGATTAGGGGGTCATAACTCTATTATTTTATGAAATATATGGCTGAATACCTCGGGTTAGCTTCCTTTCATCAAGATAAAGCTAAGACGAGGATTAGGGGGTCATAACTCTATTATTTTAAGAAATATTTGGCTGAATACATCGGGTTAGCTTTCTTTCATCAAGATAAAGCTAAGACGAGGATTAGGGGGTCATAACTCTATTATTTTATGAAATATATGGCTGAATACCTCGGGTTAGCTTCCTTTCATCAAGATAAAGCTAAGACGAGGATTAGGGGGTCATAACTCTATTATTTTAAGAAATATTTGGCTGAATACATCGGGTTAGCTTCTTTTTATCTAGATAAAGCTTAAACGAGTAATTCGGGGTCATAACTCTATTATGTTTTAAAATATATGGCTGGATACGTCGGGTTAGCTTCGTTTCATATAGATAAAGCTTAAACGAGTAATTGGGGGTCATTAATCTATTATGTTTTAAAATATATGGCTGGATACGTCGGGTTAGCTTCGTTTCATCTAGATAAAGCTTAAACGAGTAATTCGGGGTCATAACTCTATTATTTTATAAAATATGTGGCTGAATACATCGGGTTAGCTTTCTTTCATCAAGATAAAGCTAAGACGAGGATTAGGGGGTCATAACTCTATTATTTTATGAAATATATGGCTGAATACATCGGGTTTGCTTCATTTTATCAAGATAAAGCTAAGACGAGGATTAGGGGGTCATAACTCTATTATTTTATGAAATATAAGGCTGAATACATCGGGTTAGCTTCTTTTTATCAAGATAAAGCTAAGACGAGGATTAGGGGGTCATTACTCTATTATGTTTTAAAATATATGGCTGAATACGTCGGGTTAGCTTCTTTTTATCAAGATAAAGCTAAGACGAGGATTAGGGGGTCATAACTCTATTATTTTATGAAATATATGGCTGAATACATCGGGTTTGCTTCATTTTATCAAGATAAAGCTAAGACGAGGATTAGGGGGTCATAACTCTATTATTTTATGAAATATAAGGCTGAATACATCGGGTTAGCTTCATTTTATCAAGATAAAGCTAAGACGAGGATTAGGGGGTCATAACTCTATTATTTTATAAAATATATGGCTGAATACCTCGGGTTAGCTTTCTTTCATCAAGATAAAGCTAAGACGAGGATTAGGGGGTCATAACTCTATTATTTTATGAAATATATGGCTGAATACCTCGGGTTAGCTTCCTTTCATCAAGATAAAGCTAAGACGAGGATTAGGGGGTCATAACTCTATTATTTTAAGAAATATTTGGCTGAATACATCGGGTTAGCTTTCTTTCATCAAGATAAAGCTAAGACGAGGATTAGGGGGTCATAACTCTATTATTTTATGAAATATATGGCTGAATACCTCGGGTTAGCTTCCTTTCATCAAGGGAAAGCTAAGACGAGGATTAGGGGGTCATAACTCTATTATTTTAAGAAATATTTGGCTGAATACATCGGGTTAGCTTCTTTTTATCTAGATAAAGCTTAAACGAGTAATTCGGGGTCATAACTCTATTATGTTTTAAAATATATGGCTGGATACGTCGGGTTAGCTTCGTTTCATCTAGATAAAGCTTAAACGAGTAATTGGGGGTCATTAATCTATTATGTTTTAAAATATATGGCTGGATACGTCGGGTTAGCTTCGTTTCATCTGGATAAAGCTTAAACGAGTAATTCGGGGTCATAACTCTATTATTTTATGAAATATGTGGCTGAATACATCGGGTTAGCTTTCTTTCATCAAGATAAAGCTAAGACGAGGATTAGGGGGTCATAACTCTATTATTTTATGAAATATATGGCTGAATACATCGGGTTTGCTTCATTTTATCAAGATAAAGCTAAGACGAGGATTAGGGGGTTATAACTCTATTATTTTATGAAATATAAGGCTGAATACATCGGGTTAGCTTCTTTTTATCAAGATAAAGCTAAGACGAGGATTAGGGGGTCATTACTCTATTATGTTTTAAAATATATGGCTGAATACGTCGGGTTAGCTTCTTTTTATCAAGATAAAGCTTAAACGAGTAATTGGGGGTCATTACTCTATTATGTTTTAAAATATATGGCTGAATACGTCGGGTTAGCTTCTTTTTATCAAGATAAAGCTTAAACGAGTAATTCGGGGTCATAACTATATTAGTTTTTGAAATATACGGCTGAATAACTCGGGTTAGCTTCCTTTCATCTAGATAAAGCTTAAACAAGGATTAGGGGGTCATAATTCTATTATTTTTTGAAATATATGGCTGAATACATCGGGTTAGCTTCTTTTTATCAAGATAAAGCTTAAACGAGGATTAGGGGGTCATAAGTCTATTATTTTATGAAATATATGGCTGAATACATCGGGTTAGCTTCTTTTTATCAAGATAAAGCTAAGACTAGGATTAGGGGGTCATAAGTCTATTATTTTATGAAATATATGGCTGAATACATCGGGTTAGCTTCTTTTCATCAAGATAAAGCTAAGACGAGGATTAGGGGGTCATAACTCTATTATTTTAAGAAATATATGGCTGAATACATCGGGTTAGCTTCTTTTTATCAAGATAAAGCTTAAACGAGCAATGGTGGGGTCATTACTCTATTATGTTTTAAAATATATGGCTGAATACGTCGGGTTAGCTTCGTTTCATCTAGATAAAGCTTAAACGAGTAATTCGGGGTCATAACTCTATTATTTTATGAAATATATGGCTGAATACATCGGGTTAGCTTCTTTTTATCATGATAAAGCTAAGACGAGGATTAGGGGGTCATAACTCTATTATTTTATGAAATATGTGGCTGAATACATCGGGTTAGCTTCCTTTCATCAAGATAAAGCTAAGACGAGGATTAGGGGGTCATAACTCTATTATTTTATGAAATATAAGGCTGAATACATCGGGTTAGCTTCTTTTTATCAAGATAAAGCTAAGACGAGGATTAGGGGGTCATAATTCTATTATTTTAAGAAATATATGGCTGAATACATCGGGTTAGCTTCTTTCTATCAAGATAAAGATTAAACGAGTAATTGGGGGTCATTACTCTATTATGTTTTAAAATATATGGCTGAATACGTCGGGTTAGCTTCGTTTCATCTAGATAAAGCTTAACCGAGGATTAGGGGGTCATAATTCTATTATTTTTTGAAATATATGGCTGAATACATCGGGTTAGCTTCTTTTTATCAAGATAAAGCTAAGACGAGGATTAGGGGGTCATTACTCTATTATGTTTTAAAATATATGGCTGAATACGTCGGGTTAGCTTCTTTTTATCAAGATAAAGCTTAAACGAGTAATTGGGGGTCATTACTCTATTATGTTTTAAAATATATGGCTGAATACGTCGGGTTAGCTTCTTTTTATCAAGATAAAGCTAAGACGAGGATTAGGGGGTCCAAACTCTATTATTTTATGAAATATATGGCTGAATACATCGGGTTAGCTTCTTTTCATCAAGATAAAGCTAAGACGAGGATTAGGGGGTCATAACTCTATTATTTTAAGAAATATATGGCTGAATACGTCGGGTTAGCTTCTTTTTATCAAGATAAAGCTTAACCGAGGATTAGGGGGCCATAACTCTATTATTTTTTAAAATATATGGCTGAATACCTCGGGTAAGCTTCCTTTCATCTAGATAAAGCTTAAACGAGGATTAGGGGGTCACAACTCTATTATTTTATGAAATATATGGCTGAATACATCGGGTTAGCTTCCTTTCATCTAGATAAAGCTTAAACGAGTAATTCGGGGTCATAACTCTATTATGTTTTAAAATATATGGCTGAATACGTCGGGTTAGCTTCTTTTTATCAAGATAAAGCTAAGACGAGGATTAGGGGGTCATTACTCTATTATGTTTTAAAATATATGGCTGAATACGTCGGGTTAGCTTCTTTTTATCAAGATAAAGCTAAGACGAGGATTAGGGGGTCATAACTCTATTATTTTATGAAATATATGGCTGAATACATCGGGTTAGCTTCATTTTATCAAGATAAAGCTAAGACGAGGATTAGGGGGTCATAACTCTATTATTTTATGAAATATAAGGCTGAATACATCGGGTTAGCTTTCTTTCATCAAGATAAAGCTAAGACGAGGATTAGGGGGTCATAACTCTATTATTTTATGAAATATATGGCTGAATACATCGGGTTAGCTTCATTTTATCAAGATAAAGCTAAGACGAGGATTAGGGGGTCATAACTCTATTATTTTATAAAATATATGGCTGAATACCTCGGGTTAGCTTCCTTTCATCAAGATAAAGCTAAGACAAGGATTAGGGGGTCATAACTCTATTATTTTAAGAAATATTTGGCTGAATACATCGGGTTAGCTTCTTTTTATCCAGATAAAGCTTAAACGAGTAATTCGGGGTCATAACTCTATTATGTTTTAAAATATATGGCTGGATACGTCGGGTTAGCTTCGTTTCATCTAGATAAAGCTTAAACGAGTAATTGGGGGTCATTAATCTATTATGTTTTAAAATATATGGCTGGATACGTCGGGTTAGCTTCGTTTCATCTAGATAAAGCTTAAACGAGTAATTCGGGGTCATAACTCTATTATTTTATGAAATATGTGGCTGAATACATCGGGTTAGCTTTCTTTCATCAAGATAAAGCTAAGACGAGGATTAGGGGGTCATAACTCTATTATTTTATGAAATATATGGCTGAATACATCGGGTTTGCTTCATTTTATCAAGATAAAGCTAAGACGAGGATTAGGGGGTCATAACTCTATTATTTTATGAAATATAAGGCTGAATACATCGGGTTAGCTTCTTTTTATCAAGATAAAGCTAAGACGAGGATTAGGGGGTCATTACTCTATTATGTTTTAAAATATATGGCTGAATACGTCGGGTTAGCTTCTTTTTATCAAGATAAAGCTTAAACGAGTAATTGGGGGTCATTACTCTATTATGTTTTAAAATATATGGCTGAATACGTCGGGTTAGCTTCTTTTTATCAAGATAAAGCTTAAACGAGTAATTCGGGGTCATAACTATATTAGTTTTTAAAATATACGGCTGAATAACTCGGGTTAGCTTCCTTTCATCTAGATAAAGCTTAAACAAGGATTAGGGGGTCATAATTCTATTATTTTTTGAAATATATGGCTGAATACATCGGGTTAGCTTCTTTTTATCAAGATAAAGCTTAAACGAGGATTAGGGGGTCATAACTCTATTATTTTATGAAATATATGGCTGAATACATCGGGTTAGCTTCTTTTTATCAAGATAAAGCTAAGACGAGGATTAGGGGGTCATAACTCTATTATTTTATGAAATATAAGGCTGAATACATCGGGTTAGCTTCTTTTTATCAAGATAAAGCTAAGACGAGGATTAGGGGGTCATTACTCTATTATGTTTTAAAATATATGGCTGAATACGTCGGGTTAGCTTCTTTTTATCAAGATAAAGCTTAAACGAGTAATTCGGGGTCATAACTATATTAGTTTTTGAAATATACGGCTGAATAACTCGGGTTAGCTTCCTTTCATCTAGATAAAGCTTAAACAAGGATTAGGGGGTCATAATTCTATTATTTTTTGAAATATATGGCTGAATACATCGGGTTAGCTTCTTTTTATCAAGATAAAGCTTAAACGAGGATTAGGGGGTCATAACTCTATTATTTTATGAAATATATGGCTGAATACATCGGGTTAGCTTCTTTTTATCAAGATAAAGCTAAGACTAGGATTAGGGGGTCATAAGTCTATTATTTTATGAAATATATGGCTGAATACATCGGGTTAGCTTCTTTTCATCAAGATAAAGCTAAGACGAGGATTAGGGGGTCATAACTCTATTATTTTAAGAAATATATGGCTGAATACATCGGGTTAGCTTCTTTTTATCAAGATAAAGCTTAAACGAGCAATGGTGGGGTCATTACTCTATTATGTTTTAAAATATATGGCTGAATACGTCGGGTTAGCTTCGTTTCATCTAGATAAAGCTTAAACGAGTAATTCGGGGTCATAACTCTATTATTTTATGAAATATATGGCTGAATACATCGGGTTAGCTTCTTTTTATCATGATAAAGCTAAGACGAGGATTAGGGGGTCATAACTCTATTATTTTATGAAATATGTGGCTGAATACATCGGGTTAGCTTCCTTTCATCAAGATAAAGCTAAGACGAGGATTAGGGGGTCATAACTCTATTATTTTATGAAATATATGGCTGAATACATCGGGTTAGCTTCTTTTTATCAAGCTAAAGCTTAAACGAGTAATTGGGGGTCATTACTCTATTATGTTTTAAAATATATGGCTGGATACGTCGGGTTAGCTTCGTTTCATCTAGATAAAGCTTAAACGAGTAATTCGGGGTCATAACTCTATTAGTTTTTGAAATATTTGGCTGAATACATCGGGTTAGCTTCGTTTCATCTAGATAAAGCTTAACCGAGGATTAGGGGGTCATAACTCTATTATTTTTTAAAATATATGGCTGAATACCTCGGGTTAGCTTCCTTTCATCTAGATAAAGCTTAAACGAGGATTAGGGGGTCACAACTCTATTATTTTATGAAATATATGGCTGAATACATCGGGTTAGATTCGTTTCATCTAGATAAAGCTTAACCGAGGATTAGGGGGTCATAACTCTATTATTTTTTAAAATATATGGCTGAATACCTCGGGTAAGCTTCCTTTCATCTAGATAAAGCTTAAACGAGGATTAGGGGGTCACAACTCTTTTATTTTATGAAATATACGGCTGAATACATTGGGTTAGCTTCTTTTTATCAAGATAAAGCTTAAACGAGCAATGGTGGGGTCATTACTCAATTATGTTTTAAAATATATGGCTGAATACGTCGGGTTAGCTTCGTTTCATCTAGATAAAGCTTAAACGAGTAATTCGGGTTCATAACTCTATTATTTTATGAAATATATGGCTGAATACATCGGGTTAGCTTCTTTTTATCATGATAAAGCTAAGACGAGGATTAGGGGGTCATAACTCTATTATTTTATGAAATATGTGGCTGAATACATCGGGTTAGCTTCCTTTCATCAAGATAAAGCTAAGACGAGGATTAGGGGGTCATAACTCTATTATTTTATGAAATATATGGCTGAATACATCGGGTTAGCTTCTTTTTATCAAGCTAAAGCTTAAACGAGTAATTGGGGGTCATTACTCTATTATGTTTTAAAATATATGGCTGGATACATCGGGTTAGCTTCGTTTCATCTAGATAAAGCTTAAACGAGCAATGGGGGGTCATTACTCTATTATGTTTTAAAATATATGGCTGAATACGTCGGGTTAGCTTCGTTTCATCTAGATAAAGCTTAAACGAGTAATTCGGGGTCATAACTCTATTATTTTATGAAATATTCGGCTGAATGACTCGGGTTAGCTTCCTTTCATTTAGATAAAGCTTAAACGAGTAATTCGGGGTCATAACTCTATTAGTTTTTGAAAATATAACTCGTTTAAGCTTTATCTAGATGAAACGAAGCTTACCCGAGGTATTCAGCCATATATATAATAAAAAATAGAGTTATGACCCCCAATAACTCGTTTAAGCTTTATCTAGATGAAACGAAGCTAACCCGACGTATTCAGCCATATATTTTAAAACATAATAGAGTAATGACCCCCTAATCCTCGTTTAAGCTTTATCTTGATAAAAAGAAGCTAACCCGAGTTATTCAGCCGTATATTTCATAAAATAATAGAGTTATGACCCCCAATAACTCGTTTAAGCTTTATCTAGATGAAACGAAGCTTACCCGAGGTATTCAGCCATATATATCATAAAATAATAGAGTTATGACCCCCTAATCATCGTTTAAGCTTTATCTTGATAAAAAGAAGCTAACCCGAGTTATTCAGCCGTATATTTCATAAAATAATAGAGTTATGACCCCCAATAACTCGTTTAAGCTTTATCTAGATGAAACGAAGCTAACCCGATGTATTCAGCCATATATTTCATAAAATAATTGAGTCATGACCCCCAATTACTCGTTTAAGCTTTATCTAGATGAAACGAAGCTAACCCGATGTATTCAGCCAAATATTTCAAAAACTAATAGAGTTATGACCCCCAATAACTCGTTTAAGCTATATCTAGATGAAACGAAGCTTACCCCAGGTATTCAGCCATATATATAATAAAAAATAGAGTTATGACACCCAATTACTCGTTTAAGCTTTTTCTTGATAAAAAGAAGCTAACCCGATGTATTCAGCCATATATTTCATAAAATAATAGAGCTATGACCCCCTAATCCTCGTCTTAGCTTTATCTTGATAAAAAGAAGCTAACCCGAGTTATTCAGCCGTATATTTCATAAAATAATAGAGTTATGACCCCCTAATCCTCGTCTTAGCTTTATCTTGATAAAAAGAAGCTAACCCGAGTTATTCAGCCATATATTTCATAAAATAATTGAGTTATGACCCCCAATTACTCGTTTAAGCTTTATCTAGATGAAATGAAGCTAACCCGATGTATTCAGCCAAATATTTAAAAACTAATAGAGTTTTGACCCCCAATAACTCGTTTAAGCTTTATCTGGATGAAGCGAAGCTTACCCGATGTATTCAGCCATATATTTCATAAAATAATTGAGTCATGACCCCCAATTACTCGTTTAAGCTTTATCTAGATGAAACGAAGCTAACCCGACGTTTTCAGCCAAATATTTAAAAACTAATAGAGTTTTGACCCCCAATAACTCGTTTAAGCTTTATCTGGATGAAGCGAAGCTTACCCGATGTATTCAGCCATATATTTCATAAAATAATTGAGTCATGACCCCCAATTACTCGTTTAAGCTTTATCTAGATGAAACGAAGCTAACCCGACGTTTTCAGCCATATATTTTAAAACATAATTGAGTTATGACCCCCAATTACTCGTTTAAGCTTTATCTAGATGAAACGAAGCTAACCCGACGTTTTCAGCCATATATTTTAAAACATAATAGAGTAATGACCCCCCATTGCTTGTTTAAGCTTTATCTTGATAAAAAGAAGCTAACCCGATGTATTCAGCCATATATTTCATAAAATAATAGAGTTATGACCCCCAATAACTCGTTTAAGCTTTTTCTTGATAAAAAGAAGCTAACCCGATGTATTCAGCCATATATTTCATAAAATAATAGAGTTATGACCCCCTAATCCTCGTCTTAGCTTTATCTTGAGAAAATGAAGCTAACCCGATGTATTCAGCCATATATTTCAAAAACTAAAAGAGTTATGACCCCCAATTACTCGTTTACGCTTTATCTAGATGAAACAAAGCTAACCCGATGTATTCAGCCAAATATTTAAAAACTAATAGAGTTATGACCCCCAATAACTCGTTTAAGCTTTATCTAGATGAAGCGAAGCTTACCCGATGTATTCAGCCATATATTTCATAAAATAATTGAGTTATGACCCCCAATTACTCGTTTAAGCTTTATCTAGATAAAACGAAGCTAACCCGATGTATTCAGCCAAATATTTCAAAAACTAATAGAGTTATGACCCCCAATAACTCGTTTAAGCTTTATCTAGATGAAGCGAAGCTTACCCGATGTATTCAGCCATATATTTCATAAAATAATTGAGTTATGACCCCCAATTACTCGTTTAAGCTTTATCTAGATGAAACGAAGCTAACCCGATGTATTCAGCCATATATTTCATAAAATAATAGAGTTATGACCCTCTAATCCTCGTCTTAGCTTTATCTTGATAAAATGAAGCTAACCCGATGTATTCAGCCATATATTTCATAAAATAATAGAGTTATGACCCCCTTATCCTCGTCTTAGCTTTATCTTGATAAAAAGAAGCTAACCCGATGTATTCAGCCATATATATAATAAAAAATAGAATTATGACCCCCTAATCCTCGTCTTAGCTTTATCTTGATAAAAAGAAGCTAACCCGACGTATTCAGCCATATATTTTAAAACATAATAGAGTAATGATCCCCCATTGCTCGTTTAAGCTTCATCTTGATAAAAAGAAGCTAACCCGATATATTCAGCCATATATTTCATAAAATAATAGAGTTATGAGCCCCTATTCCTCGTTTAAGCTTTATCTTGATAAAAAGAAGCTAACCCGATGTATTCAGCCATATATTTCATAAAATAATAGAGTTCTTACCCCCTAATCCTCGTTTAAGCTTTATCTTGATAAAAAGAAGCTAACCCGAGTTATTCAGCCGTATATTTCATAAAATAATAGAGTTATGACCCCCAATAACTCGTTAAAGCTCTATCCAGATGAAACGAATCTTACCCGAGGTATTCAGCCATATATATAATAAAAAATAGAGTTATGACCCCCTAATCCTCGTCTTAGCTTTATCTTTATAAAAAGAAGCTAACCCGATGTATTCAGCCATATATTTCATAAAATAATAGAGTTATGACCCCCTAATCCTCGTCTTAGCTTTATCTGGATAAAAAGAAGCTAACCCGATGTATTCAGCCATGTATTTCATAAAATAATAGAGTTATGAGCCCCTCTTCCTCGTTTAAGCTTTGTCTTGATAAAATAAAGCTAACCCGATGTATTCAGCCAAATATTTTAAAACATAATAGAGTAATGACCCCCCATTGCTCGTTTAAGCTTTATCTTGATAAAAAGAAGCTAACCCGATGTATTCAGCCATACATTTCATAAAATAATAGAGTTATGACCCCCTAATCCTCGTCTTAGCTTTATCTTGATAAAATGAAGCTAACCCGATGTATTCAGCCACATATTTCATAAAATAATAGAGTTATGACCCCCTAATCCTCGTCTTAGCTTTATCTTGATAAAAAGAATCTAACCCGATGTATTCAGCCATATTTTTCATAAAATAATAGAGTTATGACCCCCATATCCTCGTTTAAGCTTTATCTTGATAAAAAGAATCTAACCCGATGTATTCAGCCATATATTTCATAAAATAATAGAGTTATGACCCCTAATAACTCGTTTAAGCTTTATCTAGATGAAGCGAAGCTTACCCGATGTATTCAGCCATATATTTCATAAAATAATTGAGTTATGACCCCCAATTACTCGTTTAAGCTTTATCTAGATAAAACGAAGCTAACCCGACGTTTTCAGCCATATATTTCAAAAACTAATAGAGTTATGACACCCAATTACTCGTTTAAGCTTTATCTAGATGAAACGAAGCTAACCCGACGTTTTCAGCCATATATTTTAAAACATAATAGAGTAATGACCCCCCATTGCTTGTTTAAGCTTTATCTTGATAGAAAGAAGTGTATTCAGCCATATATTTCATAAAATAATAGAGTTATGACCCCCTAATCCTCGTCTTAACTTTTTCTTGATAAAAAGAAGCTAACCCGACGTTTTCAGCCATATATTTTAAAACATAATAGAGTAATGACCCCCCATTGCTTGTTTAAGCTTTATCTTGATAGAAAGAAGTGTATTCAGCCATATATTTCATAAAATAATAGAGTTATGACCCCCTAATCCTCGTCTTAGCTTTATCTGGATAAAAAGAAGTGTATTCAGCCATATATTTCATAAGATAATAGAGTTATGACCCCCTAATCCTCGTCTTAGCGTTTTCTTGATAAAAAGAAGCTAACCCGATGTATCCAGCCATATATTTCATAAAATAATTGAGTTATGACCCCCTAATCCTCGTCTTAGCTTTATCTGGATAAAAAGAAGTGTATTCAGCCATATATTTCATAAAATAATAGAGTTATGACCCCCTAATCCTCGTCTTAGCGTTTTCTTGATAAAAAGAAGCTAACCCGATGTATCCAGCCAAATATTTAAAAACTAATAGAGTTATGACCCCCAATAACTCGTTTAAGCTTTACCTAGATGAAGCGAAGCTTACCCGATGTATTCAGCCATATATTTCATAAAATAATTGAGTTATGACCCCCAATTACTCGTTTAAGCTTTATCTAGATGAAACGAAGCTAACCCGACGTTTTCAGCCATATATTTTAAAACATAATAGAGTAATGACCCCCCCATTGCTTGTTTAAGCCATATCCAGATGAAACGAAGCTTACCCCAGGTATTCAGCCATATATATAATAAAAAATAGAGTTATGACCCCCAATTACACGTTAAGCTTTATCTAGATGAAACGAAGCTAACCCGATGTATTCAGCCATATATTTCATAAAATAATAGAGTTATGACCCCCAATAACTCGTTTAAGCTATATCTAGATGAAACGAAGCTTACCCCAGGTATTCTGCCATATATATAATAAAAAATAGAGTTATGACCCCCAATTACACGTTTAAGCTTTATCTAGATGAAACGAAGCTAACCCGATGTATTCAGCCATATATTTCATAAAATAATTGAGTTTTGACCCCCAATAACTCGTTTAAGCTTTATCTAGATAAAACGAAGCTAACCCGACGTTTTCAGCCATATATTTCAAAAACTTATAGAGTTATGACACCCAATTACTCGTTTAAGCTTTATCTAGATGAATCGAAGCTAACCCGACGTTTCCAGCCGTATATTTTCAAACATAATAGAGTAATGACCCCCCCATTGCTCGTTTAAGCTTTATCTTGATAAAAAGAAGCTAACCCGATGTATTCAGTCATATATTTCATAAAATAATAGAGTTATGACACCCAATTACTCGTTTAAGCTTTATCTAGATGAAACGAAGCTAACCCGACGTTTTCAGCCATATATTTCAAAAACTAATAGAGTTATGACACCCAATTACTCGTTTAAGCTTTTTCTTGATAAAAAGAAGCTAACCCGATGTATTCAGCCATATATTTCATAAAATAATAGAGTTATGACCCCCTAATCCTCGTCTTAGCTTTATCTTGATGTATTCAGCCATATATATAATAAAAAATAGAATTATGACCCCCTAATCCTCGTCTTAGCTTTATCTTGATAAAAAGAAGCTAACCCGACGTTTTCAGCCATATATTTCAAAAACTTATAGAGTTATGACACCCAATTACTCGTTTAAGCTTTATCTAGATGAAACGAAGCTAACCCGACGTTTCCAGCCGTATATTTTCAAACATAATAGAGTAATGACCCCCCATTGCTCGTTTAAGCTTTATCTTGATAAAAAGAAGCTAACCCGATGTATTCAGTCATATATTTCATAAAATAATAGAGTTATGACACCCAATTACTCGTTTAAGCTTTATCTAGATGAAACGAAGCTAACCCGACGTTTTCAGCCATATATTTCAAAAACTAATAGAGTTATGACACCCAATTACTCGTTTAAGCTTTTGCTTGATAAAAAGAAGCTAACCCGATGTATTCAGCCATATATTTCATAAAATAATAGAGTTATGACCCCCTAATCCTCGTCTTAGCTTTATCTTGATGTATTCAGCCATATATATAATAAAAAATAGAATTATGACCCCCTAATCCTCGTCTTAGCTTTATCTTGATAAAAAGAAGCTAACCCGATGTATTCAGCCAAATATTTCAAAAACTAATAGAGTTATGACCCCCAATTACACGTTTAAGCTTTATCTAGATGAAACGAAGCTAACCCGATGTATTCAGCCATATATTTCATAAAATAATTGAGTTTTGACCCCCAATTACTCGTTTAAGCTTTATCTAGATAAAACGAAGCTAACCCGACGTTTTCAGCCATATATTTCAAAAACTTATAGAGTTATGACACCCAATTACTCGTTTAAGCTTTATCTAGATGAAACGAAGCTAACCCGACGTTTCCAGCCGTATATTTTCAAACATAATAGAGTAATGACCCCCCATTGCTCGTTTAAGCTTTATCTTGATAAAAAGAAGCTAACCCGATGTATTCAGTCATATATTTCATAAAATAATAGAGTTATGACACCCAATTACTCGTTTAAGCTTTATCTAGATGAAACGAAGCTAACCCGACGTTTTCAGCCATATATTTCAAAAACTAATAGAGTTATGACACCCAATTACTCGTTTAAGCTTTTTCTTGATAAAAAGAAGCTAACCCGATGTATTCAGCCATATATTTCATAAAATAATTGAGTTTTGACCCCCAATTACTCGTTTAAGCTTTATCTAGATAAAACGAAGCTAACCCGACGTTTTCAGCCATATATTTCAAAAACTTATAGAGTTATGACACCCAATTACTCGTTTAAGCTTTATCTAGATGAAACGAAGCTAACCCGACGTTTCCAGCCGTATATTTTCAAACATAATAGAGTAATGACCCCCCATTGCTCGTTTAAGCTTTATCTTGATAAAAAGAAGCTAACCCGATGTATTCAGTCATATATTTCATAAAATAATAGAGTTATGACACCCAATTACTCGTTTAAGCTTTATCTAGATGAAACGAAGCTAACCCGACGTTTTCAGCCATATATTTCAAAAACTAATAGAGTTATGACACCCAATTACTCGTTTAAGCTTTTTCTTGATAAAAAGAAGCTAACCCGATGTATTCAGCCATATATTTCATAAAATAATAGAGTTATGACCCCCTAATCCTCGTCTTAGCTTTATCTTGATGTATTCAGCCATATATATAATAAAAAATAGAATTATGACCCCCTAATCCTCGTCTTAGCTTTATCTTGATAAAAAGAAGCTAACCCGACGTTTTCAGCCATATATTTCAAAAACTTATAGAGTTATGACACCCAATTACTCGTTTAAGCTTTATCTAGATGAAACGAAGCTAACCCGACGTTTCCAGCCGTATATTTTCAAACATAATAGAGTAATGACCCCCCATTGCTCGTTTAAGCTTTATCTTGATAAAAAGAAGCTAACCCGATGTATTCAGTCATATATTTCATAAAATAATAGAGTTATGACACCCAATTACTCGTTTAAGCTTTTTCTTGATAAAAAGAAGCTAACCCGATGTATTCAGCCATATATTTCATAAAATAATAGAGTTATGACCCCCTAATCCTCGTCTTAGCTTTATCTTGATGAAACGAAGCTAACCCGACGTTTTCAGCCATATATTTCAAAAACTAATAGAGTTATGACACCCAATTACTCGTTTAAGCTTTTTCTTGATAAAAAGAAGCTAACCCGATGTATTCAGCCATATATTTCATAAAATAATAGAGTTATGACCCCCTAATCCTCGTCTTAGCTTTATCTTGATGTATTCAGCCATATATATAATAAAAAATAGAATTATGACCCCCTAATCCTCGTCTTAGCTTTATCTTGATAAAAAGAAGCTAACCCGATGTATTCAGCCAAATATTTCAAAAACTAATAGAGTTATGACCCCGAATTACTCGTTTAAGCTTTATCTAGAAGAAACGAAGCTAACCCGACGTATTCAGCCATATATTTTAAAACATAATAGAGTAATGACCCCCGGGCGGGAACCAACTCGCACTTTTGACCAACTCGCACCGGGTCAACTCGCACTCGGTGACAACTCGCACTTTTCTATATAACGTTGGAAAGATGGTAAATTCAATTCTTTGGTAGATTTCACTTTTGGAAATATCTGTCACGAAGATTCGTGAATGAAAGAAATTAACATAAATCTCTCTTATAACTAGCCTCATTTTCTCTATATATACTTTGTTTGTATTGTTTTTCTTTGTCGTTTGTATCATTCTCCATCCTCATGTGAGGTCGTCTCAATAAACTCTCTCCTTGTTATGTTTCTTCGTAACAAAATGGTGCATCGACCAAAGTCGTCCAATGGTTTATGGTTAATGAAAGGTCCTGCTGCTCATCGTTATTATATGGTATGGATGTGTCTTCGTGCTAGCAGTATACTCATGAACACCAAGTCATTGCGAAAAGCTGTTTGTGTAGTTATCCATGGATTCTTTGGCGACATGAAGTCCCGCGTGGCAGGGTATCGTGGTCAACATTCATCTGGTGGAACAATGTTCAATTCAATCTCATCAATGTATGATCATGGTATTATGACAAAGTACAACAAAGTTCGTGGTAAAAAATTTATGGTATGGAGAATCAAGCAATTATCGTGGTATGGTGAATTACCGAAATTTATGGGTGATACCAAATTTATGTTGGGTGAGTCATTATAATTCGTGGCTGGGGAAGGTCTCTTCGAGAAATCGAATTTTACGCTGGTGGTGGCGAACAACTACAAACTTTATGGTTAAAAAAACCAACACAAAGTCGCTCATGGAGCGCAAACTCAAGTCGTTCAAAGGAACGCAAACTCAAGTCGTTCAAAGGAACGCAAACTCAAGTCGTTCAAAGGAACGCAAACTCAAATGCTCGTGGTAGCAAAAATTATGTTAAACCTTGATCTCTCTCCTCAAAGCTGAATATCTTGATCTCAACTCTTATCAGTTAACTCAAAGCTTGATTTCTCATCAACTCTATTCTCATTATCTCTCATCACTTTAATCAAATCTTGGTCTCTTCTCGTCAATTCGTGGTCTTATCTTCTCGTCGCTGGGGAATGTCACGAAGATTCGTGAATGAAAGAAATTAACATAAATCTCTCTTATAACTAGCCTCATTTTCTCTATATATACTTTGTTTGTATTGTTTTTCTTTGTCGTTTGTATCATTCTCCATCCTCATGTGAGGTCGTCTCAATAAACTCTCTCCTTGTTATGTTTCTTCGTAACAATATCATTGCTTTTGATCGAGCAATTTTACGATTTGTTGCTTTCGTATTACCCATTGCACCACGACGAATTTCTTGGAATTCTTCTAAAATAAAAATTATTAGTATTTTTAAAAAAATATATAAATATAAATTACCTGGCTCATTTTCTGCTAGTGCTGCATATCTTATTGTTAGTTCTCTATCAAGTAGAGTTAATGCTTCTGCTACAGTTCTTATTCCAACATATTGAATTACATTTTGAAATTCTCGAGTTACTCCAAGCCCTCTAACATCATTTATCGATTGTGCAGCACAGTCTGGAAAATGTGTAAATTGAGATGGATCAGAATCAACTTCATTTCTTTCTACATCATAATCCATAGAAGGAATATTGCTAAAAGGCCATCTGCTTGAATCTTTCTTGCCATATAATGAACGGCATTTTTGACATTGCATTTTTCGAATATTTCCTTTCTTTTTATGAATATTCCATACATAGCACATATTTTGATGATCAGGATGCTTTGAAATAAGCAGAAACTTTTCAGTTTTTTCAGTTGCTGATATCATTTGCCCTCTAACACGTTGAGAATGAATTTTAATGATTCCAGAATCATCAAAACCAACGAAACCAGAGCGACGAATTGGTCCAACCATTTTATTCAACTTTTAAATTAAATTATAAATATAAAATTAAAAAATTTAGCTATGCTAGCTTTTTTCATGACCTCAAAATTTAAAAAATTTTCTAAGTTATTGTTAGTGCGAGTTGACTAGGTGCCGGTTGACCCCGAGTGCCGGTTGACTAGGTGCGAGTTGTCACCGAGTGCGAGTTGGTCCGGTGCGAGTTGGCCTTGACCGAGTGCGAGTTGGTAAAAAGTGCGAGTTGGTAGTCGGTCATGACCCCCCATTGCTCGTTTAAGCTTCATCTTGATAAAAAGAAGCTAACCCGATGTATTCAGCCATATATTTCATAAAATAATAGAGTTATGAGCCCCTATTCCTCGTTTAAGCTTTATCTTGATAAAAAGAAGCTAACCCGATGTATTCAGCCATATATTTCATAAAATAATAGAGTTATGACCCCCTAATCCTCGTTTAAGCTTTATCTTGATAAAAAGAAGCTAACCCGAGTTATTCAGCCGTATATTTCATAAAATAATAGAGTTATGACCCCCAATAACTCGTTAAAGCTCTATCCAGATGAAACGAATCTTACCCGAGGTATTCAGCCATATATATAATAAAAAATAGAGTTATGACCCCCTAATCCTCGTCTTAGCTTTATCTTGATAAAAAGAAGCTAACCCGATGTATTCAGCCATATATTTCATAAAATAATAGAGTTATGACCCCCTAATCCTCGTCTTAGCTTTATCTGGATAAAAAGAAGCTAACCCGATGTATTCAGCCATATATTTCATAAAATAATAGAGTTATGAGCCCCTATTCCTCGTTTAAGCTTTGTCTTGATAAAATAAAGCTAACCCGATGTATTCAGCCAAATATTTTAAAACATAATAGAGTAATGACCCCCCATTGCTCGTTTAAGCTTTATCTTGATAAAAAGAAGCTAACCCGATGTATTCAGCCATACATTTCATAAAATAATAGAGTTATGACCCCCTAATCCTCGTCTTAGCTTTATCTTGATAAAATGAAGCTAACCCGATGTATTCAGCCACATATTTCGTAAAATAATAGAGTTATGACCCCCTAATCCTCGTCTTAGCTTTATCTTGATAAAAAGAATCTAACCCGATGTATTCAGCCATATTTTTCATAAAATAATAGAGTTATGACCCCCATATCCTCGTTTAAGCTTTATCTTGATAAAAAGAATCTAACCCGATGTATTCAGCCATATTTTTCATAAAATAATAGAGTTATGACCCCCATATCCTAGTTTAAGCTTTATCTTGATAAAAAGAATCTAACCCGATGTATTCAGCCATATTTTTCATAAAATAATAGAGTTATGACCCCCTAATCCTCGTCTTAGCTTTATCTTGATAAAATGAAGCTAACCCGATGTATTCAGCCATATTTTTCATAAAATAATAGAGTTATGACCCCCAATAACTCGTTTAAGCTTTATCTAGATGAAACGAAGCTTACCCGAGGTATTCAGCCATATATTTCATAAAATAATAGAGTTATGACCCCCAATAACTCGTTTAAGCTTTATCTAGATGAAACGAAGCTTACCCGATGTATTCAGCCGTATATTTCATAAAATAATAGAGTTATGACCCCGAATTACTCGTTTAAGCTTTATCTAGATGAAAAGAAGCTAACCCGATGTATTCAGCCAAATATTTCAAAAACTAATAGAGTTATGACCCCCCTAATCCTCGTCTTAGCTTTATCTTGATAAAAAGAAACTAACCCGATGTATTCAGCCATATATTTCATAAAATAATAGAGTTATGACCCCGAATTACTCGTTTAAGCTTTATCTTGATAAAAAGAAGCTAACCCGATGTATTCAGCCATATATTTCATAAAATAATAGAGTTATGAGACCCTATTCCTCGTTTAAGCTTTATCTTGATAAAAAGAAGCTAACCCGATGTATTCAGCCATATATTTCATAAAATAATAGAGTTCTTACCCCCTAATCCTCGTTTAAGCTTTATCTTGATAAAAAGAAGCTAACCCGAGTTATTCAGCCGTATATTTCATAAAATAATAGAGTTATGACCCCCTAAAACTCGTTAAAGCTTTATCCAGATGAAACGAAGCTTACCCGAAATATTCAGCCATATATATAATAAAAAATAGAGTTATGACCCCCTAATCCTCGTCTTAGCTTTATCTGGATAAAAAGAAGCTAACCCGATGTATTCAGCCATATATTTCATAAAATAATAGAGTTATGAGCCCCTATTCCTCGTTTAAGCTTTATCTTGATTAAAAAAAGCTAACCCGAGTTATTCAGCCGTATATTTCATAAAATAATAGAGTTATGACCCCCAAAAACTCGTTAAAGCTTTATCCAGATGAAACGAATCTTACCCGAGGTATTCAGCCATATATATAATAAATAAAAGAGTTATGACCCCCTAATCCTCGTCTTAGCTTTATCTTGATAAAATGAAGCTAACCCGATGTATTCAGCCATATATTTCATAAAATAATAGAGTTATGACCCCCTTATCCTCGTCTTAGCTTTATCTTGATAAAAAGAAGCTAACCCAATGTATTCAGCCATATATTTCATAAAATAATAGAGTTATGACCCTCTAATCCTCGTCTTAGCTTTATCTTGATAAAATGAAGCTAACCCGATGTATTCAGCCATATATTTCATAAAATAATAGAGTTATGACCCCCTTATCCTCGTCTTAGCTTTATCTTGATAAAAAGAAGCTAACCCGATGTATTCAGCCATATATATAATAAAAAATAGAATTATGACCCCCTAATCCTCGTCTTAGCTTTATCTTGATAAAAAGAAGCTAACCCGATGTATTCAGCCAAATATTTCAAAAACTAATAGAGTTATGACCCCGAATTACTCGTTTAAGCTTTATCTAGAAGAAACGAAGCTAACCCGACGTATTCAGCCATATATTTTAAAACATAATAGAGTAATGACCCCCCATTGCTCGTTTAAGCTTCATCTTGATAAAAAGAAGCTAACCCGATGTATTCAGCCATATATTTCATAAAATAATAGAGTTATGAGCCCCTATTCCTCGTTTAAGCTTTATCTTGATAAAAAGAAGCTAACCCGATGTATTCAGCCATATATTTCATAAAATAATAGAGTTCTTACCCCCTAATCCTCGTTTAAGCTTTATCTTGATAAAAAGAAGCTAACCCGAGTTATTCAGCCGTATATTTCATAAAATAATAGAGTTATGACCCCCAATAACTCGTTAAAGCTTTATCCAGATGAAACGAATCTTACCCGAGGTATTCAGCCATATATATAATAAAAAATAGAGTTATGACCCCCTAATCCTCGTCTTAGCTTTATCTTGATAAAAAGAAGCTAACCCGATGTATTCAGCCATATATTTCATAAAATAATAGAGTTATGACCCCCTAATCCTCGTCTTAGCTTTATCTTGATAAAATGAAGCTAACCCGATGTATTCAGCCATATATTTCATAAAATAATAGAGTTATGACACCCTTATCCTCGTCTTAGCTTTATCTTGATAAAAAGAAGCTAACCCGATGTATTCAGCCATATATTTCATAAAATAATAGAGTTATGAGCCCCTATTCCTCGTTTAAGCTTTGTCTTGATAAAAAGAAGCTAACCCGAGTTATTCAGCCATATATATAATAAAAAATAGAGTTATGACCCCCTAATCCTCGTCTTAGCTTTATCTGGATAAAAAGAAGCTAACCCGATGTATTCAGCCATATATTTCATAAAATAATAGAGTTATGAGCCCCTATTTCTCGTTTAAGCTTTGTCTTGATAAAATAAAGCTAACCCGATGTATTCAGCCAAATATTTTAAAACATAATAGAGTAATGACCCCCCATTGCTCGTTTAAGCTTTATCTTGATAAAAAGAAGCTAACCCGATGTATTCAGCCATACATTTCATAAAATAATAGAGTTATGACCCCCTAATCCTCGTCTTAGCTTTATCTTGATAAAATGAAGCTAACCCGATGTATTCAGCCATATATTTCATAAAATAATAGAGTTATGACCCCCTAATCCTCGTCTTAGCTTTATCTTGATGAAATGAAGCTAACCCGATGTATTCAGCCATATTTTTCATAAAATAATAGAGTTATGACCCCCATATCCTCGTTTAAGCTTTATCTTGATAAAAAGAATCTAACCCGATGTATTCAGCCATATATTTCATAAAATAATAGAGTTATGAGCCCCTATTCCTCGTTTAAGCTTTATCTTGATAAAATGAAGCTAACCCGATGTATTCAGCCATATTTTTCATAAAATAATAGAGTTATGACCCCCATATCCTAGTTTAAGCTTTATCTTGAAAAAAAAAAATCTAACCCGATGTATTCAGCCATACATTTCATAAAATAATAGAGTTATGACCCCCTAATCCTCGTCTTAGCTTTATCTTGATAAAATGAAGCTAACCCGATGTATTCAGCCATATTTTTCATAAAATAATAGAGTTATGACCCCCAATAACTCGTTTAAGCTTTATCTAGATGAAACGAAGCTTACCCGAGGTATTCAGCCATATTTTTCATAAAATAATAGAGTTATGACCCCCAATAACTCGTTTAAGCTTTATCTTGATAAAAAGAAGCTAACCCGATGTATTCAGCCATATATTTCATAAAATAATAGAGTTATGAGCCCCTATTCCTCGTCTTAGCTTTATCTTGATAAAAAGAAGCTAACCCGATGTATTCAGCCATATATTTCATAAAATAATAGAGTTATGACCCCCTAATCCTCGTCTTAGCTTTATCTGGATAAAAAGAAGCAAACCCGATGTATTCAGCCGTATATTTCATAAAATAATAGAGTTATGACCCCCTAATCCTCGTCTTAGCTTTATCTTGATAAAATGAAGCTAACCCGATGTATTCAGCCATATATTTCATAAAATAATAGAGTTATGACCCCCTTATCCTCGTCTTAGCTTTATCTTGATAAAAAGAAGCTAACCCGATGTATTCAGCCATATATTTCATAAAATAATAGAGTTATGAGCCCCTATTCCTCGTGTAAGCTTTGTCTTGATAAAAAGAAGCTAACCCGAGTTATTCAGCCATATATATAATAAAAAATAGAGTTATGACCCCCTAATCCTCGTCTTAGCTTTATCTGGATAAAAAGAAGCTAACCCGATGTATTCAGCCATATATTTCATAAAATAATAGAGTTATGAGCCCCTATTCCTCGTTTAAGCTTTGTCTTGATAAAATAAAGCTAACCCGATGTATTCAGCCAAATATTTTAAAACATAATAGAGTAATGACCCCCCATTGCTCGTTTAAGCTTTATCTTGATAAAAAGAAGCTAACCCGATGTATTCAGCCATACATTTCATAAAATAATAGAGTTATGACCCCCTAATCCTCGTCTTAGCTTTATCTTGATAAAATGAAGCTAACCCGATGTATTCAGCCGTATATTTCATAAAATAATAGAGTTATGACCCCCTAATCCTCGTCTTAGCTTTATCTTGATAAAATGAAGCTAACCCGATGTATTCAGCCATATATTTCATAAAATAATAGAGTTATGACCCCCTTATCCTCGTCTTAGCTTTATCTTGATAAAAAGAAGCTAACCCGATGTATTCAGCCATATATTTCATAAAATAAAAGAGTTATGAGCCCCTATTCCTCGTTTAAGCTTTGTCTTGATAAAAAGAAGCTAACCCGAGTTATTCAGCCATATATATAATAAAAAATAGAGTTATGACCCCCTAATCCTCGTCTTAGCTTTATCTGGATAAAAAGAAGCTAACCCGATGTATTCAGCCATATATTTCATAAAATAATAGAGTTATGAGCCCCTATTCCTCGTTTAAGCTTTGTCTTGATAAAAATAAAGCTAACCCGATGTATTCAGCCAAATATTTTAAAACATAATAGAGTAATGACCCCCCATTGCTCGTTTAAGCTTTATCTTGATAAAAAGAAGCTAACCCGATGTATTCAGCCATACATTTCATAAAATAATAGAGTTATGACCCCCTAATCCTCGTCTTAGCTTTATCTTGATAAAATGAAGCTAACCCGATGTATTCAGCCATATTTTTCATAAAATAATGGAGTTATGACCCCCAATAACTCGTTTAAGCTTTATCTAGATGAAACGAAGCTTACCCGAGGTATTCAGCCATATATATAATAAAATAATTGAGTTATGACCCCCCATTGCTCGTTTAAGCTTTATCTAGATGAAGCGAAGCTTACCCGATGTATTCAGCCAAATATTTCAAAAACTAATAGAGTTATGACCCCCTAATCCTCGTCTTAGCTTTTTCTTGATAAAAAGAAGCTAACCCGATGTATTCAGCCATATATTTCATAAAATAATAGAGTTATGACCCCCTAATCCTCGTCTTAGCTTTATCTTGATGGATTCAGCCATATATATAATAAAAAATAGAATTATGACCCCCTAATCCTCGTCTTAGCTTTATCTTGATAAAAAGAAGCTAACCCGATGTATTCAGCCAAATATTTCAAAAACTAATAGAGTTATGACCCCGAATTACTCGTTTAAGCTTTATCTAGAAGAAACGAAGCTAACCCGACGTATTCAGCCATATATTTTAAAACATAATAGAGTAATGACCCCCGGGCGGGAACCAACTCGCACTTTTGACCAACTCGCACCGGGTCAACTCGCACTCGGTGACAACTCGCACTTTTCTATATAACGTTGGAAAGATGGTAAATTCAATTCTTTGGTAGATTTCACTTTTGGAAATATCATTGCTTTTGATCGAGCAATTTTACGATTTGTTGCTTTCGTATTACCCATTGCACCACGACGAATTTCTTGGAATTCTTCTAAAATAAAAATTATTAGTATTTTTAAAAAAATATATAAATATAAATTACCTGGCTCATTTTCTGCTAGTGCTGCATATCTTATTGTTAGTTCTCTATCAAGTAGAGTTAATGCTTCTGCTACAGTTCTTATTCCAACATATTGAATTACATTTTGAAATTCTCGAGTTACT
>JAMRYA010000108.1:0-35305 GCA_024447215.1 Panagrolaimus sp. LJ2400
CTATCATGTACAGTAGGGTAAAACTAACCTGTCTCGCGACGGTCTAAACCCAGCTCACGTTCCCTATTAGTGGGTGAACAATCCAACGCTTTACGAATTCTGCTTCGTAATGATAGGAAGAGCCGACATCGAAGGATCAAAAAGCAACGTCGCTATGGACGCTTGGCTGCCACAAGCCAGTTATCCCTATGGTAACTTTTCTGACACCTCTTGTTATAAACTTTATAAAATCCAAAAGGATCGATAGGCCACGCTTTAACGGTCTGTATTCGTACTGAGAATCAAGATCAAGAATACTTTTCTCCTTTTAGTCTACGTGAGGTTTCTGTCCTCACTGAGTATTCCTTAGGACACCTGCGTTACTATTTGACAGATGTACCGCCCCAGTCAAACTCCCCGCCTGACAATGTCATCAGTGCGGATCATACATTTCTCAAAGAAATATATTTAAATCAAAAAGAAAATCCGAAGATAATCTCCGTATTACTGAATAAGTAAAGAGTCGATAAAAGTAGGGGTATTTCACCGTTGACCGAAGTCTCCCCCTTATACTACACCTCTTATGACTCTTCACAAAGTCAGACTAGAGTCAAGCTCAATAGGGTCTTCTTTCCCCGCTGTATTTACCAAGCCCGTTCCCTTGGCTGTGATTTCGCTAGATAGTAGATAGGGACAGTGGGAATCTCGTTAATCCATTCGTGCGCGTCAGGACTTATCTGACGAGGCATTTGGCTACCTTAAGAGAGTCATAGTTACTCCCGCCGTTTACCCGCGCTTATATAAATTTCTTTAGATTAACATTCAGAGCACTGGGCAGAAATCACAAATAGTCAACGCACATAAACGCCTTCTATTTGCTCTGTTTTAATTAGACAGTCGGATTCCCCGAGTCCGTGTCAGTTCTAAGCTAATTGTTAAGTGTATATTGACGTTTAACCGTAAAGCTAAACAAGTTTAAGAATTCCACAATTAAGGATAAACACTAGTCCAAGTTCATTCCGTAGAAATCCCTCAAACATGATCTATCCTCAAAAGTTTCATTCAAAAACCCAATATACTCAATTCTTAGAGCCAATCCTTTTCCCGAAGTTACGGATCTAATTTGCCGACTTCCCTTACCTACATTATTCTATCGACCAGAGGCTATTCACCTTGAAAACCTGATGCGGAATAAGGTACGGCTATGGAATACATTATTAGGGATCCCTCATATTTTCAAGGGCCATATAAAGCAATCAGAACATAACAAAAACCGTTATGCTTTTCAATACCTTTATCCATATCTCGAGATGATCTCATTCCATGGACAAAATATCTTAAATAGAGAAGAGATCTCTATTCTGAACTTTATATGACGTATATGAGTTCATATAACGTTACCGCCCCTTATATAATTACCGAGATAAAAATATAATCGTATTCTCATAGTGTAGAAATATTAATCTACTTCCCTTTCGGAAAACATGCGAATCCATATAAATATGAAAACACACATAATACAAATAGCATGCGCTATTTCCTTAGGACCGACTGACCCACATTCAAATACTGTTCACGTGGAAACCTTTTTCACTTCGGCCTTCAAGGATCTCACTTGAATGTTTGCTACTATCACCAAGATCTGCACTAGTAGAAGCTCCAGTCCATTTTACAATGAAAACCTTCAACGCTAACTACTACACCCTCCTACATGTTATACTTTGTTTTCAACATAGTATAACAGTAAAGTATAGGTCTTTCGCTAGAGCGCCATCCATTTTCAGGGCTAGTTGATTCGGCAGGTGAGTTGTTACACACTCCTTAGCGGTTTACAACTTCCATGTCCACCGTCCTGCTGTCAATATCAACTAACACCTTTTATGGGGTCTCATGAGCAAAAAGTTAGGCACCTTAACTTTACTTGCGGTTCATCCCGCATCGCCAGTTCTGCTTACCAAAAATGGCCCACTTTCAACTATTATATTCAATGCATATGTTCAATTAAGAAACATATACATCATACCCATTAAGAGTATGAGAATAGGTTGAGAACATTTCGTTCCCAAGACCTCTAATCGTTCGCTTTACCGAGTATAACTATTAAAATTTAGTTGAAGCTATCCTAAGGGAAACTTCGGAGGGAACCAGCTACTAGATGGTTCGATTAGTCTTTCGCCCCTATACCCAAGTCAGACGATCGATTTGCACGTCAGAACCGCTTCGGACTTCCATCAGAGTTTCCTCTGACTTCATCCTGCTCAGGCATAGTTCACCATCTTTCGGGTCTCATTGCATATGCTCTATCTCCACCCATTTGTAAACAAATTAGATGGGACTATACTACTTGCATTCCATATAGAAATACAATCATATATCATATTCATAAAGAATACTTTACTTTCATTACGCCAATGAGTTTTATTCACTCAATGACTCGCATATACAATAAACTCCTTGGTCCGTGTTTCAAGACGGGACATATAGGTGATTGTCTTTTATACTGATAAATAATGAATATCATAAAGCATAAAATATAATCAAGTAAAAAAGCCAACGCATGCGTTAACTTTAATACAAAACCATATTTATACCATCTTTTATCCATTAAAGGACAATTAACTAAGAATTTTATCCATTACACCAGGATACACATCCGAAGATATGCCCTCTAATATAATTTCAAAAATCTCAATCAATTGTATCAGCACAATGGCAACAAGTGCATCATATACGAATAAACTGCAACCAAAAAATGATTCATACGAAAACATTCTTACGATCCGTTCCACTCATATATAACTTATTATTACCATCTTTCGACAACTCTATACGCTTCCACTCATTCAGTTTCACGTACTATTTAACTCTCTCTTCAGAGTTCTTTTCAACTTTCCCTCACGGTACTTGTTTGCTATCGGATTCATACATATATTTAGCTTTAGGTGAAGTTTACCACCTACTTTGGGCTGTGTTTCCAAACAACCCGACTCAAAGCATAAATCAAATATAATATATAAAATATCTTAACAGGTCTATCACCTTCTATGGAACTCTAGTCAAAGAGAACTTAAGATATTATATATCATATAATGAAAAATGCTATACGCTACAGTTCGCTTTACCATTACAGTAAAGAGATTCAGCGCTGAGCTTATCCCGTTTCACTCGCAGTTACTAAGGGAATCCTTTTTAGTTTCTTTTCCTCCGCTTACTGATATGCTTAAGTTCAGCGGGTAGTCACACTTGATTTGAGATCATAAAGAGCGAAATATCATATACCATTATATATATGACAATGTAATATCAAGGATAAAGTTAAACTTTTATCTCGAACAATAATCAAATTGTCGATTCAAGTACTTATCCATACAATATTACATGTATGTATAATGCTTATCCAAAAAGGATAAATGTATAAATATTTCTATAGAAATAAAGTAAAGCTATATAGTTTATCCAATTAAAGGAAAACCAAAACTCTTTACTTTTCCTATACGAAAGGCCTAATATACCTTTCAAATGTCATATCATATCTTTTTTACGGATATAATATAATATAGATATATGATTCTCAAACAAATGTGCCATTAGTTAAAAACTAACGGCGCAATTTGCATTCGAAACTTTTTCATTCATGTAGTTTGCAAGTCATGAAAAGTAACGCATTTTGCTGCGTTCTTCATCGATGTATGAACCGAGTGATCCACTGAATAAGCTTATTTTACTTATTTTTATATGACTTTTTTTATATATCAAATAAAACAATATCTGGCGGATTCAATAAAGAAGCCTCATTAATTCTATATCTCGCAAAAAAGCAAGACACTATCCATAAAAGCTAATATAAGCACGGCAATCACGCTTATACTTTTATGATAGAAACCAGATAAAAAGCCGTTCATTTTTATAAGCTCCAATATTCTTTTACTGAATTATAATTTTATAATTCTTGTAATGATCCGGCCTGCAGGTTCACCTACGGCCACCTTGTTACGACTTTTGCCCGGTTCAAGCCAATGCGATCAAATTGATTTTCATCTGTTAAAGCCTTCGTAAAAAGACTTAAACAAACAATCCTCAATCTTCTCGAATTAACCCAGTTCCGGGCAGCGACGGGCGGTGTGTACAAAGGACAGGGACGTAATCAGCGTAAGCTGATGACTTACACTTACTTGAAGTTCCTCGTTCACGAATAATAATTACAATATTCGATCCCAAATACGGAATAATTTGACTCGTTTACCAAATTCTTTCGAATATGGTCACACGCGCTGCAATTTTCATTGTAGCGCGCGTGCAGCCCCAGACATCTTAGGGCATCACAGACCTGTTATTGCTGGGTTTCTTACGACTGGAACGCCGCAAATCCCATTAAGAAGAAAAGAATCACTTATTTCTTTTGACGGAAATAATAAAGAATGATCTTTCTATTTAATTAAGCTCCAATCTCGTTCGTTATCGGAATTAACCAGACAAATCAATCCACGAACTAAGAACGGCCATGCACCACCATCCACCAAATCATGAAAAAGCTATCAATCTGTCAATCCTTATAGTGTCTAGACCGGGTGAGTTTTCCCGTGTTGAGTCAAATTAAGCCGCAGGCTCCACTTCTGGTGGTGACCTTCCGTCAATTCCTTTAAGTTTCAACTTTGCAACCATACTTCCCCCGGAACCGAAAGACTTTCGTTTCCGGGAAGCTCGTTTCAAGGGCAAATATAAAATATCCACCCGAAACTCGCTAGATGGCATAGTTTACGGTCAGAACTAGGGCGGTATCTGATCGCCTTCGATCCTCTGACTTTCGTTCTTGATTAATGAAAACATTCTTGGCAAATGCCTTCGCTGTAGTTCGTCTCGCAAGGGTCCACGAATTTCACCTCTCGCCCTGCGATACGGATGCCCCCGTTTGTTCCTTTTAATCATTACTATGGTAAGTAAAACCAATAAAACATGAACCATAGTCATGTTCTATTATTCCATGCAAAACCATACAAGCTTACGCCTGTTTTGAGCACTCTGATTTATTCAAAGTAAACTCATATGACATATTTCCTCCTTACGGAAAAAATAAAATCATATAAAAAATATTTAGTATTAGTTACAATCCAAAGGATGAACTAACCTATCATATACAGATCCAACTACGAGCTTTTTAACCGCAACAACAATTCAATGCAGTATGAGAGCTGGAATTACCGCGGCTGCTGGCACCAGACTTGCCCTCTCATTGATACTCTTTAATGATTTTAAAATCAAACCATTCCAATGATCCATCCCCGAAGGAATAGATCTTGTCATTTCTCGTCACTACCTCCTCGTACTGAGAGTGGGTAATTTTCGCGCCTGCTGCCTTCCTTGGATGTAAACGCCGTTTCTCAGGCATTTTCTCCGGAGTCGTACCCTAATACTCCGTTATCCGTCAAAACCATATAAGTACTATATACTTATATAGAAAGTTGATAGATCAGACACTTGAATGATATATCGTCGGTACAAGACCATACGATTAGCAGATATATTCAGTTTCAACACAAAACATTCCGAAGAATGCTTGGTTTTAATACTAATATACGCAAGATCTCTTTTGACAGAAATCTCTTTTATGCATGTATTAGCTCCAGAATTACCACAGTTATCCATGTAGGATAAAAGTCAAAATCAAGTAAATTTTAGCTGTTATAATGAGCCATACGCGGTTTCGTGTTAAATACACATGTACTTAGACATGCATGGCTTAATCTTTGAAATGACCACATCAATCAGACAGGATCAATCAGATATATGTTTTTATATAAAACAAATATCATTTATTTATTTATTTTAAGAAATATATCTCGAAAGAGATATATAACTCGACTTTCAAAGTCACATCGCTTTAATTAGAAATATCTTTACAGAAGTATAGATATAAGCTAATTTCCTTTGACATATAGTCAGCATATTATAAAACCATTAAAATGGAATTATACAAACGTTTAATCTCTATATAAAAACCATTAAAATGGAATTATATAAACGTATAATCTCAAATTCATAGATAACAGATGTTACAAATTTATGTAATCTCACCCATTACCATGTTATGTCGTCAAAGGGTACATATAAGTAGCTAGCATATATGTAGGAAAAAATCGTAAAAAGAAACAATATGAGCAAAGAGCTTTTATCTCGAATATAACATCGATTCAAGCATAGCAAAACACTTTTATCTCGAATATAACATCGATTCAAGTATAGCAAAGCTTCGACATCGAAAAAGATCGAATTAAGCTTAGCAACATACTTTTATCTCGAATATAACATCGATTCAAGTATAGCAAAATGCTTTTATCTCGAATATAACATTGATTCAAGCTTTTAATATACAAAAGGCCTAATATACCTTTCAATTATACCATTAGAACCATAACAGAACTAATGAATATATATCATGTTATATAAATAACACGAACTTTACTCTATTATTTCTTTTACTTTCTTTTCCCCCTTCACGAAGCATGTTCGACACACCAAAGATATCATATATAGTATTGTATAACTGTTTTTTGGGTAAAGCAATATCGAAAAACACGAAAAAATGGGTTTCTGATCCTCCCTTTGGGGTCTAGGGGTCACATTGGGGTACCTGTAGGTCTAAAATTTTCAAAAAAATTTTAGCCTTAAAATGGTCAAAAATGATCCGGAAACACCCAAAAAGTGATTATTACTTAATAATATTACTGTAATCATCCAAGAATGTCATTTTTACAAACTTTAAAATTTTTGATTTTGGCCCTTTTTGACGGTGGTCAAAAGTTGGCTTATATGGTCTTCCATATAACACACCACTGAGTTATAGGGGAATACCTATAACTAAAATTTTTTTCAGCTTAAGTCTAATAATGGTTTTAACTAATATTTCAAGTTTCCCATAATAAATAAAAAATTGGCTTGCCTAAGATAAAAGGGTGGCAAAAAATATTAAAACCAAGGTTAAAAAATGCTGTGAAACTGAGAAAATGGGTCCCAGGCTAAGAGCTGAACATTTTAAGAGACTCTCTACCAGAAAACCTTAAAATTTCGTATACGAGCGGCACAACAAATTTCAAATTTCGATTTGTTTTGTTCTTATATGATAGAACATGGTCTAAAAATGTTATTTTGAAAGTATTATGACCTCTGGAAAAGCAGTTTTCGAATTACCTCATTCTGAAGTTGGCTATTTGGCAAAATTACACCATCAGAAAAAAATTTTTATTTCTTTATCGAAAAACATGAAACTGCCCACGATTATACACGGTAGTTTTTGGTATAAGACACATGTTTGTATCGTGTTTCTAAGTATGTTTTTTTCCAGTATGAATATTTCGACCCAAGAGAATAAATCGCAGATTTAGGTGGGAGAGTGTAATGAATATATCAAAATAATGCCCAGGATCTGTGCTTTCTAAAAATATATGGTTTGTAAAAATTGAGGTGGTAATTATCGATTGCCGGCCAAAAAACTTTTTTCTACCAATATCTCCAGGACCCTGTGATACCTATAACCCAGGAAATACTTGACAGAATGCTATCAAATGTTATGCATAATGAAATACAATGTTATTGGAGTATTTTGGGTAAGTTTTAGACATCCAACATCAAAACTGACCATTTGAGATCAATTTATAGTGAAATATTTTAGCAACATAACAAAAATTTTGGCAACGTGCAAAAAATGATTTTTTCTTTAAAAATAAAATCGATTATGCTTTAATAATGATAAACACATATTGCTAAACTGATCTAAAGTTCTAGAAAACAAATTTTGAGAAAAATGAAGTTTTAACGATATTTGGAATTTCATCTAATCTTGACCATTTTTTCGTGATATTAAAATTGGATAAATTCAACAAGATAAAAGTTTAAAAGTTTGCTCTAAATTTAAACTAACAAAAAATATTTAGGAAAAGTTAGAAGCAAATTGAACCAATACCACTAATTGTAGAGCTATAAAACCCGTAAAAATGCTATTTTCAATACCTCTCTCAGGAGCGATAATTTCTGAAAAATAGTTTGTATTGCTTTCAAATAACTTTTATTATAAAATATGAGGATCTATGAGTATCCCAGAAAATTTTCAGCCATCTACAAGCAAATACATTAATCTAGGATCAAGTTTAACGTATTGTTATGAACTAATCTGCTAATAGTTCAATAATATGTTAGATTCAGTTAGTATTATTTATTAATAGCACAGCGGCTCAGAATACAACCTTCTTATAGCTCTGGTTGATTGCTATAATAAAGAGACAAGAGCAAATCAACAAGGAAAAAACAGAGAGAGAGCATTGTCATTGAAGCGTGCAACGCCAACAACTAATGCAACTAAGACAATTCAAATTTATACACATCACGTATATAAAATGAGCAATAGTTGACCAACGCCATCTATTTCACAAAAAACTGTATTTTAAGTCTAAACATTGAAATTGCATGTGTTTTAACAGTAAACAATAAGTGTAAATAAGAAGAATTAGTATATTTTAATTAATGTTTAAAGAAGAAAAGTACGTTTTCCATATTACTGCAAGTTTTTCAAAAAAGATTTACACCAAAAGCTTTATCTCACGACGTTGATTTAAGCTTAAGCTTAAGGCTGAAATTTGGAACACTTCAACCTGAGAAAATGGGTCCTTGGATTGAGCTATTACCTAAGATAAGGACTACTGGGTAAGCCAAAGTATATTTATGTCAAACAAAGCTTTTGGCATTATGCGATCATAATTTATTATGCATGTTGCAAAAAAAAAGAGAAAAAATGTGGGCAAAAATTTATCAAAAAGTTATTTGAACCGGGTACCCCCCAACCTGAATAAAAATGTTCCCCCCGGGGTTTTTAAGGTTTTGGGGGTGGGTTTTAACGTTTCCAAAAAGAATTAGATCGATTGGACCCCTCCAACTACCCGAATGACGCACCCCCCTATTTTCCCCGACCTTTTTCACCCCCTTAAAATGACCCTATCAAAATTTTTTTTACAAATTATCAAATCCGCCATCATCGAAAACCTATTCCCAATTTTTCAAGTTCCCCCTATATCCCAATCCCAAAATCCTATTTTCATGTTTAACATTCATCCACTTATAACACTAATAAAGCCGCAGCCTTCTTTTCAAGAATGGCTGCGGTGTGAGTCTTCTTCTTTTAAACTATATGAGACATGGGCTTAGACTTAGGCTTAGAACTAAGCCTAAGTCCAGGGCTTAGAAGTAAGCCTAAGTCCAGGGCTTAGAAGTAAGCCTAAGTCCAGGGCTTAGAAGTAAGCCTAAGGCTAAGCCTAAGGCTAATTTTCAGAAATATATCAGCAATGATTAAAATTTATCACAAAATAAAGCAAATAGCTTCTGAAACATGTTTAAATGAAAAACGGATAGTTTTTTGTATTCTTAAACCTTAAAATATCCTTTACTAAGCTATTTGACGGCTATACTAAATGCTATGACATCTATTCTAAATAAAATGACAATTATACTAAATCAGGTGACAGCTTCACTAAATGAGGTATGAAATCGACTTTTTCAATTCCCTGAGATCTTAGAACCTGAGACCTGAGGCCTGAGACCTAAGACTAAGCCTAACGCTCGGCCTTCGGCCTCGCGCGCCCATGCCTAGCTTGGGGTTGAAATGACAACTTTACTAAGCCAAATATGCTAGAGGGCTGAGAAATATGACGGCTATACTAAGTGAGGTATAAATCAGGGCTTAAAAATGAGATTGTTACTGAGATAATGAGTAATCGGCCCATGAATTTGACTTTAACAAAAGTTTTAAAACAAGCTTTGCTTTAAAAAAGTAAAGCCCTTTGGCCTAAGGCTAAAAACTAATGCATTTTAAGCTGAGAAAAGTAGATCTTGGCTTGAGCTAACAAAAAAGCTGAGAGAAAAGTGGGTTTGATAAAATGAAAATAAATATGCATAAATGTGAGATTGGTCACCCCCTAATAGGAAAGGTGAGCTGAGTTTAGACCGTCGCGTGACAGGTTAGTTTTACCCTACTGCACATAAATTCACGAAATAAAAATCATCCAAAAAACAAAAAATTGTTCCCTCCAAGTTTAAAGCCATTATCTTGGATTTATCTCATAACGTTTGCATGACAAAAGCTAAAACTAGCCCAAGGCCAAAAAAGTCATTAAACTGAGGAAAAAAGGGATAAATTGCTTAATAAAGGGATTATTTAAATATACCAAGGGAGGATAAGCTAACAAAATTTTGAAAAAAAGTACAATAAAGTAGATGGCGGCATTTTATATTTTTCTCAGCCCAAGGCTAAAAAATATGCAAAATGATGCCAAGTAAATATGCCATGAAAAATGGCGAAAAAAAAGGGCAAACTCCAAGTCAATTGCCATTTAAAAATAAGCATTAAGTAATAGAAATGTGTATGAAACACAAATATATATCTATCAATTAATGCCCATTTTTAAAGGCAACTAACTCGAAGTTCGCCCAAGAAAAAAGTTGACATGAAACACAAATCATGTCAAGCCAAAGTCAATATGAAACACAAATATTTATGTTATCAAAAAATGAGCTCTAATCATTTGGCTACGGCAATGAAAAATGCAAGATTATATGGGCTAATATATGAACGAAAAAATGCTCAAGTCAATGCATAAAGCATATGACTAAAACATGACATATATCAACACCCATATAATATGGATTTATTCATTGACAAAAGCCAAAGATCAAAGTCAATATGAAACACAAATAATTTCATATAAAACAGATTATCCGATCTTCAGCTAAGTCTCAACAGATCGCAGCATAAACGCTGCTCTACTGAGAACAACACTGAGATCAGTAATCAAGTCGTTTGCAAGAAATCTTACACCCCGGCACTTAACCTTAGTAATAAGGCTTTGTCAAAGGATCCAGATTTACCCAGATCCTTCGGGACATATAATGGGGCAATACTACTTTTCCGTACAGAAAAGCATTTATAAGCCATCTCGACACCGAGATGCAAAAGTATTATTGCTTTGTCTAGGATGGATTCTGACTTAGAGGCTTTCAGTCATAAGCCACCAGACGTAGCATCACGCCATTATTCTATCGAATAAGCGTATATACCAAATGTCTGGACCTGCGGTTCCTCTCGTACTAAGCAGGACTACTATCGCAATAACTATCATGTACAGTAGGGTAAAACTAACCTGTCTCGCGACGGTCTAAACCCAGCTCACGTTCCCTATTAGTGGTGTGAACAATCCAACGCTTTACGAATTCTGCTTCGTAATGATAGGAAGAGCCGACATCGAAGGATCAAAAAGCAACGTCGCTATGGACGCTTGGCTGCCACAAGCCAGTTATCCCTATGGTAACTTTTCTGACACCTCTTGTTATAAACTTTATAAAATCCAAAAGGATCGATAGGCCACGCTTTAACGGTCTGTATTCGTACTGAGAATCAAGATCAAGAATACTTTTCTCCTTTTAGTCTACGTGAGGTTTCTGTCCTCACTGAGTATTCCTTAGGACACCTGCGTTACTATTTGACAGATGTACCGCCCCAGTCAAACTCCCCGCCTGACAATGTCATCAGTGCGGATCATACATTTCTCAAAGAAATATATTTAAATCAAAAAGAAAATCCGAAGATAATCTCCGTATTACTGAATAAGTAAAGAGTCGATAAAAGTAGGGGTATTTCACCGTTGACCGAAGTCTCCCCCTTATACTACACCTCTTATGACTCTTCACAAAGTCAGACTAGAGTCAAGCTCAATAGGGTCTTCTTTCCCCGCTGTATTTACCAAGCCCGTTCCCTTGGCTGTGATTTCGCTAGATAGTAGATAGGGACAGTGGGAATCTCGTTAATCCATTCGTGCGCGTCAGGACTTATCTGACGAGGCATTTGGCTACCTTAAGAGAGTCATAGTTACTCCCGCCGTTTACCCGCGCTTATATAAATTTCTTTAGATTAACATTCAGAGCACTGGGCAGAAATCACAAATAGTCAACGCACATAAACGCCTTCTATTTGCTCTGTTTTAATTAGACAGTCGGATTCCCCGAGTCCGTGTCAGTTCTAAGCTAATTGTTAAGTGTATATTGACGTTTAACCGTAAAGCTAAACAAGTTTAAGAATTCCACAATTAAGGATAAACACTAGTCCAAGTTCATTCCGTAGAAATCCCTCAAACATGATCTATCCTCAAAAGTTTCATTCAAAAACCCAATATACTCAATTCTTAGAGCCAATCCTTTTCCCGAAGTTACGGATCTAATTTGCCGACTTCCCTTACCTACATTATTCTATCGACCAGAGGCTATTCACCTTGAAAACCTGATGCGGAATAAGGTACGGCTATGGAATACATTATTAGGGATCCCTCATATTTTCAAGGGCCATATAAAGCAATCAGAACATAACAAAAACCGTTATGCTTTTCAATACCTTTATCCATATCTCGAGATGATCTCATTCCATGGACAAAATATCTTAAATAGAGAAGAGATCTCTATTCTGAACTTTATATGACGTATATGAGTTCATATAACGTTACCGCCCCTTATATAATTACCGAGATAAAAATATAATCGTATTCTCATAGTGTAGAAATATTAATCTACTTCCCTTTCGGAAAACATGCGAATCCATATAAATATGAAAACACACATAATACAAATAGCATGCGCTATTTCCTTAGGACCGACTGACCCACATTCAAATACTGTTCACGTGGAAACCTTTTTCACTTCGGCCTTCAAGGATCTCACTTGAATGTTTGCTACTATCACCAAGATCTGCACTAGTAGAAGCTCCAGTCCATTTTACAATGAAAACCTTCAACGCTAACTACTACACCCTCCTACATGTTATACTTTGTTTTCAACATAGTATAACAGTAAAGTATAGGTCTTTCGCTAGAGCGCCATCCATTTTCAGGGCTAGTTGATTCGGCAGGTGAGTTGTTACACACTCCTTAGCGGTTTACAACTTCCATGTCCACCGTCCTGCTGTCAATATCAACTAACACCTTTTATGGGGTCTCATGAGCAAAAAGTTAGGCACCTTAACTTTACTTGCGGTTCATCCCGCATCGCCAGTTCTGCTTACCAAAAATGGCCCACTTTCAACTATTATATTCAATGCATATGTTCAATTAAGAAACATATACATCATACCCATTAAGAGTATGAGAATAGGTTGAGAACATTTCGTTCCCAAGACCTCTAATCGTTCGCTTTACCGAGTATAACTATTAAAATTTAGTTGAAGCTATCCTAAGGGAAACTTCGGAGGGAACCAGCTACTAGATGGTTCGATTAGTCTTTCGCCCCTATACCCAAGTCAGACGATCGATTTGCACGTCAGAACCGCTTCGGACTTCCATCAGAGTTTCCTCTGACTTCATCCTGCTCAGGCATAGTTCACCATCTTTCGGGTCTCATTGCATATGCTCTATCTCCACCCATTTGTAAACAAATTAGATGGGACTATACTACTTGCATTCCATATAGAAATACAATCATATATCATATTCATAAAGAATACTTTACTTTCATTACGCCAATGAGTTTTATTCACTCAATGACTCGCATATACAATAAACTCCTTGGTCCGTGTTTCAAGACGGGACATATAGGTGATTGTCTTTTATACTGATAAATAATGAATATCATAAAGCATAAAATATAATCAAGTAAAAAAGCCAACGCATGCGTTAACTTTAATACAAAACCATATTTATACCATCTTTTATCCATTAAAGGACAATTAACTAAGAATTTTATCCATTACACCAGGATACACATCCGAAGATATGCCCTCTAATATAATTTCAAAAATCTCAATCAATTGTATCAGCACAATGGCAACAAGTGCATCATATACGAATAAACTGCAACCAAAAAATGATTCATACGAAAACATTCTTACGATCCGTTCCACTCATATATAACTTATTATTACCATCTTTCGACAACTCTATACGCTTCCACTCATTCAGTTTCACGTACTATTTAACTCTCTCTTCAGAGTTCTTTTCAACTTTCCCTCACGGTACTTGTTTGCTATCGGATTCATACATATATTTAGCTTTAGGTGAAGTTTACCACCTACTTTGGGCTGTGTTTCCAAACAACCCGACTCAAAGCATAAATCAAATATAATATATAAAATATCTTAACAGGTCTATCACCTTCTATGGAACTCTAGTCAAAGAGAACTTAAGATATTATATATCATATAATGAAAAATGCTATACGCTACAGTTCGCTTTACCATTACAGTAAAGAGATTCAGCGCTGAGCTTATCCCGTTTCACTCGCAGTTACTAAGGGAATCCTTTTTAGTTTCTTTTCCTCCGCTTACTGATATGCTTAAGTTCAGCGGGTAGTCACACTTGATTTGAGATCATAAAGAGCGAAATATCATATACCATTATATATATGACAATGTAATATCAAGGATAAAGTTAAACTTTTATCTCGAACAATAATCAAATTGTCGATTCAAGTACTTATCCATACAATATTACATGTATGTATAATGCTTATCCAAAAAGGATAAATGTATAAATATTTCTATAGAAATAAAGTAAAGCTATATAGTTTATCCAATTAAAGGAAAACCAAAACTCTTTACTTTTCCTATACGAAAGGCCTAATATACCTTTCAAATGTCATATCATATCTTTTTTACGGATATAATATAATATAGATATATGATTCTCAAACAAATGTGCCATTAGTTAAAAACTAACGGCGCAATTTGCATTCGAAACTTTTTCATTCATGTAGTTTGCAAGTCATGAAAAGTAACGCATTTTGCTGCGTTCTTCATCGATGTATGAACCGAGTGATCCACTGAATAAGCTTATTTTACTTATTTTTATATGACTTTTTTTATATATCAAATAAAACAATATCTGGCGGATTCAATAAAGAAGCCTCATTAATTCTATATCTCGCAAAAAAGCAAGACACTATCCATAAAAGCTAATATAAGCACGGCAATCACGCTTATACTTTTATGATAGAAACCAGATAAAAAGCCGTTCATTTTTATAAGCTCCAATATTCTTTTACTGAATTATAATTTTATAATTCTTGTAATGATCCGGCCTGCAGGTTCACCTACGGCCACCTTGTTACGACTTTTGCCCGGTTCAAGCCAATGCGATCAAATTGATTTTCATCTGTTAAAGCCTTCGTAAAAAGACTTAAACAAACAATCCTCAATCTTCTCGAATTAACCCAGTTCCGGGCAGCGACGGGCGGTGTGTACAAAGGACAGGGACGTAATCAGCGTAAGCTGATGACTTACACTTACTTGAAGTTCCTCGTTCACGAATAATAATTACAATATTCGATCCCAAATACGGAATAATTTGACTCGTTTACCAAATTCTTTCGAATATGGTCACACGCGCTGCAATTTTCATTGTAGCGCGCGTGCAGCCCCAGACATCTTAGGGCATCACAGACCTGTTATTGCTGGGTTTCTTACGACTGGAACGCCGCAAATCCCATTAAGAAGAAAAGAATCACTTATTTCTTTTGACGGAAATAATAAAGAATGATCTTTCTATTTAATTAAGCTCCAATCTCGTTCGTTATCGGAATTAACCAGACAAATCAATCCACGAACTAAGAACGGCCATGCACCACCATCCACCAAATCATGAAAAAGCTATCAATCTGTCAATCCTTATAGTGTCTAGACCGGGTGAGTTTTCCCGTGTTGAGTCAAATTAAGCCGCAGGCTCCACTTCTGGTGGTGACCTTCCGTCAATTCCTTTAAGTTTCAACTTTGCAACCATACTTCCCCCGGAACCGAAAGACTTTCGTTTCCGGGAAGCTCGTTTCAAGGGCAAATATAAAATATCCACCCGAAACTCGCTAGATGGCATAGTTTACGGTCAGAACTAGGGCGGTATCTGATCGCCTTCGATCCTCTGACTTTCGTTCTTGATTAATGAAAACATTCTTGGCAAATGCCTTCGCTGTAGTTCGTCTCGCAAGGGTCCACGAATTTCACCTCTCGCCCTGCGATACGGATGCCCCCGTTTGTTCCTTTTAATCATTACTATGGTAAGTAAAACCAATAAAACATGAACCATAGTCATGTTCTATTATTCCATGCAAAACCATACAAGCTTACGCCTGTTTTGAGCACTCTGATTTATTCAAAGTAAACTCATATGACATATTTCCTCCTTACGGAAAAAATAAAATCATATAAAAAATATTTAGTATTAGTTACAATCCAAAGGATGAACTAACCTATCATATACAGATCCAACTACGAGCTTTTTAACCGCAACAACAATTCAATGCAGTATGAGAGCTGGAATTACCGCGGCTGCTGGCACCAGACTTGCCCTCTCATTGATACTCTTTAATGATTTTAAAATCAAACCATTCCAATGATCCATCCCCGAAGGAATAGATCTTGTCATTTCTCGTCACTACCTCCTCGTACTGAGAGTGGGTAATTTTCGCGCCTGCTGCCTTCCTTGGATGTAAACGCCGTTTCTCAGGCATTTTCTCCGGAGTCGTACCCTAATACTCCGTTATCCGTCAAAACCATATAAGTACTATATACTTATATAGAAAGTTGATAGATCAGACACTTGAATGATATATCGTCGGTACAAGACCATACGATTAGCAGATATATTCAGTTTCAACACAAAACATTCCGAAGAATGCTTGGTTTTAATACTAATATACGCAAGATCTCTTTTGACAGAAATCTCTTTTATGCATGTATTAGCTCCAGAATTACCACAGTTATCCATGTAGGATAAAAGTCAAAATCAAGTAAATTTTAGCTGTTATAATGAGCCATACGCGGTTTCGTGTTAAATACACATGTACTTAGACATGCATGGCTTAATCTTTGAAATGACCACATCAATCAGACAGGATCAATCAGATATATGTTTTTATATAAAACAAATATCATTTATTTATTTATTTTAAGAAATATATCTCGAAAGAGATATATAACTCGACTTTCAAAGTCACATCGCTTTAATTAGAAATATCTTTACAGAAGTATAGATATAAGCTAATTTCCTTTGACATATAGTCAGCATATTATAAAACCATTAAAATGGAATTATACAAACGTTTAATCTCTATATAAAAACCATTAAAATGGAATTATATAAACGTATAATCTCAAATTCATAGATAACAGATGTTACAAATTTATGTAATCTCACCCATTACCATGTTATGTCGTCAAAGGGTACATATAAGTAGCTAGCATATATGTAGGAAAAAATCGTAAAAAGAAACAATATGAGCAAAGAGCTTTTATCTCGAATATAACATCGATTCAAGCATAGCAAAACACTTTTATCTCGAATATAACATCGATTCAAGTATAGCAAAGCTTCGACATCGAAAAAGATCGAATTAAGCTTAGCAACATACTTTTATCTCGAATATAACATCGATTCAAGTATAGCAAAATGCTTTTATCTCGAATATAACATTGATTCAAGCTTTTAATATACAAAAGGCCTAATATACCTTTCAATTATACCATTAGAACCATAACAGAACTAATGAATATATATCATGTTATATAAATAACACGAACTTTACTCTATTATTTCTTTTACTTTCTTTTCCCCCTTCACGAAGCATGTTCGACACACCAAAGATATCATATATAGTATTGTATAACTGTTTTTTGGGTAAAGCAATATCGAAAAACACGAAAAAATGGGTTTCTGATCCTCCCTTTGGGGTCTAGGGGTCACATTGGGGTACCTGTAGGTCTAAAATTTTCAAAAAAATTTTAGCCTTAAAATGGTCAAAAATGATCCGGAAACACCCAAAAAGTGATTATTACTTAATAATATTACTGTAATCATCCAAGAATGTCATTTTTACAAACTTTAAAATTTTTGATTTTGGCCCTTTTTGACGGTGGTCAAAAGTTGGCTTATATGGTCTTCCATATAACACACCACTGAGTTATAGGGGAATACCTATAACTAAAATTTTTTTCAGCTTAAGTCTAATAATGGTTTTAACTAATATTTCAAGTTTCCCATAATAAATAAAAAATTGGCTTGCCTAAGATAAAAGGGTGGCAAAAAATATTAAAACCAAGGTTAAAAAATGCTGTGAAACTGAGAAAATGGGTCCCAGGCTAAGAGCTGAACATTTTAAGAGACTCTCTACCAGAAAACCTTAAAATTTCGTATACGAGCGGCACAACAAATTTCAAATTTCGATTTGTTTTGTTCTTATATGATAGAACATGGTCTAAAAATGTTATTTTGAAAGTATTATGACCTCTGGAAAAGCAGTTTTCGAATTACCTCATTCTGAAGTTGGCTATTTGGCAAAATTACACCATCAGAAAAAAATTTTTATTTCTTTATCGAAAAACATGAAACTGCCCACGATTATACACGGTAGTTTTTGGTATAAGACACATGTTTGTATCGTGTTTCTAAGTATGTTTTTTTCCAGTATGAATATTTCGACCCAAGAGAATAAATCGCAGGTGGGAGAGTGTAATGAATATAATCAAAATAATGCCCAGGATCTGTGCTTTCTAAAAATATATGGTTTGTAAAAATTGAGGTGGTAATTATCGATTGCCGGCCAAAAAACTTTTTTCTACCAATATCTCCAGGACCCTGTGATACCTATAACCCAGGAAATACTTGACAGAATGCTATCAAATGTTATGCATAATGAAATACAATGTTATTGGAGTATTTTGGGTAAGTTTTAGACATCCAACATCAAAACTGACCATTTGAGATCAATTTATAGTGAAATATTTTAGCAACATAACAAAAATTTTGGCAACGTGCAAAAAATGATTTTTTCTTTAAAAATAAAATCGATTATGCTTTAATAATGATAAACACATATTGCTAAACTGATCTAAAGTTCTAGAAAACAAATTTTGAGAAAAATGAAGTTTTAAACGATATTTGGAATTTCATCTAATCTTGACCATTTTTTCGTGATATTAAAATTGGATAAATTCAACAAGATAAAAGTTTAAAAGTTTGCTCTAAATTTAAACTAACAAAAAATATTTAGGAAAAGTTAGAAGCAAATTGAACCAATACCACTAATTGTAGAGCTATAAAACCCGTAAAAATGCTATTTTCAATACCTCTCTCAGGAGCGATAATTTCTGAAAAATAGTTTGTATTGCTTTCAAATAACTTTTATTATAAAATATGAGGATCTATGAGTATCCCAGAAAATTTTCAGCCATCTACAAGCAAATACATTAATCTAGGATCAAGTTTTAACGTATTGTTATGAACTAATCTGCTAATAGTTCAATAATATGTTAGATTCAGTTAGTATTATTTATTAATAGCACAGCGGCTCAGAATACAACCTTCTTATAGCTCTGGTTGATTGCTATAATAAAGAGACAAGAGCAAATCAACAAGGAAAAAACAGAGAGAGAGCATTGTCATTGAAGCGTGCAACGCCAACAACTAATGCAACTAAGACAATTCAAATTTATACACATCACGTATATAAAATGAGCAATAGTTGACCAACGCCATCTATTTCACAAAAAACTGTATTTTAAGTCTAAACATTGAAATTGCATGTGTTTTAACAGTAAACAATAAGTGTAAATAAGAAGAATTAGTATATTTTAATTAATGTTTAAAGAAGAAAAGTACGTTTTCCATATTACTGCAAGTTTTTCAAAAAAGATTTACACCAAAAGCTTTATCTCACGACGTTGATTTAAGCTTAAGCTTAAGGCTGAAATTTGGAACACTTCAACCTGAGAAAATGGGTCCTTGGATTGAGCTATTACCTAAGATAAGGACTACTGGGTAAGCCAAAGTATATTTATGTCAAACAAAGCTTTTGGCATTATGCGATCATAATTTATTATGCATGTTGCAAAAAAAAAAGAGAAAAAATGTGGGCAAAAATTTATCAAAAAGTTATTTGAACCGGGTACCCCCCCAACCTGAATAAAAATGTTCCCACCCGGGGTTTTAAGGTTTTGGGGGTGGGTTTTAACGTTTCCAAAAAGAATTAGATCGATTGGACCCCTCCAACTACCCGAATGACGCACCCCCCTATTTTCCCCGACCTTTTTCACCCCCTTAAAATGACCCTATCAAAATTTTTTTTACAAATTATCAAATCCGCCATCATCGAAAACCTATTCCCAATTTTTCAAGTTCCCCCTATATCCCAATCCCAAAATCCTATTTTCATGTTTAACATTCATCCACTTATAACACTAATAAAGCCGCAGCCTTCTTTTCAAGAATGGCTGCGGTGTGAGTCTTCTTCTTTTAAACTATATGAGACATGGGCTTAGACTTAGGCTTAGAACTAAGCCTAAGTCCAGGGCTTAGAAGTAAGCCTAAGTCCAGGGCTTAGAAGTAAGCCTAAGTCCAGGGCTTAGAAGTAAGCCTAAGGCTAAGCCTAAGGCTAATTTTCAGAAATATATCAGCAATGATTAAAATTTATCACAAAATAAAGCAAATAGCTTCTGAAACATGTTTAAATGAAAAACGGATAGTTTTTTGTATTCTTAAACCTTAAAATATCCTTTACTAAGCTATTTGACGGCTATACTAAATGCTATGACATCTATTCTAAATAAAATGACAATTATACTAAATCAGGTGACAGCTTCACTAAATGAGGTATGAAATCGACTTTTTCAATTCCCTGAGATCTTAGAACCTGAGACCTGAGGCCTGAGACCTAAGACTAAGCCTAACGCTCGGCCTTCGGCCTCGCGCGCCCATGCCTAGCTTGGGGTTGAAATGACAACTTTACTAAGCCAAATATGCTAGAGGGCTGAGAAATATGACGGCTATACTAAGTGAGGTATAAATCAGGGCTTAAAAATGAGATTGTTACTGAGATAATGAGTAATCGCCCATGAATTTGACTTTAACAAAAGTTTTAAAACAAGCTTTGCTTTAAAAAAGTAAAGCCCTTTGGCCTAAGGCTAAAAACTAATGCATTTTAAGCTGAGAAAAGTAGATCTTGGCTTGAGCTAACAAAAAAGCTGAGAGAAAAGTGGGTTTGATAAAATGAAAATAAATATGCATAAATGTGAGATTGGTCACCCCCTAATAGGAAAGGTGAGCTGAGTTTAGACCGTCGCGTGACAGGTTAGTTTTACCCTACTGCACATAAATTCACGAAATAAAAATCATCCAAAAAACAAAAAAATTGTTCCCTCCAAGTTTAAAGCCATTATCTTGGATTTATCTCATAACGTTTGCATGACAAAAGCTAAAACTAGCCCAAGGCCAAAAAAGTCATTAAACTGAGGAAAAAAGGGATAAATTGCTTAATAAAGGGATTATTTAAATATACCAAGGGAGGATAAGCTAACAAAATTTTGAAAAAAAGTACAATAAAGTAGATGGCGGCATTTTATATTTTTCTCAGCCCAAGGCTAAAAAATATGCAAAATGATGCCAAGTAAATATGCCATGAAAAATGGCGAAAAAAAAAGGGCAAACTCCAAGTCAATTGCCATTTAAAAATAAGCATTAAGTAATAGAAATGTGTATGAAACACAAATATATATCTATCAATTAATGCCCATTTTTAAAGGCAACTAACTCGAAGTTCGCCCAAGAAAAAAGTTGACATGAAACACAAATCATGTCAAGCCAAAGTCAATATGAAACACAAATATTTATGTTATCAAAAAATGAGCTCTAATCATTTGGCTACGGCAATGAAAAATGCAAGATTATATGGGCTAATATATGAACGAAAAAATGCTCAAGTCAATGCATAAAGCATATGACTAAAACATGACATATATCAACACCCATATAATATGGATTTATTCATTGACAAAAGCCAAAGATCAAAGTCAATATGAAACACAAATAATTTCATATAAAACAGATTATCCGATCTTCAGCTAAGTCTCAACAGATCGCAGCATAAACGCTGCTCTACTGAGAACAACACTGAGATCAGTAATCAAGTCGTTTGCAAGAAATCTTACACCCCGGCACTTAACCTTAGTAATAAGGCTTTGTCAAAGGATCCAGATTTACCCAGATCCTTCGGGACATATAATGGGGCAATACTACTTTTCCGTACAGAAAAGCATTTATAAGCCATCTCGACACCGAGATGCAAAAGTATTATTGCTTTGTCTAGGATGGATTCTGACTTAGAGGCTTTCAGTCATAAGCCACCAGACGTAGCATCACGCCATTATTCTATCGAATAAGCGTATATACCAAATGTCTGGACCTGCGGTTCCTCTCGTACTAAGCAGGACTACTATCGCAATAACTATCATGTACAGTAGGGTAAAACTAACCTGTCTCGCGACGGTCTAAACCCAGCTCACGTTCCCTATTAGTGGGTGAACAATCCAACGCTTTACGAATTCTGCTTCGTAATGATAGGAAGAGCCGACATCGAAGGATCAAAAAGCAACGTCGCTATGGACGCTTGGCTGCCACAAGCCAGTTATCCCTATGGTAACTTTTCTGACACCTCTTGTTATAAACTTTATAAAATCCAAAAGGATCGATAGGCCACGCTTTAACGGTCTGTATTCGTACTGAGAATCAAGATCAAGAATACTTTTCTCCTTTTAGTCTACGTGAGGTTTCTGTCCTCACTGAGTATTCCTTAGGACACCTGCGTTACTATTTGACAGATGTACCGCCCCAGTCAAAACTCCCCGCCTGACAATGTCATCAGTGCGGATCATACATTTCTCAAAGAAATATATTTAAATCAAAAAGAAAATCCGAAGATAATCTCCGTATTACTGAATAAGTAAAGAGTCGATAAAAGTAGGGGTATTTCACCGTTGACCGAAGTCTCCCCCTTATACTACACCTCTTATGACTCTTCACAAAGTCAGACTAGAGTCAAGCTCAATAGGGTCTTCTTTCCCCGCTGTATTTACCAAGCCCGTTCCCTTGGCTGTGATTTCGCTAGATAGTAGATAGGGACAGTGGGAATCTCGTTAATCCATTCGTGCGCGTCAGGACTTATCTGACGAGGCATTTGGCTACCTTAAGAGAGTCATAGTTACTCCCGCCGTTTACCCCGCGCTTATATAAATTTCTTTAGATTAACATTCAGAGCACTGGCAGAAATCACAAATAGTCAACGCACATAAACGCCTTCTATTTGCTCTGTTTTAATTAGACAGTCGGATTCCCCGAGTCCGTGTCAGTTCTAAGCTAATTGTTAAGTGTATATTGACGTTTAACCGTAAAGCTAAACAAGTTTAAGAATTCCCACAATTAAGGATAAACACTAGTCCAAGTTCATTCCGTAGAAATCCCTCAAACATGATCTATCCTCAAAAGTTTCATTCAAAAACCCAATATACTCAATTCTTAGAGCCAATCCTTTTCCCGAAGTTACGGATCTAATTTGCCGACTTCCCTTACCTACATTATTCTATCGACCAGAGGCTATTCACCTTGAAAACCTGATGCGGAATAAGGTACGGCTATGGAATACATTATTAGGGATCCCTCATATTTTCAAGGGCCATATAAAGCAATCAGAACATAACAAAAACCGTTATGCTTTTCAATACCTTTATCCATATCTCGAGATGATCTCATTCCATGGACAAAATATCTTAAATAGAGAAGAGATCTCTATTCTGAACTTTATATGACGTATATGAGTTCATATAACGTTACCGCCCCTTATATAATTACCGAGATAAAAATATAATCGTATTCTCATAGTGTAGAAATATTAATCTACTTCCCTTTCGGAAAACATGCGAATCCATATAAATATGAAAACACACATAATACAAATAGCATGCGCTATTTCCTTAGGACCGACTGACCCACATTCAAATACTGTTCACGTGGAAACCTTTTTCACTTCGGCCTTCAAGGATCTCACTTGAATGTTTGCTACTATCACCAAGATCTGCACTAGTAGAAGCTCCAGTCCATTTTACAATGAAAACCTTCAACGCTAACTACTACACCCTCCTACATGTTATACTTTGTTTTCAACATAGTATAACAGTAAAGTATAGGTCTTTCGCTAGAGCGCCATCCATTTTCAGGGCTAGTTGATTCGGCAGGTGAGTTGTTACACACTCCTTAGCGGTTTACAACTTCCATGTCCACCGTCCTGCTGTCAATATCAACTAACACCTTTTATGGGGTCTCATGAGCAAAAAGTTAGGCACCTTAACTTTACTTGCGGTTCATCCCGCATCGCCAGTTCTGCTTACCAAAAATGGCCCACTTTCAACTATTATATTCAATGCATATGTTCAATTAAGAAACATATACATCATACCCATTAAGAGTATGAGAATAGGTTGAGAACATTTCGTTCCCAAGACCTCTAATCGTTCGCTTTACCGAGTATAACTATTAAAATTTAGTTGAAGCTATCCTAAGGGAAACTTCGGAGGGAACCAGCTACTAGATGGTTCGATTAGTCTTTCGCCCCTATACCCAAGTCAGACGATCGATTTGCACGTCAGAACCGCTTCGGACTTCCATCAGAGTTTCCTCTGACTTCATCCTGCTCAGGCATAGTTCACCATCTTTCGGGTCTCATTGCATATGCTCTATCTCCACCCATTTGTAAACAAATTAGATGGGACTATACTACTTGCATTCCATATAGAAATACAATCATATATCATATTCATAAAGAATACTTTACTTTCATTACGCCAATGAGTTTTATTCACTCAATGACTCGCATATACAATAAACTCCTTGGTCCGTGTTTCAAGACGGGACATATAGGTGATTGTCTTTTATACTGATAAATAATGAATATCATAAAGCATAAAATATAATCAAGTAAAAAAGCCAACGCATGCGTTAACTTTAATACAAAACCATATATATACCATCTTTTATCCATTAAAGGACAATTAACTAAGAATTTTATCCATTACACCAGGATACACATCCGAAGATATGCCCTCTAATATAATTTCAAAAATCTCAATCAATTGTATCAGCACAATGGCAACAAGTGCATCATATACGAATAAACTGCAACCAAAAAATGATTCATACGAAAACATTCTTACGATCCGTTCCACTCATATATAACTTATTATTACCATCTTTCGACAACTCTATACGCTTCCACTCATTCAGTTTCACGTACTATTTAACTCTCTCTTCAGAGTTCTTTTCAACTTTCCCTCACGGTACTTGTTTGCTATCGGATTCATACATATATTTAGCTTTAGGTGAAGTTTACCACCTACTTTGGGCTGTGTTTCCAAACAACCCGACTCAAAGCATAAATCAAATATAATATATAAAATATCTTAACAGGTCTATCACCTTCTATGGAACTCTAGTCAAAGAGAACTTAAGATATTATATATCATATAATGAAAAATGCTATACGCTACAGTTCGCTTTACCATTACAGTAAAGAGATTCAGCGCTGAGCTTATCCCGTTTCACTCGCAGTTACTAAGGGAATCCTTTTTAGTTTCTTTTCCTCCGCTTACTGATATGCTTAAGTTCAGCGGGTAGTCACACTTGATTTGAGATCATAAAGAGCGAAATATCATATACCATTATATATATGACAATGTAATATCAAGGATAAAGTTAAACTTTTATCTCGAACAATAATCAAATTGTCGATTCAAGTACTTATCCATACAATATTACATGTATGTATAATGCTTATCCAAAAAGGATAAATGTATAAATATTTCTATAGAAATAAAGTAAAGCTATATAGTTTATCCAATTAAAGGAAAACCAAAACTCTTTACTTTTCCTATACGAAAGGCCTAATATACCTTTCAAATGTCATATCATATCTTTTTTACGGATATAATATAATATAGATATATGATTCTCAAACAAATGTGCCATTAGTTAAAAACTAACGGCGCAATTTGCATTCGAAACTTTTTCATTCATGTAGTTTGCAAGTCATGAAAAGTAACGCATTTTGCTGCGTTCTTCATCGATGTATGAACCGAGTGATCCACTGAATAAGCTTATTTTACTTATTTTTATATGACTTTTTTTATATATCAAATAAAACAATATCTGGCGGATTCAATAAAGAAGCCTCATTAATTCTATATCTCGCAAAAAAGCAAGACACTATCCATAAAAGCTAATATAAGCACGGCAATCACGCTTATACTTTTATGATAGAAACCAGATAAAAAGCCGTTCATTTTTATAAGCTCCAATATTCTTTTACTGAATTATAATTTTATAATTCTTGTAATGATCCGGCCTGCAGGTTCACCTACGGCCACCTTGTTACGACTTTTGCCCGGTTCAAGCCAATGCGATCAAATTGATTTTCATCTGTTAAAGCCTTCGTAAAAAGACTTAAACAAACAATCCTCAATCTTCTCGAATTAACCCAGTTCCGGGCAGCGACGGGCGGTGTGTACAAAGGACAGGGACGTAATCAGCGTAAGCTGATGACTTACACTTACTTGAAGTTCCTCGTTCACGAATAATAATTACAATATTCGATCCCAAATACGGAATAATTTGACTCGTTTACCAAATTCTTTCGAATATGGTCACACGCGCTGCAATTTTCATTGTAGCGCGCGTGCAGCCCCAGACATCTTAGGGCATCACAGACCTGTTATTGCTGGGTTTCTTACGACTGGAACGCCGCAAATCCCATTAAGAAGAAAAGAATCACTTATTTCTTTTGACGGAAATAATAAAGAATGATCTTTCTATTTAATTAAGCTCCAATCTCGTTCGTTATCGGAATTAACCAGACAAATCAATCCACGAACTAAGAACGGCCATGCACCACCATCCACCAAATCATGAAAAAGCTATCAATCTGTCAATCCTTATAGTGTCTAGACCGGGTGAGTTTTCCCGTGTTGAGTCAAATTAAGCCGCAGGCTCCACTTCTGGTGGTGACCTTCCGTCAATTCCTTTAAGTTTCAACTTTGCAACCATACTTCCCCCGGAACCGAAAGACTTTCGTTTCCGGGAAGCTCGTTTCAAGGGCAAATATAAAATATCCACCCGAAACTCGCTAGATGGCATAGTTTACGGTCAGAACTAGGGCGGTATCTGATCGCCTTCGATCCTCTGACTTTCGTTCTTGATTAATGAAAACATTCTTGGCAAATGCCTTCGCTGTAGTTCGTCTCGCAAGGGTCCACGAATTTCACCTCTCGCCCTGCGATACGGATGCCCCCGTTTGTTCCTTTTAATCATTACTATGGTAAGTAAAACCAATAAAACATGAACCATAGTCATGTTCTATTATTCCATGCAAAACCATACAAGCTTACGCCTGTTTTGAGCACTCTGATTTATTCAAAGTAAACTCATATGACATATTTCCTCCTTACGGAAAAAATAAAATCATATAAAAAATATTTAGTATTAGTTACAATCCAAAGGATGAACTAACCTATCATATACAGATCCAACTACGAGCTTTTTAACCGCAACAACAATTCAATGCAGTATGAGAGCTGGAATTACCGCGGCTGCTGGCACCAGACTTGCCCTCTCATTGATACTCTTTAATGATTTTAAAATCAAACCATTCCAATGATCCATCCCCGAAGGAATAGATCTTGTCATTTCTCGTCACTACCTCCTCGTACTGAGAGTGGGTAATTTTCGCGCCTGCTGCCTTCCTTGGATGTAAACGCCGTTTCTCAGGCATTTTCTCCGGAGTCGTACCCTAATACTCCGTTATCCGTCAAAACCATATAAGTACTATATACTTATATAGAAAGTTGATAGATCAGACACTTGAATGATATATCGTCGGTACAAGACCATACGATTAGCAGATATATTCAGTTTCAACACAAAACATTCCGAAGAATGCTTGGTTTTAATACTAATATACGCAAGATCTCTTTTGACAGAAATCTCTTTTATGCATGTATTAGCTCCAGAATTACCACAGTTATCCATGTAGGATAAAAGTCAAAATCAAGTAAATTTTAGCTGTTATAATGAGCCATACGCGGTTTCGTGTTAAATACACATGTACTTAGACATGCATGGCTTAATCTTTGAAATGACCACATCAATCAGACAGGATCAATCAGATATATGTTTTTATATAAAACAAATATCATTTATTTATTTATTTTAAGAAATATATCTCGAAAGAGATATATAACTCGACTTTCAAAGTCACATCGCTTTAATTAGAAATATCTTTACAGAAGTATAGATATAAGCTAATTTCCTTTGACATATAGTCAGCATATTATAAAACCATTAAAATGGAATTATACAAACGTTTAATCTCTATATAAAAACCATTAAAATGGAATTATATAAACGTATAATCTCAAATTCATAGATAACAGATGTTACAAATTTATGTAATCTCACCCATTACCATGTTATGTCGTCAAAGGGTACATATAAGTAGCTAGCATATATGTAGGAAAAAATCGTAAAAAAGAAACAATATGAGCAAAGAGCTTTTATCTCGAATATAACATCGATTCAAGCATAGCAAAACACTTTTATCTCGAATATAACATCGATTCAAGTATAGCAAAGCTTCGACATCGAAAAAGATCGAATTAAGCTTAGCAACATACTTTTATCTCGAATATAACATCGATTCAAGTATAGCAAAATGCTTTTATCTCGAATATAACATTGATTCAAGCTTTTAATATACAAAAGGCCTAATATACCTTTCAATTATACCATTAGAACCATAACAGAACTAATGAATATATATCATGTTATATAAATAACACGAACTTTACTCTATTATTTCTTTTACTTTCTTTTCCCCCTTCACGAAGCATGTTCGACACACCAAAGATATCATATATAGTATTGTATAACTGTTTTTTGGGTAAAGCAATATCGAAAAACACGAAAAAATGGGTTTCTGATCCTCCCTTTGGGGTCTAGGGGTCACATTGGGGTACCTGTAGGTCTAAAATTTTCAAAAAAATTTTAGCCTTAAAATGGTCAAAAATGATCCGGAAACACCCAAAAAGTGATTATTACTTAATAATATTACTGTAATCATCCAAGAATGTCATTTTTACAAACTTTAAAATTTTTGATTTTGGCCCTTTTTGACGGTGGTCAAAAGTTGGCTTATATGGTCTTCCATATAACACACCACTGAGTTATAGGGGAATACCTATAACTAAAATTTTTTTCAGCTTAAGTCTAATAATGGTTTTAACTAATATTTCAAGTTTCCCATAATAAATAAAAAATTGGCTTGCCTAAGATAAAAGGGTGGCAAAAAATATTAAAACCAAGGTTAAAAAATGCTGTGAAACTGAGAAAATGGGTCCCAGGCTAAGAGCTGAACATTTTAAGAGACTCTCTACCAGAAAACCTTAAAATTTCGTATACGAGCGGCACAACAAATTTCAAATTTCGATTTGTTTTGTTCTTATATGATAGAACATGGTCTAAAAATGTTATTTTGAAAGTATTATGACCTCTGGAAAAGCAGTTTTCGAATTACCTCATTCTGAAGTTGGCTATTTGGCAAAATTACACCATCAGAAAAAAATTTTTATTTCTTTATCGAAAAACATGAAACTGCCCACGATTATACACGGTAGTTTTTGGTATAAGACACATGTTTGTATCGTGTTTCTAAGTATGTTTTTTTCCAGTATGAATATTTCGACCCAAGAGAATAAATCGCAGATTTAGGTGGGAGAGTGTAATGAATATATCAAAATAATGCCCAGGATCTGTGCTTTCTAAAAATATATGGTTTGTAAAAATTGAGGTGGTAATTATCGATTGCCGGCCAAAAAACTTTTTTCTACCAATATCTCCAGGACCCTGTGATACCTATAACCCAGGAAATACTTGACAGAATGCTATCAAATGTTATGCATAATGAAATACAATGTTATTGGAGTATTTTGGGTAAGTTTTAGACATCCAACATCAAAACTGACCATTTGAGATCAATTTATAGTGAAATATTTTAGCAACATAACAAAAATTTTGGCAACGTGCAAAAAATGATTTTTTCTTTAAAAATAAAATCGATTATGCTTTAATAATGATAAACACATATTGCTAAACTGATCTAAAGTTCTAGAAAACAAATTTTGAGAAAAATGAAGTTTTAACGATATTTGGAATTTCATCTAATCTTGACCATTTTTTCGTGATATTAAAATTGGATAAATTCAACAAGATAAAAGTTTAAAAGTTTGCTCTAAATTTAAACTAACAAAAAATATTTAGGAAAAGTTAGAAGCAAATTGAACCAATACCACTAATTGTAGAGCTATAAAACCCGTAAAAATGCTATTTTCAATACCTCTCTCAGGAGCGATAATTTCTGAAAAATAGTTTGTATTGCTTTCAAATAACTTTTATTATAAAATATGAGGATCTATGAGTATCCCAGAAAATTTTCAGCCATCTACAAGCAAATACATTAATCTAGGATCAAGTTTAACGTATTGTTATGAACTAATCTGCTAATAGTTCAATAATATGTTAGATTCAGTTAGTATTATTTATTAATAGCACAGCGGCTCAGAATACAACCTTCTTATAGCTCTGGTTGATTGCTATAATAAAGAGACAAGAGCAAATCAACAAGGAAAAAACAGAGAGAGAGCATTGTCATTGAAGCGTGCAACGCCAACAACTAATGCAACTAAGACAATTCAAATTTATACACATCACGTATATAAAATGAGCAATAGTTGACCAACGCCATCTATTTCACAAAAAAACTGTATTTTAAGTCTAAACATTGAAATTGCATGTGTTTTTAACAGTAAACAATAAGTGTAAATAAGAAGAATTAGTATATTTTTAATTAATGTTTAAAGAAGAAAAGTACGTTTTCCATATTACTGCAAGTTTTTCAAAAAAGATTTACACCAAAAGCTTTATCTCACGACGTTGATTTAAGCTTAAGCTTAAGGCTGAAATTTGGAACACTTCAACCTGAGAAAATGGGTCCTTGGATTGAGCTATTACCTAAGATAAGGACTACTGGGGTAAGCCAAAGTATATTTATGTCAAACAAAGCTTTTGGCATTATGCGATCATAATTTATTATGCATGTTGCAAAAAAAAAGAGAAAAAATGTGGGCAAAAATTTATCAAAAAGTTATTTGAACCGGGTACCCCCCCAACCTGAATAAAAATGTTCCCCCCGGGGTTTTTAAGGTTTTGGGGGTGGGTTTTAAACGTTTCCAAAAAGAATTAGATCGATTGGACCCCTCCAACTACCCGAATGACGCACCCCCCTATTTTCCCCCGACCTTTTTCACCCCCTTAAAATGACCCTATCAAAATTTTTTTTACAAATTATCAAATCCGCCATCATCGAAAACCTATTCCCAATTTTTCAAGTTCCCCCTATATCCCAATCCCAAAATCCTATTTTCATGTTTAACATTCATCCACTTATAACACTAATAAAGCCGCAGCCTTCTTTTCAAGAATGGCTGCGGTGTGAGTCTTCTTCTTTTAAACTATATGAGACATGGGCTTAGACTTAGGCTTAGAACTAAGCCTAAGTCCAGGGCTTAGAAGTAAGCCTAAGTCCAGGGCTTAGAAGTAAGCCTAAGTCCAGGGCTTAGAAGTAAGCCTAAGGCTAAGCCTAAGGCTAATTTTCAGAAATATATCAGCAATGATTAAAATTTATCACAAAATAAAGCAAATAGCTTCTGAAACATGTTTAAATGAAAAACGGATAGTTTTTTTGTATTCTTAAACCTTAAAATATCCTTTACTAAGCTATTTGACGGCTATACTAAATGCTATGACATCTATTCTAAATAAAATGACAATTATACTAAATCAGGTGACAGCTTCACTAAATGAGGTATGAAATCGACTTTTTCAATTCCCTGAGATCTTAGAACCTGAGACCTGAGGCCTGAGACCTAAGACTAAGCCTAACGCTCGGCCTTCGGCCCTCGCGCGCCCATGCCTAGCTTGGGGTTGAAATGACAACTTTACTAAGCCAAATATGCTAGAGGGCTGAGAAATATGACGGCTATACTAAGTGAGGTATAAATCAGGGCTTAAAAATGAGATTGTTACTGAGATAATGAGTAATCGGCCCATGAATTTGACTTTAACAAAAGTTTTAAAACAAGCTTTGCTTTAAAAAAGTAAAGCCCTTTGGCCTAAGGCTAAAAACTAATGCATTTTAAGCTGAGAAAAGTAGATCTTGGCTTGAGCTAACAAAAAAGCTGAGAGAAAAGTGGGTTTGATAAAATGAAAATAAATATGCATAAATGTGAGATTGGTCACCCCCTAATAGGAAAGGTGAGCTGAGTTTAGACCGTCGCGTGACAGGTTAGTTTTACCCTACTGCACATAAATTCACGAAATAAAAATCATCCAAAAAACAAAAAATTGTTCCCTCCAAGTTTAAAGCCATTATCTTGGATTTATCTCATAACGTTTGCATGACAAAAAGCTAAAACTAGCCCAAGGCCAAAAAAGTCATTAAACTGAGGAAAAAAGGGATAAATTGCTTAATAAAGGGATTATTTAAATATACCAAGGGAGGATAAGCTAACAAAATTTTGAAAAAAAGTACAATAAAGTAGATGGCGGCATTTTATATTTTTCTCAGCCCAAGGCTAAAAAATATGCAAAATGATGCCAAGTAAATATGCCATGAAAAAATGGCGAAAAAAAAAGGGCAAACTCCAAGTCAATTGCCATTTAAAAATAAGCATTAAGTAATAGAAATGTGTATGAAACACAAATATATATCTATCAATTAATGCCCATTTTTAAAGGCAACTAACTCGAAGTTCGCCCAAGAAAAAAGTTGACATGAAACACAAATCATGTCAAGCCAAAGTCAATATGAAACACAAATATTTATGTTATCAAAAAATGAGCTCTAATCATTTGGCTACGGCAATGAAAAATGCAAGATTATATGGGCTAATATATGAACGAAAAAATGCTCAAGTCAATGCATAAAGCATATGACTAAAACATGACATATATCAACACCCATATAATATGGATTTATTCATTGACAAAAGCCAAAGATCAAAGTCAATATGAAACACAAATAATTTCATATAAAACAGATTATCCGATCTTCAGCTAAGTCTCAACAGATCGCAGCATAAACGCTGCTCTACTGAGAACAACACTGAGATCAGTAATCAAGTCGTTTGCAAGAAATCTTACACCCCGGCACTTAACCTTAGTAATAAGGCTTTGTCAAAGGATCCAGATTTACCCAGATCCTTCGGGACATATAATGGGGGCAATACTACTTTTCCGTACAGAAAAGCATTTATAAGCCATCTCGACACCGAGATGCAAAAGTATTATTGCTTTGTCTAGGATGGATTCTGACTTAGAGGCTTTCAGTCATAAGCCACCAGACGTAGCATCACGCCATTATTCTATCGAATAAGCGTATATACCAAATGTCTGGACCTGCGGTTCCTCTCGTACTAAGCAGGACTACTATCGCAATAACTATCATGTACAGTAGGGTAAAACTAACCTGTCTCGCGACGGTCTAAACCCAGCTCACGTTCCCTATTAGTGGGTGAACAATCCAACGCTTTACGAATTCTGCTTCGTAATGATAGGAAGAGCCGACATCGAAGGATCAAAAAGCAACGTCGCTATGGACGCTTGGCTGCCACAAGCCAGTTATCCCTATGGTAACTTTTCTGACACCTCTTGTTATAAACTTTATAAAATCCAAAAGGATCGATAGGCCACGCTTTAACGGTCTGTATTCGTACTGAGAATCAAGATCAAGAATACTTTTCTCCTTTTAGTCTACGTGAGGTTTCTGTCCTCACTGAGTATTCCTTAGGACACCTGCGTTACTATTTGACAGATGTACCGCCCCAGTCAAACTCCCCGCCTGACAATGTCATCAGTGCGGATCATACATTTCTCAAAGAAATATATTTAAATCAAAAAGAAAATCCGAAGATAATCTCCGTATTACTGAATAAGTAAAGAGTCGATAAAAGTAGGGGTATTTCACCGTTGACCGAAGTCTCCCCCCTTATACTACACCTCTTATGACTCTTCACAAAGTCAGACTAGAGTCAAGCTCAATAGGGTCTTCTTTCCCCCGCTGTATTTACCAAGCCCGTTCCCTTGGCTGTGATTTCGCTAGATAGTAGATAGGGACAGTGGGAATCTCGTTAATCCATTCGTGCGCGTCAGGACTTATCTGACGAGGCATTTGGCTACCTTAAGAGAGTCATAGTTACTCCCCGCCGTTTACCCCGCGCTTATATAAATTTCTTTAGATTAACATTCAGAGCACTGGGCAGAAATCACAAATAGTCAACGCACATAAACGCCTTCTATTTGCTCTGTTTTAATTAGACAGTCGGATTCCCCGAGTCCGTGTCAGTTCTAAGCTAATTGTTAAGTGTATATTGACGTTTAACCGTAAAGCTAAACAAGTTTAAGAATTCCACAATTAAGGATAAACACTAGTCCAAGTTCATTCCGTAGAAATCCCTCAAACATGATCTATCCTCAAAAGTTTCATTCAAAAACCCAATATACTCAATTCTTAGAGCCAATCCTTTTCCCCGAAGTTACGGATCTAATTTGCCGACTTCCCTTACCTACATTATTCTATCGACCAGAGGCTATTCACCTTGAAAACCTGATGCGGAATAAGGTACGGCTATGGAATACATTATTAGGGATCCCTCATATTTTCAAGGGCCATATAAAGCAATCAGAACATAACAAAAACCGTTATGCTTTTCAATACCTTTATCCATATCTCGAGATGATCTCATTCCATGGACAAATATCTTAAATAGAGAAGAGATCTCTATTCTGAACTTTATATGACGTATATGAGTTCATATAACGTTACCGCCCCTTATATAATTACCGAGATAAAAATATAATCGTATTCTCATAGTGTAGAAATATTAATCTACTTCCCTTTCGGAAAACATGCGAATCCATATAAATATGAAAACACACATAATACAAATAGCATGCGCTATTTCCTTAGGACCGACTGACCCACATTCAAATACTGTTCACGTGGAAACCTTTTTCACTTCGGCCTTCAAGGATCTCACTTGAATGTTTGCTACTATCACCAAGATCTGCACTAGTAGAAGCTCCAGTCCATTTTAACAATGAAAACCTTCAACGCTAACTACTACACCCTCCTACATGTTATACTTTGTTTTCAACATAGTATAACAGTAAAGTATAGGTCTTTCGCTAGAGCGCCATCCATTTTCAGGGCTAGTTGATTCGGCAGGTGAGTTGTTACAACACTCCTTAGCGGTTTACAACTTCCATGTCCACCGTCCTGCTGTCAATATCAACTAACACCTTTTATGGGGTCTCATGAGCAAAAAGTTAGGCAC